>OY282586.1:26307617-26907617 GCA_958298965.1 Chrysolina haemoptera | reverse complement strand
AATAGACAACGGATTTTTCGAAAGTGACATCAGAAGAAAATGGAATTTTTCTGCTTTTGACAACTGCTTATTTTCATCAATTAAAGTAGAAAACAAATCTATGAAGGTAGGCCATTCCTTTAATTTTCCATCAAACTTGGGGACATCAATTTTAGGCAATTTGACACTGGAATAACTACTACATTGTGAATTGTTGGTATTATTGGAAATGGCAACATCCTTCTTTTTAAATTTATCATAATAAATTGATTTGATTGAATAAACCAACTCATCAAATTTCATGACAATACTTAGTTCTTCTTCCGAATCTGCATTTTCATTAGTTGAATTTGCTTCAATAATTCGCTCATGATATTTTTGAAATCCTTCTCTAATTTCCGCCAAGTCCTCATATCTCACCCTGAACTGGTTTTCCAACCCTGGATTTTGCACAAAATTCTGTGCAAATGCTTCTAGTACCAATATTCGATCATACCATAACTGCCTTTGAGCTTTATATTTTTTCAACGTACTCATATTAGCTAGTTAAGTTTAAAATTAGATCAAGGAAACCAATGAAAATATTATTTCCAATCAAACAACCACTATTCACTTTATATTTTTTGAGGTATGTTTTTTCAAACTGTAATTTGTACACCTTATATGTGAAAAAGCTTTTGAATATGTAATTCGCAATAACTATTTTCAAAATCTAATGTCCACTGCCAAATCAAAACAATTGCACCACCCTGTATATACTCAAGAAACTATTAATAACCACTTCACTGAACGAATGTGTAGTGAGTGCTTTTTTTTTTTCAAATACAATACCCAAAGAATCGAACAATAATGAACCCTTTTTTTGGGAGCAAACAAATCAAGAAAAAACTTTATCAATGAACTGAATTCCACAAATGAAACAAATCAAAAGGATAATAGCTAGCTTAATTAAAAATTGCAAAATCATATAATCCCGAAAATGTCCGTAGACCGAATTGAGTAATATTTTCAAATGAATTAATTAAACACATTTGGCTCGAGAAGGACCATGTTCAGAATTCGCAACGATTAGAATGAATAATTGAACGAGTGGTTACAGCCACTTACCGAATTCCATTTGTTGATGGGTTGCAACAATTTTCTCGCTCGCCGAGGGTATGTTGTTGTCGATAGCGAAATCATTTACCAACTCATCTGTGTGCCTGTAAACCACGTTTTTTTTCGCGAAAATAAAAAGTAACATAAAAAACGCCGAGTCCGATACCTCGAGCCAAATCAATATAACGAAAAACTGAATAGAAAATGGTCTTCTTCCTAATGAAGTTTAAAAATAAATAAATATAATATTCCCGAAATTACCCAAAATATATACAGGGTGAACGGACTAAACACTATGTTTTCACGATTAGACGTGTAAAAAACATCAAACCAAAATAACCATAACAAAATTCACAACAAAACAACGCAATATTGATTGATTTATGTCAATAAATCTTATAAAGAACCTGAATTCATCATTCAGTATGCCGTCGTTCCCGTACTATACAGATTATAGTCCTTTCACTCACAGACTTTGTGGCAATTTTAATAAATAGGGGATATGTGAATTATAAATGTACGAAAATCTGTGCACAAAACAAATAGTTTGACAATAACCAAAACTAAAAATTTGTTTCAAAAGCCTACTGAAGAAAAATTCTATTTCGATTCGATCAGATGTTGCATTAGTCTTGTAT
Source organism: Chrysolina haemoptera (assembly GCA_958298965.1). Classification (NCBI taxonomy): domain Eukaryota; kingdom Metazoa; phylum Arthropoda; class Insecta; order Coleoptera; family Chrysomelidae; genus Chrysolina; species Chrysolina haemoptera. The sequence goes on along the minus strand of OY282586.1, from coordinate 26,905,902 downwards.
TGTTTAAAATCACGAAATTTTATATCATGTTTAGTACAGAATGTATGACAGATTTCATTTGACTCTGTCAAAGGAAGGTCTTATTACCAAAATCGCAATTCAAATTCAGTTTTCTCAGCGTCTTTCTAAGAAGTTTTGATAACGGAGGCAGATACAGCCTCCGAAACGTCAACAGTTTTCAAAAAAGGAGAAGTATTCTTTGTTAATTCGATCTCATTTTTTCAGATAGGCAAATTCAGTGTAGGGTACGTTACTGACAAAAATCAATTTCTTTCAAGACAGCAGTCTTGTGAACGCAGTAACTTATCGGGCAAATTAATTAATTTGCCCTTCTACACTTGTGTTAAAACTCGTTTTCAACTAAATTCCACTTTATTTAAACCCGAAATTACACCCTTTTTGAATAAACAAAATGTCAGCGACACACCATACCAAATACGTCGATATATCGATATCTGTCTTCGCCCGTCACCCGCTGTCGTCACCGCCGGGTTCCCGATACCGCCGCTAGGGTTGTCCAGGGACGGTCTGGCCCACTAGACGTGGTAACGTCCTCTTACGGCCCTCTTCTCAAAAGGGGGCACACCCGTCCGTTTAGGTCGGAACACTTGTACAGATTTCTTTGGATTAAAAAATTTTTTCATTTTCAGATTGTGGAAGGTGATAAACCCAAAAAATTATGTCAAGAACTGGATTTCCTCCACAAAATCAAACTTTTAATCAATATCCATTAACTGTAGGTCATTGTTTAGTTTACAGAAAATTATGATATTATTTCATGTTTGTTTGTAACTGAATTATTGGTCAGAAAAATAATCAAACTCTATTTTCATTTATATCACTTTGTAATTATTTTATATACAATTTATGTGAAGTTAGCCACACTTTTCCAGCCACGGTTTCTGACGTTTAGACCGTCGAGTATGGGATGCAGCGTTATTTACTGGCAATGTTGCCAGATCTAGTGAAAAAATATGTTTTCAATAAAAAATGTTCAGCCACACTTTCTGACTGAAAGCAAAATACGTATTGCCGGAATATATCAAGATGACATGGTAAAATTCTGTTATAGATGTTAATCATGAATCATTTGAAGGGGGTAAAAAAAATATTCCATTCCAAACCTATAGTGTTTAGAAAAGTATATTTGGACCCCCTCAAATATGACTGAACAAAATTCAGATAGTACTCCGAATTATGAAAACTCTAGAAAGCATTGCGCTGATACAAAAATGAAAATAACAATGAGAATAATGAGATTGAGTGAGTTGCGCATGGAACAATTTCCAGATTTCTTTAGACTCCCGTCAACAAGACAAAAAAAATTAAAGTGTTTTTCCAGATCACAAAAATTTTAGAAACAGACGCGCTGCCACAACAAGAATCTTTAAGAATCTTTCCAGACTATAAAAATCAAAGAAATAGGAGCGCTTCTAAAAAATAAAAATACCTTGAGGAAGAGGAGATCGAGATGTGTATTGAACTTATTTTCGATTCCTTTGGACTCCCGTCAATATAACTGAATTTTTATTTTATTTTTCTCATACTACGAAAATACGAGAAAGAGACGCGCTGCCGCAAAACTAAAAATACCATCAGAAAGAGGATATCGAGATGTGAATGAAACTTATTACAGATTTCTTTGGACTCCCGTCAATATGACTGAAAAAAATTAAAATAAAGAATTTTCTCAGACTATGAAAATCCCAGAAAGAGATGCGCTGCCGCAAAAATAAAAATACCGTTAGAAAGAGGAGATTGAGAGGTGCAAAAAACCTATTTCAGATTTCTTTGGACTCCCGTCAAAATGGCTGAAAAAAAAAATTAAAATTTTCTCAGACCATGAAAATTCCAGAAAGAGATGCGCTGCCGCAAAATTAAAAATACTGTTAGAAAGAGGAGATCGAGATGTACATAAGACATCTTTCAGATTCCTTTGGACTCCCGTCAATATGACTGAAAAAAATAAAAATTAAGAATTTTTTCAGACTATGAAAATCCCAGAAAGAGATGCGCTGCCGCAAAAATAAAAATACCGTTAGAAAGAGGAGATCAAGAGGTGCAAAAAACCTATTTCAGATTTCTTTGGACTCCCGTCAAAATGGCTGAAAAAAAAATAACAATTTTCTCAGATCATGAAAATTCCAGAAAGAGACGCGCTGCCGCAAAACTAAAAATACTTTTAGAAAGAGGAGATCCAGAGGTGCAAAAAACCTCTTTCAGATTTCTTTGGACTCCCGTCAATATGACTGAAAAAAATTAAAATTAAGAATTTTCTCAGACTATGAAAATCCCAGAAAGAGACGCGCTGCCGCAAAACTAAAAATTCCTTCAGAAAGAAGAGATCGAGATGTTCATAAAACCTCTTTTAGATTATTTTGGACTCCCGTCAATATGACTGAAAAAATAAAAATATTTTTTTTTCTCGGACTATGAAAATCTCAGAAAGAGCAGTGCTGTCGCAAAACTAAAAACACCGTTAGAAAAAGGATATCGAGATGTGCATGGAACTTCTTTTCGATTCCTTTGAACTCTCGTCAATAACTGAAAAAAATAAAAATTAAGAATTTTTTCAGACTACGAAAATCTCAGAAAGAGGCGCGCTGCCGCAAAACTAAAAATACTGTTAGAAAGAGGAGATCGAGATGTACATAAGACATCTTTCAGATTCCTTTGGACTCCCGTCGAAATGACTGAAAAAAAAAATAAGAATTTTTCAGACCATGAAAGAGACGCGCTGCCGCAAAACTAAAAATTGCGTTAGAAAGAGGAGATCGAGATGTACAAAAGAAATCTTTCAGATTTCTTTGGACTAATAATAATAATAATAATAATAATAATAATCTTTATTTTCCAGTAGACATATATAAATGTATAGGAATCGTCAAAATACTACACATGTTTATAGGAAGACATGCAAGAACACTTATATAAAAGTATATAAATAAAATCGAATATATTAAAAACCATTAAAAATAACATTAAAAAAGAACTATCAAACACTTAAGTAAATATATTTACAGACGTCATGCATAAAAAAAATTCATCCAAATTATAAAAACATCCTTGAATTACAAACTTTTTCAACTCTCTACTGAATTCCATGAAGGTGTGGGCCTCCTTTATATGCTTCGGCAGTTTATTAAAAATTTTTTGTCCCATCACAGATGGCGAGTCCGATGAAATTTTGTACTTGCTGAACGGATTATGAAAATTGAGTTTGTCTCGTGTTCATCTCATGGACACTCGAATTTAAGAGAAAATTATCCTTATTCTTAAAAATATAAACGGACAATTCAAAAATATGAAGACAAACAAGAGTCATAACTCTAAACTGTCTGAATAAACTTCTACAAGAAAAAGTGCTGGTAACTCCGGCTACTATTCGTAAAATCCGTTTCTGTACTATAAATACTTCTGATGACAATGTAGAGTTACCCCAGATGCATATGCCATATCTCAGCCTGGATGCAACCTGGGAGTGATATAAGGAAAGTGGTTGTTGTTCCGTTAAGAAATTCCTGATATTTCTGAATAGATAACATAAGGAATTAATTTTACTAATTAGAAGTTCACAGTGTTTTCTCCAATTCAGATATGCATCCAGAGTGATACCTAAAAATTTCGTTTGTTCTGAGTTTTCGATTATTTGGTTGTTTATACTGATTCGTATATCAGGACATTGTTTTTGACGATTGTGAAATCTCATCAATTGTGTCTTACCGGCATTAAGATATAATGAATTCATTCCACACCACTCGGTAACTTTCTGCAGCGTATTTTCACATTTGTCAGCCAGAACTTCTTCTGACTTGTTAGACACAATCAGTGAAGTATCGTCAGCATACATCGCCAAGAAAGTATCTCTCATGACTGTGCTCATTTCATTAATGTACAACAGAAATAGTACCGGCCCCAATACCGATCCTTGAGGCACGCCCATGGAAATATTCGCATAATCGGAGTGATGTCTAGAAGTTGTGGTTTCATTATCATGAGTAATACTCACGTACTGTTGTCTGCTTTCCAAAAAGGATTGAATCCAATCATTTGCTACCCCTCTTATACCATACGAATATAATTTCGATAGTAGATTTCTCTGGTTGACACAATCAAACGCCTTACTTAAGTCGCAGAAAATTCCAACAGGACATTCTCCAGCTTCTATATATTCAACCAAACGCCCAAAAAAATTTATCACTGCCGCGTTTGTAGATTTGTCTGAACGAAAACCATGCTGCTGTTCAGTAAGAATTTTGTGTTCACCCAAAAACTTACTGAGCCTGTCCAAATAAGAATACTCAAATAATTTTGAGAAACTAGAAGTTATTGTTACTGGTCTATAATTTTCCAGTTTTTCTCGATCCTGCTTTTTATGTATAGGAACCACCTTTCCAATTTTAGTACATTGGGAAAAGACCCTGTTACAAATGACAGATTGATCAAGTTTGTTTTGGAAATCCCTTCTTTTTTACTCTCTAATGATTCGGACTGCACGTCTTGTTTATCTGATTTCTTATACCTAACATTTTTTGTACTGGTCGACGGTATCTCTTCAGACTTCTTATCTCCTTGCGAATATTTATCATTCAGCTTGTTCAGGAGGCCGATTTGAGTATTTAATAATTCGATTTTACTACGAAGTTCATCGATGATCAAATCCTTTAGTTTCAGCAAATAAGTCACTATATGTACATCCATCTTTCTGTCACTTTGTGTTTTCTCCAAAGCGTCGTAAAATTCATTATCTGATTCCACAATAGGGACACTGTCACAACAGATAACATATTTATTGTCATCAAAAGTTTTTACACTTCTACTATTTTTAGCGGAACTCACATGGAAACTACTATCACATTTGACACATTTAATATCGTTGACCACCTTTGATTTGCAGTGGAGAGTACTCGACAACACGTCCATACTCTACGGTGATCTCGAACTAACTCCTCAAACTCAAACTACCTTGACGTATCGGAGACCAAATCAGACTCCCGTCAATATGACTGAAAAAAATTAAAACAGAGAATTTTCTGAGACTATGAAAATCCCAGAAAAAAACGCGCTGCCGCAAAAATAAAAATACCGTTGGAAAGAGGAGATCGAAATGTGCAGAAAACCTCTTTCAGATTTCTCTGGACTCCCGTTGAAATGGCTGGAAAAAAAAAATATGAATTTTCTCAGACCATGGAAGAGACGCGCTGCCGCAAAACTAAAAATACTGTTAGAAAGAGGAGATCGAGATGTACATAAGAAATCTTTCAGATTCCTTTAGACTCCCGTCAATATGACTGAAAAAAATTAAAATACTTAAAGAATTTTCTGAGACTATGAAAATCCCAGAAAAAGACGCGCTGCTGCAAAACCAAAAATACCTTTAGAAAGAGGAGAATTGTATAAAACCATTTTCAGATTCCTTTGGACTCCCGTCAATATGACTGAAAAAAAAATTAAAATTAAGAATTTTCTCAGGCTATGAAAATTCCAGAAAGAGAAGCGCTGCCGCAAACTAAAAATACTGTTAGAAAAAGGAGATCGAGATGTACATGGATCTTCTTTTCAATTCCTTTGGACCCCCGTAGATATGACTGAAAAAAAATATTTTTTCTCAGACTACGAAAATCCCAGAAGGAGACGCGGTGCCACAAAAATAAAAATATGATAATAAATTCTTTATTTTACTTTTTTTCAGTCATATTGACGAGAGTCCAAAGGAATCTGAAAATGGTTTTATGCAATTCTCTATCTCCTCTTTCTAAAGGTATTTTTAGTTTTGCGGCAGCGCGTCTCTTTCTGGTATTTTCGTGGCATGAGAAAAAAAATAAAAATTCAGTCATATTGACGGGAGTCCAAAGGAATCGAAAGGAAGTTCAATGTACATCTCGATCTCCTCTTCCTCAAGGTATTTTTATTTTTTAGAAGCGCTCCTCTTTCTTTGATTATTATAGTCTGGAAAGATTCTTGTTGTAGCAGCGCGTCTGTTTCTAAAATTGTTGTTGTCTGGAAAAACACTTTAATTTGTTTTGTCTTGTTGACGGGAGTCAAAAGAAATCTGATATATTCCGGCAATACGTATTTTGCTTTCAGTCAGAAAGTGTGGCTGAACATTTTTTATTGAAAACATATTTTTTCACTAGATCTGGCAGCATTGCCAGTAAATAACGCTGCATCTCATACTCGACGGTCTAAACGTCAGTAACCGTGGCTGGAAAAGTGTGGCTAACTTCACATAAATTTATATACAGAGTGTTCCTAAACATCATGTACATCCGAAAGGGGGACATTCCTTGATTTATTTTACGACTGAAAGTTCAAATAAACATAGGTCCGCAAATGCTTCGTTACCGATCTACGGGGTGTTGAAATTTCAAGATTTTTCTTGTTTTTTCTTTATAGATCCTGCAGTTGTGAGATATTTGGCTCAAATTGAAAACTCAGGTTACGTTATAGAGCTTACATCAATGGACATGTCAACAAGAATCTACAGTGAAATAGTAAAATCGACAATGTCGAAGAAACCTTCTCTCCAAATATTTCCACATCGTGGGTGGCGCTGCGACACACTTTTACTGTGAATCGCTGCTTCATTTGTGAGGAAATATTAGTAGATTATAATTAATTGCGCTGGGGCAGGACGACTTTAATGTTGTCCGACCTACCCTGTCACTGATGAGCGGCAAGAACCGCGAAACGCGTCTGCAGGTGGTCTTCCGCAGCCAAATGAAGGATAATTTGCTGTATTGGAAGAACGTTGTACAAATATCTGTCAGATGTAATTCAATGTCCGTCGTGGTATTAGCCAGAGAAGTAGTTGTTTTCTGTCTCAGATTTTTTCCTCATATTTTCCACATTGTGGAAATATCTGCAGAGAAGGGTACTTCGACATTCTCGATTTTACTATTTCATTTATTTGATACTCTCCGGCAAAAATTTTCGAAGAATCTACAGGGTGATATTTTTTTTGGCCATGCCCCCTTTTCTCCCCCTGAACTTTTTTGAGGTGCGCCGTTGGTGAATCCTAAAAGACAAAATAAATTTTTTGATTCGTTTGAAAACTTTTTTGTTTCTTGTAGTTTTTACGTATCTACGACCGTTATCGAAAAAAAAATGAAAATGATTTTTTTTATTTGCTAAAATGTTGGTTATTCGTCGCTGTCTACTAAAAATTATAGCTTAAAGCTTTTGAAACAACGATTTATTATACAGAACATCTAACTAAAAGCCATAACAAGGAAACCACGTTATAACAATTGTTGAAGTGACCTCTATTCCTTATACACGGGTCCGCACTTCTCCGATGACCGTACTCTGTCAACCACTCCCGGAGTATTTCTTACGGTTTCAAATGCTTAATATTCGATTAACAAACTTCTTTAAAAATTTTACTTTGTTTCAGCAAATCGCATAAATTCATTTCCTATTTTTTTATTCAGATGTTTTGTATAATAAATCGTTGTGGGAAACACCTCCAGCTTTAATTTTTAGCAGACAGTGGCGAATAAACTAAATTTTAGCGAATTACAAAAAATCGTTTTTAATTTTTTTTCTTGATAACGGTCGTAGATACTCAAAAACTACAGAATAAAAACAAGTTTTTGAACAAACCAAAAAATGTATTCTGTATTATAGGGTTTACCAACGGCGCACCTCAAAAAAGTTTAGGGGGAGAAAAGGGGGCATGACCCATAAAAAAATATCACCCTGTAGATTCTCACAAACATTTGACATATCCATTGATGTAAGCCCTATAACGTAACCTGTGTTTTCAATTTGAGCCAAAAATCTCCAAAACTGCAGGATCTATAAAGAAAAAACAAAAAAAATCTTGAAATTTCAACACCCTGTAGATCGGTAACAAAACTTTTGCGGACCTATGTTCATATGAACTTTTAGTCGTTAAATAAGCTTTGGAATTTCCCTCTTTCGGGTGTACATGATGTTTAGGAACACCCTGTATACAGATAATATCACTATGGACGGAACATAGGAGACAATATGACTAATTTACTACTTTACAACCCATTCCCGATGAATAAGTAGAAGTTGGTATGAGTTTTCAGTTTCGCTGTTCACGATGGCAATAACTGTCATTGTGACATCCTAACAATAATAGTTTTTTAGAGACGTAATAACAATTGTTTAACATGGTCTACAACTCTTTCTGCTTGCAATCCGCACACTTTCCAAACTGCAACTTATTTCCCACACAAATTAGTCAACGTTGTTTGTCACCCTGGTCTCATCGCTGGACAAATATCAACTGTCCTGATTCCTGTTGAAATATTGAATTTATTGAAATATTCATATTTGTCACTGTAATATGTTTATATTTAGAATCGTTTACACGTTGCTGTGTATTTTTGATAATGTTTTTAGTTTTGTTTAAATAAAAAATACTTCTGGAGTTGTCAAATAAGTTTCCAAGAAAAAACACAATTTCTAACAGGTTATGGGCCCAGACATGTTCTGAAAAATTATTTAACCTGTTTTGTTAAGTCTCTGCAAGTATGGAAAGCGAATTAACAAAAATCTAAAAATTGCAAGACCATAATTGGGGTCAGTGGAAGTTCCTGATCAGTATCTATCTCAAGGCAGTTGAATTATGGGAAATCGTGTCAGGACAAAAGAAGAAACCATCAGAAACGGAACAGGAAGCCGAGGTCGACAAATGGAATGAAAGCGACAGTAAAGCACAAAGAATAATAGGATCCAGTATCGACACTAAAATATTAATACATCTGATGAACTGCAACACCAGAAAAAAAAATTGGGATAAATTGTGCCAACTGAATGAACACAAATCCGAAGCGAGTATCCATCTACTGCAGTCAGAATTCTTCAAGTTCCAGAAATCTAAAGATGACAACATGTCTACTCATTTAGCTAAACTCGAAAATATCCGACAAAAATTATGTTTGATGGGAGAAAAGATTCGATGATGATTACCAAGATTCTCATGACAATGCCAGAACAGTTCACCCATTTCCATACGGCATGAGAAGATAAGAAAAATTTGGAAAATCTGACATCTCGACTGTTACTGGAAAAATTCCGACTACAAACGCAAGAATTATCCATCACAGATGACAAAAATGCTTTGGTCGGAAAGAAACAAAATAATCAGAGAAGGTTCAATTCGAGAAAGAAACCAGGAATGTGCCATTACTGCAAGAAAGAAGGCCATTGGAAGGGATAATGTGGATATAGAATCGAAGCAGAAAGACGCCAAGGAAAATATGGAAGTAATTTAAGAAATGTTCTTTCAGAAAATACCAATACCTTCAGAAATAGTCATTTGGCAAGTTCATCAGCGGATGATTTTCAAGCTCTCATAACATCTCACCGAAATAGAGCAGAAAAAGACACTTGGTATTTGGATTCACGTGCTACGGACCATATGACCTCGAGAAGAGAATGGTTTGCTGACTATCAGCTCTTTAAAGAACCCAAAAATGTCAGAATAGCCAATGGTACATTCATAAGTGCAGTCGGAATTAGAAATATTGATATAAAATTATATGTCGGCTACCACTACTCGAATAAGCAGCTTCTTGAATGTTCTTCATGTTGATGTTCTCAGTGAGTTCAGCACTTGCCAAAGGTCTGACACTTCAATCTGATGATAAAAAGTGGGAATTTTTGAGAAATGGTGTAGTGATTGCTGTAGGTCAACGAATTGACAAACTCTATGAAACCGATTTTGAAGTTCAATGTCAGAAACACATTTGGTGAACGTAAATCAAGAGGCCTTACACACCGGAACAGAACGGTTCCGTAGAAAGGGAAAATAGGACCGTGGTTGGAATGCAAGAACTCTTCTGCAAACAAGTCAGTCACCGAAAAAATTATCGGCTGAAGCGACAAATTCTGCTGTGTCATACTAAATAGAACGGGTAGTTCAGTTGTAGGTAAAACACCGTATGAACTTTGGTATGGATAATCTGCCTTTAAATGTTCTGCGTGTATTTAGGGCAGAAGTATTCATACATATTCCTAAGGAGAAACGCAGAGAATGGGACCCAAAAAGTAAAAAAGGAATATTTGTTGGCTTTCCAGAAAACGTGAAAGGTTATCGTGTATATATTGATTGAAAGTTTGATTTTGTGGAGGAAATCCGATTCTTGACATGATTTTTTGGGTTTATGACCTACCACAATCTGAAAATGAAAAAATGTTAATCCAAAGAAATCTGTACAAGTGTAGAAGGGCAAATTAATTAATTTGTCCGATAAGTTACTGCGTTCACAAGACTGCTGTCTTGAAAGAAATTAATTTTTGTCAGTAACGTACCCTACACTGAATTTGCCTATCTGAAAAAATGAGATCGAATTAACAAAGAATACTTCTGTTTTTTTGAAAATTGTTGACGTTTCGAAGGCTGTATCTGTCCCCGTTATCAAAACTTCTTGGAAAAACGCAGAAGAAACTGAATTTGAATTGCGGTTTTGAAAATAAGATCTTTCTTTGACAGAGTCAAATGAAATATGTCAAACATTCTTTTGATTGACATTTGGTATCTTGATACATAGGGTGTTCGGTATCAATTAATCACCATTCTATTAGTTCTTATTTCATCTCTGCGGAGAGGTAACTAGGTGCGATGGAATTGGTTGAAAAGCAATTGTTCGATAAAAGAATGTACGTAGTTTCCTTTAACTTTCTTTTTTCTTGATTTGATTCTTTCAATAAAATTTTGGTATTATTCCATTCCATCATATGATCGCCATCAGATGTTAGAATATGTTCGGATATTTTCGAACCTGTTAATGGTATTGATGTTTCACATATATAACTCTTACCACACGAACAAGGTATGTTGTAAACACAATTTTTTGAACATTCACCATCGTTTTTGGGTTTTGTATGTGTGAGTATTGATCTCAATGTATTGGTTGTTTTAAATGTTGTTCTTACATCATACCTATGGCCAATCCGTTTTATCTTTTCAGACAGTCCAGGGACATAAGGTATAATGTTGTTTGTTGGATGTGTATGGAGATGTTGCATGTCTGTGTTGTGTTGTTCGATTGTAAAGTGTAGTACTATTTTCAATTTCATTAATGGTTTTTTCCACGAATTCATTTGGATAAGCATTTTCCCTGAGAACGGACTTTATAAAATTCAATTCTTCTTTCAGATTTTGTGTTCAATTGCAAAGGACTTGTGCCCTGTTGTAAAGACATTTGACAATTCCCTTTTTCACGCGGGTGTGGTGATTTGAGTTATAATGGAGATATCTATTGGAATGTGTTTTCTTTCTATAAACAGCTGTGTTGACTCGAGATGTTGATTTTTGTATCAAAACATCTAAGAAAGGAAGTTCATTAATTTTTTCTGTTTCTAATGTGAATGTTATCGTTGGTTCTTGTTTATTAATGTGATCTAAGAACACTTTAAAGTCATCTCTACTCTGATTCAAAACAGCAAACACATCATCAACATACCTCCACCATACTCAGGGTCCATTCTGGTACGTTTCAACGAAAAATTCTTCAAAATATTCCATGAATATATTACACAAAATGGGTGATAATGGAGAACCCATTGCCTTAACAAATTCTTGTTGATAAAATTCATCTTTAAATTGGAAATATGTTTTTTCAGTACAGAGTTTTATGAGTTCAATAATAGAATCGAAATTCAATTTTGTTCTGGTATTCAATGATATGTCTCTTTCTAATTTAGTTTTGACAATTTCTAGAGTTTTTTTAATTGGCACATTTGTGAACAAGCTTTCAACATCAAAACTAACCAGAATATCTGTATCATTGAGGTGTAGTATTCAACGAAAACAAAAACCAGACTTAAAATCAGAAATTTAACGATGCATAAGAAGAAAAACTAGTAATATTACCTCCTGTCTCTCACACAGAAGGTGAAAATAGAGAAATGCAGAATGAAAGAACGGAAGCTTCGTCAGAAGAAAATTTAGATGTAATATCTCAGGAACTGACTGAAAACACACATGAAAATTTGCCAGACACCATCGAAATATATAATCTGAGAAGTCGGCAAATAAGTCGAACACCACAATTTTTTTTGAATCTCATTCAAGCAGCAGTTTGTTCAACAGAGAATGAACCGAGTACGTTTGAAGAAACCATTTCCTCAGAAAATTCAGCAAAGCGGAATCAAGCTATGAAAGAAGAACTTCTCCTTGGAGAAAAATGAAACATGGATCCTCACCGATTTACCACCATCAAGACGAGCCATTTCGAATAAATGGGTGTACAAAATGAAAAACAAACCTGAAAAAACAGACAAATTGTTCAAAGCTAGACTGGTTGTGAAAGGGTATGCTCAAAAATTTGGAGTAGACTATGAAGAGACATTCAGTCCAGTTGTCAAGTTTGACTTTGTCAGAACAATTTTGTCAATTGCAGCAAAAAAAAAAAAATTATTCATCACAATTTGATATCAAAACTGCATTTCTATATGGATACCTGAAAGAAGAGATATACATGATGCAACCATATGGGTTTGAAGATGGAACAAACAGAGTTTGTAAACTGAATAGTTTATACGGCCTAATGCGGATTGTTGCGTATTTTCCAAACAATTTGAAGGCTTCGTCATTTTGGCCCTTTATGTCGATGATCGATTGATTGCTGCTGAAAAATCCTAGTAAATACAGGAAATTTTGACATACTTGCAACAAGAGTTTGCAATCAAATATAGCAGTCTCGATTATTATCTTGGTTTGCAGATTTTCAGACATGCAGACGGCTCAATATTTCTGAGTCAGTCTTCTTATACCCAGAAAATTCTTGAGAAATTTGGAAGGAAAAATTCAAAACCAATAACAACACCTATAAATGTATCATCAGTGATAACAAATGGAGAAAAGGCAGTGGGAGTACCGTTTCGAGAAGCTGTTGGAAGTTTGATCTACCTTGCAATAGAAACAAGACCTGATTTGTCATTTGCCATTTCAAAGGTTAGTCAATACCTAGTACATCCTGCAGTGGATCATTGGAAAATTGTGAAGAGGATTTTCCAGTATCTAAATGGAACAGTAAATTTTGTTCTGAGATATGATTCTTCCTGCATATTTCAAATTAACGGCTATAGTGATGCTGATTTCGATGGAGAAATTGAAACTAAAAGATCAACAATGGGGTTTATATTCAATATGGGATCTGGTGCCATCACTTGGAATTCAAAAAGGCAAGGAGGAGTCGTTTTGTCAACGACGGAATCAGAATATGTAGCTGCTAGTACTGCAGTTAAGGATTTGATATGGCTGAATCGTTTATGTTTGGATCTTGAATGCCATCTGGAACGACCAGTATTGTACATTGATAATCAGAGTGTAATAAGATTGATAAAACACCAAGAATTTCATAAAAGAACTATCGATATAACATATCGATATAAAATTCCATTTCATCAGAGAAAAATATAACGAAAGCTTGATATATATCCAATACGTCGAGTCTTCAGAGCAGATAGCCGATATTTTCACCAAGCTTCTCTGCAAGATGAAATTCAACTACTTCAGGAAGAAGTTGGGGCTGTGCTCCAGAGAAGATTTTATTTCAATTAATTAGTGGGAGTGTTGGAATATTGAATTTATTGAAATATTCATTTTTGTCACTCTGTATTTTGTTTATATTTAGAATCACGTTGCTGTGTATTTTTGATGATGATGTTTTTAGTTTTGTTTAAATAAAAAATACTTCTGGAGTTGTCAAATAAATTTCTAATAATTCCATATATACATAATGTACCACATGATTTAACTGTGTAGTTTCCCCGTTTCCTGCCAAATGTACCACAATATTTAAAGCTCGCATGTACCCCGCTCTCCCCTAAGCCCGCCGTGTTGCTATGCGTTCGGCCATATTTACGTGTCATTCTACGTTTTTGTGCGAAGTATCCACATCGCACAAACGAAGGCAGAACAATGGAAAATAAAAATATCGCAAGAGATTTCATTCGTCTTCATCTAGTTTTCAGCGTCAACAAAGTAGCCGATATAAAAGAGGCAAAAAGAATCCTAATACGTGGCAGTGCACCTGGGGCAAGTTTCGTTTTATAACGAACATTCCGTTGTTTGTGCCAAACAATGATGAAACTATTGGCTGTGCCAGCCGATGAAGATACCATGAGTGTGGTGTATACGGTGCTACTGTAGTTAACGATCGCCTATCATGAGCTGATAGATGCCCCGAAAAAAATATGGTAAGAAGCCCTTTCGTGATGAAACAATGATGAATCCATTGGTTGTGATCGCAGCCGATGAAGATACCATGGGTATGGTATACACGGGGCTATTGCAGTTAACAATTGACTAACTTGAGTTGTTAGATGCCCCGAAGATTGATAGTAAGTAGTTCTTTCACAATGAAAATACCAAGGGCATGGTATATCATAATCAACCGGTGCCGGTGACCGGGATGCCGGTCAATGATCGACTATAATATTTCATAGATGCCCAGACGAGTAATGGCAGTGAAAGTACCATGGGTATGGTAGGCATAATTATTTTAACAGTAACCGACTATCACAAATTGATTGACTTATCAAAAATTCATGATAAAGATACCAGCGGATGGTATATGTTTATTAAAAAGGGCTGGTTAATATTCGACTATCGTGATATGATAGATGCCCCGAAGACTAAGAGGGTGTTTTCTTCAATGATGGACTATACTCAAAATAAACTGTATAATTAACAAATATTTCCTATCGAGGTCTTGCAAGATACAAAATTAGTGAAAATTGCTCTTTTTCAAATCTGACAATATCAATAATATGACACTTTTCTTTTGTCGTTCCTCAACTCGAGGTTGAGTGATGGAGACTCTTCTTGCTCTTATATCCCTCGAGTGGGTGGCCTTGTGGCTATCTAGTCAGTAGCCAGCCTTGCAATTATTCCATTAAAAATATAGAACTCTAATGGGATTTCAAATTATGAAATTTACTTTTATTTTCAGATGTTTATGATATAGACCCACTCAAAATGTCAGGGCGTTCCTTCATTGAACAAAGAAGTGGCCTTGAAGCAATTATCAGAGAAATATTTAGGTGAAAGGTTGCCTGGCAGCCTTCCCTCCTAGAAATAAACTCTGGAATTAGGCACAATAATTAGGCCTTGATATTTTTGGGAGATGTTCATTTGATTACAGAGAGGAAACAAGTTTCTTTACACTTGGTAATCCCTTTTTAACATAAAATTCATGTCCTTTTTCATGTACTGCACGACGAATGGTGTGTTTGGTAATATCGTTAAGTTTATTTGTTTTCTTCTTCTCGTCTCGGCCTTCAAAGTATTAATATCGTGTTTCATCTCTTGTTTTAATTATTCTGTACACACTAGCTTCGGAAACTTTTTTCAAAATGCTACATGATGTAACTACATCACTAACATTCATATTTTGGTCTCTGGATCGAAGTCCTTCAAACACATTTTTGATCATGGTTTTTTCTTCGGGTGTTAAATTGTGACGTTTCTTTTTGATATCCGGTTCACTATTATCTTTTCACTCATATTTATTATTTGTCACCAAAGCCAATACAATGGCTTCTTCAAGCAGAAGTATACTAGTCACAATTACGATGTCCTTATTTTATATTACAAAAACTGTTAATTAATTGAGAGGTATTAGTTTTGTACCTACCCTAAAATTATTCCAGGAATAACAAATATTGTTTTTATTTTCAGCTTTGGGATTGCAATTCATTAATATTCCAAAAACTTATCGGTAATAATCATACCACTTATTATATTACCCCTGATTATAAATTAATCTACCTAGTAATTGCGGGAGAACAAATTAAGAAGAAGGGAATTATTAAGTTCTGTTTGATCGTGAATTAAATTATGAGAATTCTTCTCTCTATTAATTTCCAAACTTTCAAGCAAATTTAATTTCACCCCTTTTCTTTCAACATGTAGTATTTCAAATTCAATTTCAATACACTAAATTACTCACAATTCACAAAAAGTAAACGTAAAACGCCTTCCACTAATATTACAAACAATTGCGGTCTCTGCTGTAGGAAATCCCTATCGCACGCCCATGCAGCACGAAGAAACGCCTTGGTCACCGGCATTGTTGCCAATAACGTCGCTTTAACCTGCGACGATAGTGTTGATCTCGGAGATTATCAACCGTCAGAGAAAGATAAAACCTACAACCATGCAGATAACTTCAAGTTGTATCATACAATATATATATATATATATATATATATATATATATATATATTCGATATATATATATATATTCGATATATATATATTCGATATATATATATTCGATATATATATATATATATATATATATATATATATATATATATTGAAAACTGGAAGTTCGGGTTGAACCGCGTCAGAATTTGTTGAAATTCGACGTTTCGGCTCCGATTTTGGATCCATTTTCAAGAAAAAAAGGATGAAATGATTGAAAGTTAGGTCTCAATCTGCCTCTTCCTAATTGAGACTTCCTTCCGATTGAGACCTAACTTTCAATCATTTCATCCTTTTTTCTTGAAAATGGCTCCAAAATCGGAGCCGAAACGTCGAATTTCAACAAATTCTAGACGCGGTTCAACCCGAACTTCCAGTTTTCAAATATCTGACCGCGGAAACCTATCCGAACATATATATATATATATATAATATTCCATATTTCCATATATATATATATATATATATATATATATATATATATATCCATATATATATATATATATGGAAATATGGAAATAGGCAGGCAAATTATAGAAAATATTTCCGTTCTCGTGAACGTTAAATAGATTTTGCCCACTAATTTGTTTATTAATTAACACTGATTATTTAACCTTTTGTCGATATGCAAAAAACTAACAAGTAAGTAGTAACAACAACTTTTTTACAGAGTAAATAGATCATTTCCATGCCTTAATTCGCAAACCGACTAACTCCACGATACGTATAGTGGACTTTCGGTTTGCGAATTAAGACATCGATTTGCTTGGCCTATAAAATCTCTTTACAAGATGAGCCACTCTCTACAATTGTGGGATCGTACTATAGGTAACAGGCCCGGCTGGGACCATTTGCGGCCCCAGCTAAAACTTGTGAAGGGGCCCCATACCGGGGCGTCTGGGGGTTATGTAATAAAATTTTTGGAAATTAGGCGCTTGAAAACAATGGTAACAATTTTTTACGCTATTTTGGTACTTATAAAGAAGTAATTCAGCTGGGTTTGTATACAAATATTATGATTTTTGACTTTTATTGACTTTATTATTCATTAAAATAAGAAATTCACAGTATTTTTAGGATACCACAATACTATAAAACAAATGCTGTAGAACTACCAATAATTACAACGAAGTTCAAAATAAAGTGCAGTATTTTATTATGTATTTTTCAGCACCAAAGTATTAATGAATTATGTCAAAATTATTCGTGTGATAAAAATAATGACAAATTAGATTAGAAAAATAATACTTGAATTTTCAGTGATCAGTTGATCTGATAGAGCATCGCTGTGCACTTGTGCAGTTGTCTGCTGGACATGCGTCACCACGCAGACGATGCATTACACCACAACAACGTAACTCAACTCATTACACAGTAGCTCGTATAAATCTTCCGAATAAACAGCGAGATATAAATACTTGATGAGCGTGTTCTACTTTTCGAAAGTGTAAAGAAAATATTACCAAGGACACAAAATAACTTCTAACAAGACAAAAACATTTTTTTGTACGTCATGTGGGGACCCTCTCGGACCGGGGGACCTCCGCGATCGCGGACCTGCGGACCTGGCCAGTCCGGGCCTGATAGGTAAGTTTGTTTGATCTTATGATCACTGACTTATTAACGTCCATACATTGAAAATCCGAATCAGTTTAACAATGAAATGAAAAAACTAGATGAACTTTGCAACAACAAAGGCGAATTTCTGGAGGTGCATTTTTTTTTTCTGGTAACAGACCAATGTGGGCAAAATATGACGTTGAAGTCTCGTAGTCATCAAAATTATGAAATTTGAATCATGTTTCGTTCGAATCGATAGATCAAAATATTCGAAAAATTAAAAAAAAGTCTAAGTGACAGTAGCGAGTCCAAATTTGGAGCAAAGGTATAAAGTTGGAAACTGACCAACTTTTTTCCTTTTTTGAAATTTTCAAAAAAACTGATTTTTTGAGGATTTTCGAAAAAATTGTTAAATTGGACAGGTTTAGAGTAACACATCACAAAAGGAAAGGGACTGTTTTTTACCCATTTTTCAAGCGAAAATTAATTGTGAACTCAAATTTTCATTATATCTATTAATAAAAAAAATTCCTTATGTCGCGAACTTTATGTGTGACACTGAATATTTGAGGGTTATACCCAATAACATTTCAGTTTAAAATATCGCCCCTATAACTTTTTTAGTTTCGTAGATATTGAAATGAATTTTGAAGGATCTGTATGAGACATAAAACTGCATTTTTGACAAGTGACTCAGATTCGTGCAACTTCAGGTCTTACCGGTAGTGATATAAACTTTCGATTTTTAAAGGAGACATCTGGTATATTTTCACCTTTTTTGTCTCCATATGACAATCTGAATACAACCATGTATCACGTTACTTTTTTTGACCATATTTTCTTTTTATTTCGATATTTAATTTTTAATCTAGAGGGCTGATAAGTTCAAATTATTAATTTTAGCCCTAAAGTAGGTATTGGGAAACATACAACTTTACGGTTTTCGGTTAAAATGCATCTGCTGTGTAACATTTAATTTTTAATTCATTCCTACTATTTTATTTTCAAATAACAACATAGTAGCTGGTCGGGTCAGAAAAAAAATTTGGAGGATTTGTATACGACTTAAAACTGCATGTTTCGACAAGTACTCAGCTTCAGCAAGTTCTAACATTTTTGTGGAATATTGTTTTCAGTCGAAATATTTCTGCTATGTATGTACAATTCAATTTTAGAATTTGTATTACTAAATTTTTTAAATGGAAATTTAAAATTTTCTGAATTTCATTACGATTATGTTGATACCGCTTCACTGTTATAGTTTCAAACAAACTTGGTACTTGGTATTATTCGTTAACCGTATCCTGACTGAAGATCCCCGTTATCCCCCTCCGTTGATACCAATTTTCAGTCGTTAAATCAAAAGTCAATTTTTAATTTTTTTGTCAATGGATATTTTTGAATTATTCATTCTATACATACGAGCAAAAGCTGCACGCCTCTGTTTACCTAACATTGAGCATACTACTGTCTTTCAACAATATTAGGAGAGACCATGCTTGTTCTATACATTAATTGTTGTGAAACATGTATATGTTAATCTATGCCAACAAGATAATACAGCGGTTGCTGGATATCTGTAATACATATATGATTCTTGCGTATTACCTAATAACATTATTATACTACATCTTGACTGAATTCATTACATTTACGTTTTGAATGAATATCTAAGATAAGTATCTTGTCATTCACATCAGGAGATTTCAATGGATTGGTTCGTCTAACATTTAGATCTACATCTACAATCCAGCGAAGTCAAGTGGTAATTTCTAGTGTAAAATAGTGAAAATATATGGACTTTCTTCACAATTTATTCGACTTGTATATGAAAAACCCGTCATACCTAGGATTCCGATGAAAATTTTGTAAGATATCAATGAAATAATTTCGAGTTCTCCCATGAAAAAACATCGCTACCTTTTTGGACTTTCTCATGAGATATAGGGCGATGAAGTTCTTTTTTTTAAATTAAAGTATACTTAATTTTTAAAACTGACATCATTTGACTCTATATACGATGGAACACATCATTTAACATCTTTCACGAGGATTTTGTCATTTTCGGTCGGTTTATAACTACAAGGTGTCCCAAAAACCAAAATTCGTAATTTTTCCACATTCGTGAATCACCTTGTATAATGGATGAAATAATTTTATATTATGTGATTTTTTTCGTATTTTCACATAAAACAACAAAATTATGAAAGTCTCAAAATAGCATTATTATCAAATGAAGCCGCCATCATCAGAATGAAATTCTACAACAGATCAAAAATTCAAGAAATTTGACGAAAAGCCATTTTTCCATATAAGGTGTGTGGGGTCCTTATTTTTCTGTTATATATGTATCTCCAAACATATGTATCCAAATGTGTAACATTTTGTATCCAAAATAATAACTGTTCTCAAAGTGAAAGATCTGCCACCAAATGAAATGAATCAGAACTTTATTACTATGTATGTTTCACGCGCTTTCGACTCGCAAGCTAGGTTAGCTTGCTCAGGTTAGGTTTGTGTGCCAATTGCGAGCGAAAAACTAATTCACGCATTTTGGACTCTCAAGCTAGGTTAGGTGACAGATCTACCATTCTGACAACAAAAATTTGATGATCAAAACCGCATTAATTTGGTCATCTATAAAATCACACCCATTATAAATCTTCATAATATTTTATTATTAGTTTTTTATCACCCAGTGAGTGAATCTTTGATAATGTGGATCTTGACGGTAGATGTCAAGAGATGTCAGTTATAAATAAATATAATTAAATGATGTCTATTATTTATATTCAAGTTATAAGATCTTCAACATAACCTAAAGCTTGAGCCACAGAAGGCCGCAGTGGAGGGCCTCATATGGGGCCACTCACGTTCGAACCTAACCTAAAGCTCCATTGACCAATCCATTTTCAACCCATAAATTTGAATGTAACATAACTTTAGATCGAATCGATAATATTTCTGCACCTGCTGATTTTGCCTGACAGGTTTATGCAATTGTTGTGGTTTTTATAAAGTGTATCACAAGAATGCATAAGTTGCGGAATTTTCTTGACACCAATATTAACTCTACTATAATTTTTTAACAGCGACCGTATTAATTCTGATATTTTCGACAGATGGAGTCTAGTAATATAATAATAAATAACTGTACAGTGATACAAATTGTAATCTTATTTTAATTGGTTTACAAAATAATATTTTAATAATAGATAACATATCTAGACATAAATTGCCAACTGTCAATTTTTTAGGTACCAAATCTAGAGGTATTAACTTGCTTGAATTGCGTCCAGATCAATCTTCTATGTTGGTAATTGCAGGGTGTTGGACAAATAAAACAATCTACGTCTTTGCTAACGTTTCGCGAACATGTGTGTTTGTAGATTTTAAAAAACCACTTGGTTACTTTTATCATAACTTTTTATTAATTTTTTTGTTGTTCAACTTCTTTCGATGTCTCGCAGCGGATTGTTTTATTCTTTCACATTTCAATGCCAGTTGAAGAATGTTCATAGTTTTACATGATTTTATTTTACTACATATTTTATTTAAAATTACGGATCCATTGATATTAGTTCAACGACGCATTGTGACAATGCATACACCTGTAGAGATTTTGACAAGTACTTTGTACGATTGATTACGATTTGTGAACTAACCAAAAATTTTTATTCACATTATAGCTCTGAAGAAGCGAACCACATGTTCGCGAAACACTAGCAAAGACGTACATTGTTTTATTTGTTCAACACCCTGCAATTACCAACATAGAATCTAGAGGTGTTGTAGTTTTTTTATAATATATAAATTTGATCATGTTTTTAGGATGATGGCAAACCCAGAAAAACCTCCAGCAATTGATTGGGCATTTTATAAATCTCAGGTTCCAATAGCTGGTATGGTTGATGATTTCCAGAAACAGTATGGAGGATTAACAATACCGTTCCCAGCAGATAATGTCAGTTCTCAGATCGATGCTCAGGAAAAAGAAATCAAAAACGATATTGAAAAATTCAAAACCGAATCTAATTCTCGTATTGCAGAGTAAGTTGGTATATATTTTTTAAAATTATTCGGATAAGGTGAACTTACTAAACATGCCATCCCCTCCCAGCCAAAAAATCATGTAAGATAAACTGTTCAGTTTTCGCCACTCTTAGAACTTAAAAAAAAAACAATATTGTAGTTGACATATCTACTTTACAAACACTTCCATTTATTGACAATTTCAGGAGAAGGCATCATTGGACACTTGCAGAGTGGATTAAATAACTTTATTTCATACTTTATCATAATACACACTTTCACATACTTGATTTTAGTTCGGAAACTGTCTTTTTATGGTATTGAGTACCGTATTAAACATTTTTGCAGGACACTTTTTTAACAAATTTACGTATAAATTGTACGTCACACGTCTGCTAAACTTCTTTCAGTGCTCATTTCGAAATTCGAATCGCCTTGATTGGAAATATCTTACTCGTACTGTCAAAACGTATTTACCTGACTTTTAACATTAAAAACTATTATCGAATTTATCTATATGAAGTAGACAACCAGAATTGTTCATTTCAAAACCTCACTTCGATATAAATACATACAGGATATATAGGGTGTTCTATTACAAAAAACACAACTTTGGTTTGGTGCTCTTTTCGGGGTCATCATGTATACTTTGAAATATTTTCCAAAGATACTCTTCCAAGAATGAAACATGCTTGCATTAAAAAGAAATTTTCAAGTTGCGCCGTTTAGAAGCTACAAAAGGAAATTATTTTGTAGTCTACAGGGTGGCTCAAAAAAGTGTGTCATATCCAAGTTTTGTTTCTTCAAATAGAACACCTTGTATATCGTTACACTATTGTTACACTTTTGAAAGGGCAAGGAAAAAAAAATTTATTTCATATAAGGGACTATGTACCCATCTCTATCCGTTCTCGAGTTATTGATTTTTTTATGAAAATGCTAGGTACTATTTAAAACTAAATAACATCTAAATGTTTAGAAATCATCCCTTCGAAATCTGACCATGCATAAAAGAGGTTTTGGGTTATTGATTTCGAGGCAACCCGTTTCTCAAAATTATACAGAATGTTCAAAAATCATTGTCCCTTTTTTATATTTTTGAACAAAGATAACTTTGTTATTTTAAATAAAATCCCCTGTATTTTTTTGGTCTGAGAAATATAAAATTCAATTATCTTTCGTTTCATATCAAAGTTCCCTATACCTAACTCGAATGGTTTTTCAGGTATTGGCTTTTTCAAATAGTAGTTCCTATTTCAGTGCATACTTTTAATAAAGAAAGCTTTGAAGCGAAATTTATTTGATTTGCTCACAGAATTCTTATTGACAGTTATCATACTCCATTTCATTGAAAATATTTAGTGTTCACTAAAATTAATTTATCATTTACATTTATATTCTGGCAGTAGTTCATTGAACATACTATACAATTATTTTTTTATTCAAATGACTCGACAACAAAATATTAATACTGCTTAACATGTAATAACATTTGAGGCGTTACTGTTCGAAAAGCAGTCCTTTTTCTCTTCTTCATATTTTCTAGCGTGGTTGGAGGAGTGTTGTAAACCTCATTTTTCAAGTATTCCTATTGGAAAAAATCGAGGCAAGTCAAATCTGGTGATCTTCCTGGCCAATTTTGTAGTCCTCCCCTACCACCATTTATTCGGAAAGCACATATTCAAAAACTGTCTGACACTGAATTTGAAATGTGCCAGAGTCCCATCCCATTATAATCACATCCGTTGCCTGATATTTAGTGGCACATTCCCAGGAGCTCAGGCATACCATCTTGTAAAAACTGTAAAAAATGTTGACCATTCAAGTGCTCATCAAAAAAGTATAGTCCTTTAACTTGTGTACCTATAATTTCTCCACACACGTTAACAGACCATCTGTTCTGGTGATCCAGAAATCAAATTGGAATAAAAAAATATTCATCCACCCTAAACCTGTCCAGAACGCTTAGACAAAACTCGATTCGTCGATGGAAGTCTATTTTATATAATTCCAGGTGCATCTAAATACGGTACGGGTGCAATTTGTATTTATTTGTTACCCTAGAAATGCTCCGTCTGCTTATCCCTTTATCTTTCTCAATCTTATGTTGACTCGTATAAGGGTTTTCTGTGATAGGTTTTGGTCTATTTGCCTTTCCATAAGCTACACTTCCAGACCTACGAAATTCATGTAGCAATCGTTTGATTACCAACTTGTTTGGATGATTCTGGTCTGGATGATTCTGGTCTGGATACTTTTGGGCATACACCCTCAATGACAAAAGGCAGATCTCTCCACAGTCCACACTCTCCAGTAACGAAAATCATATCTCGATATTTTGACGGTAATTATTCGGTAGATGTTTTGAATAACGTAAAACACAATAATAGTCTATCAAAGCTACCTTGATTCAAAGAATGCATCGAAATGAGAACTACTATTCGAAAAAGCCAGTGTCTGAAAAACTATTTAGGTTAGGTATAGGAAACCCCAGTATGAAATGAAATATAGTTAAATTTACCATACCTCAGAACAAAAAAATACAGGGGGTTCTATTTGAAATCAAAAATGAATATTTGGAACCTTTGTGAATAAAATTCAAGAAATATAAGCTACACAAAACACCAAAACTATGTCACTTTCACTCGACGCGCGTTTCGCCAACAAAGTTAGTATTCTCATGAGCAAGTGTATTGGTGTTTTGGGTAGCTTCTATTTCTTGAATTCTATTTGAAATAACAAAGTTGTTTGATTTTTAAACATTCCCTACAATATCGAGAAACAGGTTGTATCGAAACCAATACCCAAAACCACTTTTATGCATGGTCAGATTTCGAAGGGATGATTTCCATACATATCGATATTATTCAGTTTCCTTAGGCAAGATCACTTATTTCTGAAAAAATACCACGACCCTTCAGAACGATGAATAAAGTTATAAAAATTTTTTTTGTAAATTTTTTATTCACAAGTAGTTTTTCAAAAAAAAAAAACAAGAGAAATGCTTCAATTTAAACACGACGCAAAAAATTCGGGAAAAACACCAAAACACTTTCACTCGACGCGCGTTTCGCTAACGAAGTTAGCATTCTCTTGAGAATGCATTCTCTTGAAGAGAAGTTAGGATGAATACAGAAGACAACGTTGCCGTCTCAATTTATTCACTGGTAAATGCCAATGTAATGGTATGGAAAGTTGAGTATTCTCATACGGAAAAATATATTGTAATCAGTTTAATCAGCTTCAGGGTAGGGTGTTGAAAGTGATGTGACAACACCGCCCATATTATTATGACTTGGCAGTTGACAGTTTATTACTTTTGAATATCATTTTAATATCAGACTTGTGTTTGATAACAGTTTACATTTGTTGTTTTCCGATATTGCATTTTCGATAAACAGTGGCTGTGAATACATGTTTTGTTCCATCATGCTTGAATAATAGTGAAGAGAGTATGAACAAACTTTTTATTATGGTACGAAGATAATAGACTGAAATGGGAAGACATTAGACTGAAATAGTGCATTGCTGTTAGAAGACCATAATAACAAAAACCAAACATTTGTAATGCTGTGAAGATCATTTTGACGTAAGTAAAATGTTTTGTAGACACGTTATGTCTGCTTTTTCATCATTTTCATCATAAATATAGTGCCTAGTTACATACATTAATTTAGGTTGAATGGAAGAATATAGTCTCAGAAATGTAAGAAAAAATTATGTTCATTTATCCTTATTCAGTTCTGTCCATAAAAATATATTATTATTATTATAAAATATTTGTTCCAGTTTAAATTTGATATGTTGAATGGGATGGAATGAAAGCTCAGAGTTTATATGTGAGATCATGTGATACCTCATAAATTCGATAGTCTTAAAACAAGAAAACATCCCAACTATCTTCATCATCTTGTATGAGAAGATCTGAATCCATTGGGAGCATGGGAGGCAAGATTAAGAGGAAGCTTGGCTTCGATAGGCCTTCGATAGGAGAAACTGATACAATTGTTACTTCTCAATGCAGTCCTGAGGAAGTACTGACAACAAACGAAAATGATTCTCCTTCAGGGTAATTCTTAGAGGTCCTAGTGAATCATCCCTGTAGTGTTTATGTAGATTGTGAAAGTGAACTCAAGTCTGATATCATATTCTATGAACTTGAACCAACTCCAATGTTTTCTGATGAAAAAATTCAAGTTAACATTAAAACAAAGTATAGTATTGGAACTTCCATAATTGTACGTTCTTGTACAAACACTATTAATTCAAATAGGAATGTAGGCTTTCACGGCTGGCGTCAATAATTCGGTTGGTTTCCGGGTTTTGCCGTGGTCTTCTTTGGTTTAAATCTCCAAACGTTTCACCTGCAGCTGCGGCAGTCATCTTCTGTGGCGTGGTCGAACTCTTCTTAACGTATCAACTGAAACTGAAGCTCTCGTGTCAGATATTCCGATATTTTCTTGGTTGGTTTGAAGACGGTGTTGATTTTCTCCTTCTTTAGGATTTTCCCAATTCGGTTAGTAACATCTTCTATGTATGGCAAATAGACTGTGCCTCGGGGTTGCTCTTCACTGGTGTTCCTGTTCTTCCTTGGATGCGTAGCACGGGTTATATTTTTCTGTTGCAGCCGTTCGCTTGTAACACAATTGTTAGGTGTTTTATTTCATCGTCGATGTACCTTTGTTCACATATTCTCAAAGCTCTGTTTACTAAGGTGTTGATGACGGTTCGTTTCAGTTTTGGATGATGGTTAGATCCATTATGTAGGTATCGATCTGTGTGAGTTGAATATAAATGAGAGAGCAACGGGAGGAGGGCCTATAGAAATGAGAGAGCTCTGGGAGGAGTACAAAGGTCAGATATCAGATTACCTGGAATTCGATAACATCCGGTTACATGTCTAGATCAGCGAAATTTGAAACTGGTTCAAAGATCAGTGAAATTCGCTACGGGTTCAAGGTCAATGAGTGCACCTGTCACATATATTTACCTGGAATTCGATAACATCCCGCTTACAGGTGCAGATCAGCGAAATTTTAAACTGGTTCAAAGATCAGCGAAATTCGAGACTGGTTCAACGACCTCTTTCAAGGTCAATGAATGCACGTGTCACATATCATATTACCTGGAATTCGATAACATCCGGTTACACGTGTAGATCAGCGAAATTTTAAACGGGTTCAAAGATCAGCGAAATTTGTTACTGGTTCAACGACCTCTTTCAAGGTCAATGAATGCACGTGTCACATATCATGTTACCTGGAATTCGATAACATCCGGTTACAGGTGCAGATCAGCGAAATTTTAAACGGGTTCAAAGATCAGCGGAATTCGATAGGGGTTCAACGACTTCTTTTAAGGTCAGTGAGTGTACGTGTCACATCATATTACCTGGAATTCGATAACATCCGGTTACAGGTGCAGATCAGCGAAATTTTAAACGGGCTCAAAGATTAGCAACATTCGATACGGGTTCAACAACCTCTCTCAAGGTCAACGAATGCACGTGTCAGGAATCATATTACCTGGAATTTGCTGACGTCATATATTCGTGTCTAGACAGATAAGCGAAATTTGAAACGGGTTCATTGACCCAGTTCAAGGTCAAAACCTATGAGAGAGCAAAAGGAGTCAAGGTCAAAACCTATGAGAGAGTAAAAAGAGTCAAGGTCAAAACCTATGAGAGAGCAAAAGGAGTCAAGGTCAAAACCCATGACAGAGCAAAAGGAGTCAAGGTCAAAACCCATGAGAGAGCAAATGGATTCAAGGTCAAAACGTATGAGAGAGCTATGGGAGGAGTGCACGTGTCAGGAATTATATTTCCTGGAATTTGCTAACGTCATACTTCTGGTTACAGTCCAGTTCCAACAAGTTGGTGAAATGTGATATGTCCCTCTTTCAAGGTCAATTAGTGCACCTGTCGGATATCCTGTTTCCTAGAATTTGCTGACATCATAGCTTCTATTACAAACAAGTTAGAGTTTTAGAAGAAGACTTTTGTGTCGAATCCAAAATTACTTTTATAATGAAGATAACAAATGACTGGTTTTTAAATATTTATAGCCTTCCCCTCTACAACTTTTTCATATATTATCATAAGGAATGTCCTTTCAAGTTCAGTTTGTGCGAAGCGTTCAATGTACACAAATCTTATAATTTTATAATATTTTATAATAGCCATTTGGCAAGGCATTGTCTTCATACACCAACCCAATGATGTTGAAGAAGTTTTCATAGTAATGATTTTGATAAAAATGGTACGTGGAATTGATCTTGGCCAACCAAGTGGGTGATAATGATTCCATTCGAAATTGACAACGTGCGAACCTTCAAAACTTCAATACCTACCAATAGTACCAAGTATAAGTTATGGATAAGAGAAAATTATTCCATTAAACAAACAGACAAAATCCTGCTATACCCCTCCCCACCATCAGCTGATATAAGAAATGAATCAGTGTCTACAGTGGTTCAATCTTTAATTCACTACATAGCTGTGTGCTCCTCAGTGAACCTTCTTTCTTCATTGGTAGAAACAGCTAAAAAAAATGGATGGTGCATAATTGATCTTATAACCTAAGATGAGAAGCACTTCAAGCCCTTACACAAAATTAATGAAGATGAATTGCGACAATTTCCACTACAATATTTGATTCGTAAAGCCAGGCCTTCTTTCAGCACGGCACCAACTACCAGATGAGTATACGGACAAGTTTGAACTACAGGTTCAGCTACCTTGTTTCATTAATTACAATCGACCTGAGTGGGAGGAACACGTAGATAGTCCGCCACCTCCACAATCAACATGTTATTTATGCTTAAGTAGTTTGAAATGATGTGTTTTAGGGTATTTAAATAAAAAACATTCAATATCTTCGTTTTATTAACCAATAAAAGATCCAAAATTCATTTATTTATCAAGTTTTCTGATATCAATGGTAGGAGATCCAACACTGCGTGCTCATCTTTAGGATTCAACTTATGGTGACGCCAGGCTTATGTTTGTACATTATTGGGTGAAACAAATATTTTGTCATTACTAGGTGATAACGCAGTTTTGTTTCTCATCTCCGTATATATGGTATGTAAATAAGAAGTAAAAACATACATTTTGCGTAAAGTAGAGCCACCTCTTTCAACAATTCGAACATAATCTGAAATTTGGAGTGAATTCTCTATCACATTTTTAGAAACTCCTTTAGCTATTTTCATCATTGTTTTGGCCTTAATACAGTATGCCTTCGCACCTGTACCATAAAAACATTCTATTGGTGTTCCAGAAAATTCATCTTTCATCTTACCGACAACTGATAATGTTTTTGGAATTTTGTGAATATTATCAATTTTGAAATTAGATGTGTCAAAGAATTTTATTTTTTCCTTAATATCATCGTATACATTTCCTGTGAATTTCTCCAAAATCAATGAATCGGTATCTGTGTAACAGAGGTTTGCTTTAGAACCATATTTTGTTTTGATGTAGCCATACAAAAAATCATAAATAACCGTTTTTGAAATATCTAAAATTTAAAATCCTACATAAAGCGATTTGTCATAGGTAACTGTTAATTTTTCCATTTGAACAGCTACTAAATTCTCGTCGAACAGTGAACATGATTTGAAATGAGGTTTCGCTATGAATCCTTCAGCTCCCACAGACCCTGGCATATTTTCCCAGTGAGTGCATAGTTTAATGTCTTGTCCCTTGTCCACGTTTTCCATGGTTTATAATGAATTTAAATAGGTCACGTTCAAATTCATTTCTGGCAGAATTCCGGAGATATGTATTCAAATTAATATATAGCTTTAACCATGCTGACTGTGAAAATTCGAAAAATCTATGTATCCCTGTCAATTTAATTCCATATTCCAAACACTTTTTCAAATTTCTATAGTGTATAATATATCTTTCGGTCATCAAATTTGGAGTCAACTTGGAATACTTGCTTCGTGGAGGCTTGATATTCTCTGGGCAGAGGTGAAGGTCATTATGATCATCATGTAAGTTTGGCGGATAGTCCAAATCAACTTCCAATACATATCCTTTCAACGATGTATCCCCAATTTTGAAGACGTCGAAATTTTCTACTTCATATTGCTCAAGCCATCTAAAATCACACTTTGGAAGATATTCACTCATAGCAGCTCCATACAAATTCGTTGCATCAAGATATAAAATATATGAATTCGGCTTGGAAGGATCATAAGATGATATAAATGGATTATTAGCTATAGCCTTTCTTTTACTGCATTCGCTCACTCCATCCCGAATACCTCTCTTGAAAAAGTGAACCATATCTATATCAGATAGGAGCTCTAGTTCGACCTTCGTTAAACGCAGCATAGCATCCCAGCTGAGTGAAGGAGCTGTTATATACTGGGCTGGATCCAATTTATATTTTTCCAAGCACACATCTCTGAAATTTTCGAAGACATCTGCTAATAGTAGAACATCTGATTTCAAGTGAACATCGGAGTATTCTTCTAGAGTTGAACATCCGAATTCCTGCCAAACTTTGGCATTCAGAGTATCGAAGAATTCAGACTGACTTGGTGATGTAGGTTGGATCAATTTTTCGTAGGAGTCAATATATGAATAAGGAAAAAGCCTTGCGTCTTATCATATCAAATTTTATATCATCTTGAAAACATTTTCTCACCTCCCGACATTGGGACGGTTCCAGTGTTTTACTCAGATTATCTAGAAATTTTGATAGGAAGCGAAAAAAGTCAACAAATCTCAAGGTGATGACTTTGTCTCTTATTTTGGCGTTTTCTGATTTTTCAACCAAGTATGTTTTGGAGTATGAAATATATTTCTCTTTATTTTGGGCAATCACTGAAATATTCTGTTTATTCGAATCCAATTTTCTTATGAATAGATGACAGTCATAATTTATTAAGTTATGGAAAAAGACAGGAATGAATTTCACAACTTTATAGTGTAAATTACATCTCGAATGAGCGCTTGCTCGGTACACACCAGTCAAGGGACAATGATCTCGAACTTGAATGTCATCAGGTTTATAGAAGTCACCACAAATATGACTTTCCGTAGAATTTTGAAATTCACCCTGTTCTTTTGCTGAAAGTGGCAACATTTCTTTTACGTGTTTGAAATGTTTGTTATATAACTTCAAAACAAGCTCATCCAGCATTTCAACAAAAACCTCGTCACAATCATTTTCACGGTACTCTATGCATTTTGAGTATTTATCATCAAAATTACACTTCAAATAGAAAGCGAATGAATATGGCTCGTGTTCATATGCTTTCAGTGTGAATGAGTGCTCATCTGAGGGTTCACTATGATGAATAGGTTTCAGCAAACTCTCAAAATCAGCATAGATCACAAAAGGAACTGGTGTTTTTCGAAATTGGTGAATTTGAGAATGTTCTCAGGCACGATCTCGCCATACTTTTTGATGATTTTTTCTGGTTATGGAAGTAAAACACATATATGATTACAGTCATAATGCTGATGAGCCGTCAGTTTTTCACAACTAGGAAATAATTGGAGACAACCGTCACAAATATATACTCGACCAATATGCTTAGATTTTCCAAATCAGCTATCAGTAGAAGATTTACATGTGTTACAGATCGGTGTGTTGTGAAATGTACGGGCACCACTATGTTGGTTACCATTTTTATTTCCTTAAATTTTGTATCTACACCAAATACATTGATGGATATACTATTCATTCTTTCAGATTTGGAAATATCCTTCAATTTCACTGGAAAACCAATACCTTGAAAATTGAGTAATGTAGTATAATGTGGGTATGAAGATGGGCTCGTAGGATTTCCATTCGAAGGAAAAATCGCAGCCATAATGGACCAAGCAAAGCAAGCATTATCCAGGTTTTTCACATTTAAAACGGCTCGTTTTCTATTAATTGTTTTGGACAACTCAACATATGATGAGGCTGATTCACATCCAGATGCCAAATCTTCTGTAATGACCAGCCTGTGTCTCTTTCTTGAAACTCTGAAGCCTTTGAATTCATCTCGTTTCTGAATTCCTCATGAAGCCAATACAAGTCAGTGGAACAGGTTGCGATTTGATTTTTTGAGTAGAAGGATTTCAAATCACCTAATTCTTTTTTGGGTATTATATAATGTCCAAACAGTTCAAAATTTATTTTCAAGCTCGTATGTTCCTGTATATATTCAGAGATGATGTTCAGAACTTTCGGTTTAACATCTTCCATGCTTTTGAATCGATAACTTGCTATTCTATTCTTGAAGGTTTGTTGTAGTTTTTCAATACCGTCTTCCAGTTCCGATGAAATATTCACATGCAACCTTTTTCTCGACTGTGGAACACTGCTGGATGGATTACAAGATTTGACTGTTTTCAATTGTGAAGCACTGGTGGGTGGATCACCCATTTTGACTCCTCTTAGTAGTAGTGTCGGCGTAGGTTATCTATTCTCGAAAAGTCCGTTCTACATTTGTCACACTTCATGATTCACTAAGCTCAGCGGTAGCAGTACTAAATATAACCGTCACAACTCCGCTTAAATAGATGAAGCTCTTGATATGCGCTTGCGCAATATTAATTATTGCAGTCAATGACCTTTGGGGAAACATCTGGTGTCTAGACAACTGGATGCTATAAGGTGAATGCACTGTCGAATCATCAATCTGATTAATTGCAGGTGTTGCAAGTTCAATGACCTTGTGTGAAACATTTGGTGTCTAGACGACCGGAAGCTATGATATGAATAAACTGTCAAGTCATCAATCTGAATAATTGCAGGTGTTGCAAGTTCAATGACCTTGTGGTAAGCATGTGGTGTCTAGGTAACCGGATGCAATAAGGTGAATGAACTATCGAGTCATCAATCTGATAAATTGTAGAAAACATCTGTTGCCTAGACAAGCGCATGACTTGTCAACACAAATCTTAAGTCCTCATTGACTTGATGAATTAATATAATCAAAGACTGCAAAATAAAATAAATTTTTTTGTAAAATATTTATTCAGATGTATCCATTATATACATTTGATATAGAAAATAAACATTTGAAAGTGCACATATACAATTATCTTTAGTATGATTAAAACAAGTTGCTTCAGAGGGTCGTAAGCCGGGTTGTTCCTCAAATTCTATGACTGGTTGATCGGTGATTTTTTTATATATTCAGCTTTCTCCTTTCCTTTGACAAAAATAGTATCAACTCCTTCAGTGGGCTTCTTCATTATATTTCCAAATTGTGTAATGGTGTGAATCCGTCGTTCCAATCTATACAGTGATGATTATGCATCAACCAAGTGGCCTGACTGTGGAATTTTGCTGGGAACATGTTCAATGGAAATGGAGGTCTGAACACATAATGGGAAACCTTACTTCCATTGAATGCAGCCAACTCCTTGGTTATAAATGTATCGTTCTCGATCTTGAATCCTTGCACATCTATCACCAATATCATATTTTCAAATTGGTGAGTTTCCTTATCAATGTTTGCTTCGAATTGTATGACTCAATCAATTGTTTAAGTATTTTTAGGTTCTTATGGTGTTGCTTCAATCGTCCTCGATACTCTGATATCGTCTTCGAACTGATGTTCTGAAACATACAATTTTTTATATATAACGACGCGTCGAGCATGCGCATTAAAATTGCTTGACAATTTTCGTCAACGGATTATATGAAAATTCTTTCTCGTGTAGAATAAGGCAGTAGGCTGTTACATTTTTGGGTGTGACTTCAGATCTCAATTCTGAGTACTATGGAACCAGCCTTAATTACTTCTTTCTGACGTGAACAGTCGATGTGGATCAGCGGTGCTTTTAGTTGAAATTCATTTGGATTCAAAATAGGTTGATTTGATTTAAGATGATATTAGCTCTCTTGGAAGTTGGCATACATTTCATAGAGTTTTGCAAACTTGTTTTTCTTGAAATCAAGATTCAAATCATTGTAAGGAAATCGTTCAGAATTCAGTAATACTCTTAAATTACTCAAATTGCAGAGGTCGAATGTACTCATATCAGTAGTAAGCTTTTCTTTTTTAGCTTGTTGAAATGCAATAATAGGATGTCGGGGGTTTCAGCCTTCGTAGTTGTTTTTACTGCCCAAGTGTGTCTTGTTGTTTCATTTAGAGAAGGATATTCAATCAATTCCCACCTTCTGAATTTCAAAGGTAGTTCAACATCGCTATTTATCATTTTATTCAATCGTAGTTGTTCCTGAATTTCAGACAGTCATAGTAGAAACATTGCAATTTCCAGGGACACTGTATGGATACAATATCTACTGAAAAAAACACTGCCAAAAGGCTCTTTTTAGAAATGGTTCACATTGCACAATCAGACAATGCTCTTAATAAAAGAACAGGAGTTAATCACTTGAGTGAGATTTACTTAATTTTTGTAGACAAACCTAACATGACGGATAATCAGCAGATTACCTCCATGAATGCTAACTTCACGGATTAACCCTTTCAACAATATTAAAATCAATTCTTCAATTTAATATAATTGTTTAAACTTATTAACAAAATTGCATAAATGTATTGTTCCACTTAAGACTAATTCATTATTTTTGGAACATTAGGACTGGTACTTGGCATTTTGATGTGATTCCTTGTTGTTTCATGTCATCTGTCAGGTACAATATTTTCTCATAATAAGAGCAATCTTTTCAAATAATTCAAAAATTTCATGGACTAATGTTCCATGTATCTCCATCACAAAACTGTATCAGTAGGCATAGGGTCATCTGTCACTTCCTGTAAAAACAATTCACCCCCACTTCACGTGGCAGCATGGCACGATTCCGTGAAGGGTCATGTCATGTGTCACATGTCATATGTCAGTTTATTTGAAAATATTCTCTTGCGCGGTTGTTTGCCTCCTCAAGGTACAGCTTTTGTGCTTTTAGTACTAACAAAAAAAATTTTAAATCCATTTTAAAATGTATCATCAGTAATGTGTTCGCTCCCAAATTAACTATATGTGTTACCAATGAAGTTTTATTCCCAGTTCTGTCCATATATTATGAATAATTTTAACATATACGCCACATAACCTCACAACACTGTAAGTTGATTCTTGGTTTTTCTTTACCAATATCTCAAAAATGTCTTTCCATATTGTAGCTTCCCTGAAGATGACAATAAAAAATTGTTGAAAGCTTGGAATCTGTGTATTAGAGTACTCTTATTGGCCTGCTGCATATCCCAAATATTAAAAACTCATTTCCTAACTAGTCAGCAAACAAGACTACCCTTTTCTCTCTCTCTATATATATACTTATTACATCTGCACTATGATCAGTTTGGTAACTATTTCGATATGATGAAGACTGAAAAACAAAAGGTGTTGCTTCCAGTTCTCAATCATGATGAGATCAGTGTGGAGAATAACGTTAGAAAACATGGTGTGCTATTTGGAGGTCAATCTAAAAGAGGATTACTTGTTGGAGCAAGGGGTTCAGGCAAAACTAATGTGATGTTGTCTCTGCTGAAACAACCCAACGGTCTTCGTTTTACTAATGTGTACTTATTTTCCGAATCATTATATCAACCTAAATATAATTATTTGAGGATTTTGCTG
This sequence comes from Chrysolina haemoptera, assembly GCA_958298965.1. Taxonomy (NCBI): domain Eukaryota; kingdom Metazoa; phylum Arthropoda; class Insecta; order Coleoptera; family Chrysomelidae; genus Chrysolina; species Chrysolina haemoptera. Next base: position 26,870,548 of record OY282586.1, on the reverse strand, counting down.
GCGCCTATGAAAGAAATTGGATATCATTAATATTCTCCCTGAAAATGTAAAAGATCATTCCGTCATAATATTCGATAATGTTACCTCATGTGATCAGAACATAATCAAAAATTATTGCTGCTTTGGCCATCACAGACACAGATTGTTTCTACTTATGTAAAACCCATTCGGCCATTTCCAAACAACTCATCTGAAACATATACAGGGTGATTCAAAAGTACTTTGACAAACTTCAGGAGGTGATTCCTCACAATATTCTAATATGAATTGTCCAAATAAATAAATGTCCGGAAACGCTTCGTTTCCAAGATACAGGATGTTGAAGTTTCATTTTTATTTTAGTTTTTTTCAAATAACTTTTGAAATACTGAACTTAATTAAACGAAACTTGGTAATAGGAGGTTTTTGAGGTGTCGAATTCGAACCTGATGTTCTTATTGCTCTTACTCGTAGGGGGCGCCACCTACACGTCTTTATCTTTTTTAAAGATTCATAACTTTTTTGGGCGTACTTCTAGCACATTTTTCAGTAAAAAAATCGATTCCTCTATCATATCTACGTAAATAAGCTACCCTTGTTACTAGTCGCTATAAGCAACCGTTTTCCAAATATTTGGACTTGAAAACTTCAAGTCGATTATTTGATAATCGATGCATGTTGAAGTTATTACGAATATTTTGCTTTTTTCACAAGAATGCTTTGGAAATAAATTTGACGTTTGTGAGTAGTTTTGGTAATTACATATTTTGTGACAGTTAGACGTTTTGTTGAAGTTTCCGTAAGTAGAAGTAGAAAACACTTATTTTGAAAAAATGGATTATTTAAACAATAATGCTCATTTAGCCGATATGCATTTCGTTTATGGCCTTGCGGATGGCAATGCGCGCGAAGCAAGACGTATTTACCAGGAGCGATTTCCTAATCGAGTACTGCCTTCAGCTCCAACATTTGCTAGTCTCCACCGTCGTTTGGCAGAAACAGGTAGCTTTAAGAGGGCAGCTGATATTATTGGAAGACCACGAGCAGTCCGAACCCCAGAATTGGAAGAAGCTGTTTTGAACGCTCTCGAGGAGAATCCAGAAACAAGCACAAGAGTAATTGCTGAAGCTGTCAATTCTACTCAGTCCACAGTTTGGAGAATTATCCACGATCAACAGTTTTATCCATACCATATTCAAAGGGTACAAGCTCTTTTGCCACGAGACTTTCCCCAACGCATTACTATGTGTCAATGGTTTTTGAGAAAATTGGCTGGAAATCCTCAATTTTTAAGATATGTACTCTTCACGGACGAGGCAAACTTCTCCCGAAATGCTATCACAAACTTTCATAACAACCATGTTTGGGCTCTCGAAAATCCGCACGCAGTTAGTGAAAGGCATTATCAGTATCAATTTTCTGTAAATGTATGGGCGGCATTAATTGATAATTACTTGATAGGTCCTTTCTTTCTTCCGCTCCGACTGAATGGCGCAACTTACAGACACTTTTTAGAAAATGAATTGCCGGGACTACTTCAGAATGTACCATTAGAAATTCGTATCCGCATGTGGTTTATGCATGATGGGGCTCCGGCCCATTTTAGCGTTGTAGCCAGGGAATTCCTTAACACAGTCTATCCAAATCGATGGATCGGTAGGGGTGTAGAAGAACCTAACCAGGCGTGGGCACCAAGGTCCCCAGATCTAAACCCGATAGATTTTTATTTTTGGGGACATTTGAAGTCGCTAGTTTATAAGACTCCAGTAGTGAACGAGGAAGATCTAAGAAACCGAATAGTAGACGCCTGTGAATCAATAAGAAACACACCAATAATTTTTGAGCGGGTACGAGATTCAATGACTAGACGACTGACTGCCTGTATCTTTGCTAAAGGTGGACACTTCCAACAATTTATTTGAATACCATTTAGTTTCGTTTATTTTAGTTTATTCTACATATTTAAAATTTCCTGAAATAAAATGTTGGCATTTCTTGCAAATTTTATTAAAACAAATAAACTATTTCGCTTAAGGAAGAAAACTACTTACTTAAACGTCAAATTCATTTCCAAAGCATTCTTGTGAAAAAAGCAAAATATTCGTAATAACTTCAACATGCATCGATTATCAAATAATCGACTTGAAGTTTTCAAGTCCAAATATTTAGAAAACGGTTGCTTATAGCGACTAGTAACAAGGGTAGCTTATTTACGTAGATATGATAGAGGAATCGATTTTTTTACTGAAAAATGTGCTAGAAGTACGCCCAAAAAAGTTATGAATCTTTAAAAAAGATAAAGACATGTAGGTGGCGCCCCCTACGAGTAAGAGCAATAAGAACATCAGGTTCGAATTCGACACCTCAAAAACCTCCTATTACCAAGTTTCGTTTAATTAAGTTCAGTATTTCAAAAGTTATTTGAAAAAAACGAAAATAAAAATGAAACTTCAACATCCTGTATCTTGGAAACGAAGCGTTTCCGGACATTTATTTATTTGGACAATTCATATTAGAATATTGTGAGGAATCACCTCCTGAAGTTTGTCAAAGTACTTTTGAATCACCCTGTATATGAGGATCATATCAGTTTAGATATGTCATTGCAGAATTTCAAAGAAATCTGTTTTTATTGTTGGAAAGATAAATTTGGTTTTCTTGTTATCGTTAAAGATTTTTCTATAAACGAGGGACGATGCAGAAAATGTTTCGACACATTTATTTATATATAAACTTCAAGATTGTTAGTAATCATGAATAGTCATTTACAAGAACAACTATTGAGTGCAAGGAAGGCGTTGAGACGAAAATATAAAACTTTGGAATCTGATATAGCAGAATCTCAATCACATTTAGAAAAAAGTTATGAACCAATCAATCAACCATTGAAACAATTCTTGTCTGTTGTTCAACAATCCCCAACGACCCAGTTCAAGCAAGAATTGAAGCAAGAATTGAAACATCAAATTAAATCACCTCTTTCAAGTTATCAATCGACACCAAAAAAATTGCATAAGACAATACCTCAAGAGCCTCATCAATAAACACCCCATGAATTTCATAAACCAACACCTCAATAATTTTATCAGATCACTCCTGATGAAGAGACATTTCAATATAATTCTACCATTCCACAATCCGACATGGATGGAAGTTATTCTGAAGAAAGTATGCAACCTGTGATGAACGCACAGCAACAATACCTACTACAGTTCGCGATTCCGGTGCCTCGTGCATATATAGAAGACAAAATTTCAGATACGAAAAATAAATTTGAATACTTTTGGAATATATTTTGATGCATTTACGGAAAAATTTGCCATAGGTAACGCAACTGTTGGTTATGATGGTGCCGAGAATCAGTTCAGCACCGGGTACCACTGCAAGTATAAGTAGTTCAGGACTAACTATGCTTGATTTCAACAATATTCCTATTGAATGCAAATATTTTGATGACTTCAATGAGCTAGTGGAGCGATTAAAACTGTTGATTGCATCGCAATATGCTGGAAACACCGGTTTGAATAATGAAATCATTAGCATAATTGAGGAACTTCGCGAAGCAGGAATAATAAAATGAAAACCTATGTGATTTAACTCCATTTGGTATTCAACCGTGGCACCATGCTCATCGATAAATTTGGAAGACATTTCCTGAGAACATCTCAAACACTATATTATGAACCAGAAATAATTCCGAAAGCCCCATCAATCAACACACCTTTCTACATATGGAATCCATATTCGTGTCATATCAAATGTGTTCTTCATTTGAGGGCAATCAAGGATATCAGGAAGAGTGTTGGTGTTTTTGTATTTGAAAATGGTACAACTTCCTATTAGTTTTCTGTTTGAAAGCATCAACTCCCAACCAGAAGATATATCTATATCGCTAGGAGAAGAGTATGCAGATACTGTTTCACTAATTAGCCTGATAGGAAAGTTTTTAAATAAAGGTGATAAGATCACTTTCTTAGTCGATCAGGAGTGTCCTATAACTGAAAATGGATGAACTCAAAGAAGACATTGTAGGAGAGTTACATAGAAATTCACGAAGACGATTTCAAAGATGTGTTATTATCAAAGGTTTGAATGATCTCCTTCAAGCTGATTTGGTTGAAATGATTCCCTATTCAAAAACTAACAAAGGATTTAAATACATTTTGGTTGTTATAAACGTATTTTCAAAATATGTTTGGTGCGAGCCTGTTGAAACTAAAAGTGGGGAAGATGTGAGTCCTGCGATGCAAAAAATATCGAGAGATATGAAAGTTACAACCAAGAATCTACAAACGGATATGGGAAAAGAGTTCTACAATAGAAAATTCAGACAGTTGATGGATTACAGCACTTTCTCCAATTTGAAGGCTAGAATAGTTGAACGAGTAAACAGAACTTTGAAACATAGAATGTGGAAACAATTCAGCCTACAAAAAAATTACAAGTGGTTGGATATTATTACAAGATGAATATCGCATCATCGTGATGCCCGAACCCTTTTGCATATGTTTCGTTGTTTAATAAAAAAATGCGATGTTACTTGTTTATATACTTGTCAGTTAGTCAATATACGTTTTCACAAAAAGGTCAAATACATTTTCATTCCTGAAATTTTATCAGATTTTGGACCCAGGTTTGCAAGCTTAATAGTACCAGTAGTATCAGTAGCGCAATCCGAAGGGTAGGGTGACTGAATCCATCATAAAACAAATTTGTTTGAAACATGTCTTCCATCTCCAATACTTCAGTCCCAGCCTCTTTCGAAAAACTCGAGGGAAGTGAAAATTACATTGATTGGAAGTATGGGATGGAAATCCACCTCATAAACTGTGAATTAATGGAGTTTGTGGACGGAACAAAAACCAATGAGAGCGGAAGTGATTTTGAGACCAAAAGTAAACGAGCTCTAGCGGCAATCGTGTCTGGTGTAAAAACGCACATTTATACCGAAATAAGGGATTTGAAAACTGGCAAAGAAGTTTGGGATCGTCTCGCTAAAATCTATGAACCTACAGGATTTTCAAGAGTTGCTACTTTGATCGAACAGCTGGTCCTGATAAAATACAACGAATGCAAAGGCATGGATGATTATCTCTCCAAGAAAGTGAAATTAGCCCAACAACTCAAGGCAATTGACCACGAGATAAAAGACGGTGTCTTGGCTGCGCTTATATTTGTGAGTCTTCCTGATTACTACAAGCCGTTGATGATGACTTTGGAAAACTGCGGCGTACAACTAACTACTGACTTGGTGAAAGAACGTCTCTCTGCAGAATCCGTGAAATTTGAAAACAATAATCAAGAATCTGCATTCGCAATCAAGAAAGTATTTGAGAAAGGATCACCAGTTAAAAGTAATTTTAGAGGAAAATGTTATGTCTGTCATCGATTTGGTCACCGATGCAGAGAATGTAGAAATTCGAAAAGAAATGAGAGAACGAATGTAGTACAAATTAATGAATCGGGCCTGATTATGCATTCTTCAGTTCTTGGTGTTGGAAATCTTAACCCAAATGACTGGTATATAGATTCGGGTGCATCTGTTCACATCACTGGTAGAGAAGATTGGCTGAAAAATACAAAAGTACTCAAAAATAAAGAAATCATAACTACTGCTTCTGGAGAAAAGTTCGATATTGTAGCCGTTGGAGAAACAACTGTCCGTTTGCGTGTCGATGGGAATGAAGTCTAAACTCCTATCCGTGATATAAGATACGCTTCTGGCCCCAAATTTAATTTAATTTCATGCCGACAATTGGGAAATAAAAGATTGAAAACAACCGACATCTGCCAAATTTCCAACGTTTTGACAGGAAAAATTGTAGCAATCGCGAAATTAGCAGAAAATGGTTTGTACAAGTTGGACTACATTCATGAAAAATCCATGTGTTGTACAACATCTCCTAGAAATCCCTCTTATGATATGTGGCATCGCCGACTAGGACATTTGAGTGCCAATGGTATGGAACTCCTTCAAAATGGACTTGCTGAAGGAATCAGTTTCAATAAGGACTCTCGTGAACAATTATGTGAAAGCTGTAAGAGGAAAACAAACTAGAAAATCATTCCCTACAGGTAAAGCTATGAGAGCAACCAGAAAATTGGAACTCATCCATTCGGACATCTGCGGTCCAATGCCTGTAACGAAAAACGTTCATTTATTTCCTGATGAACAAAAGTGAAATACTTGAGAAGTTCAAGGAGTTTTCAACAAAAGTTGAATTGAGTACGGGACATAAAATGATATGAAAAATTTTCACTCATAACTTTTTGTTGACCTGATCGAGTCCAACGATATTCTCCCCACACATTTTTCTATATCTAGATTAGTTTTTGAGATTTTGATGCTTTCATAACACTAATTACTTAATAGTGGAACTATCTACAGCCTTCTGTAGACCTCCGCGAGCACGTGGCATGAATATGATGATTCACTTGAAACCCCAATTCCATCTGAATCCCTCATGTTTCCTCATGTTCTCTTCTATGAGAAAGAAGACCTATCAGATACTTTGTTTTATTTCATATTTCGTTTGTATTTTTCATTAAATAGTGTGTATGATACGGACTTATTCATATTCGACAAATCGAAAATTAACGCCTAGTCTCGACGAGTTTTTTTAGGCTAAGTCCAGACACATTTTTTTTTTTTTCGAGGTATGAAAAATTTTCACCAATAACTTTTTGTTTACCTGATCGAGTCCAACGATTTTGTTTCTACACATTTTTCATATCTAGTTTAGTTTTTGAGATTTTGATGGTTTCATAACAATAATTACTTAATAGTGGAACTACCTACAACGGACACTACATAGCCTACTATAGACCTCCTCGAGCACGTGGCAGGAACATAATGATTCACTTGAAACCCCAATTCCATCTGAATCCCTTATGATCCCTCATGTTCTCTTCTATGAGCAGGAAGACCCATCGGATACTTTGTTTTACTTCATATTTCGTTTGTATTTTACATTATATTGTGTGTATGATATGCACTCTTTCAAATTCGTCGAAACGAAACTGTTCGACAAGTCACGACGAATTTTTTTAGGCAAAGTATAGACACAATTTTTTTTTTCGAGATATGAAAAATTTTCACTCATAACTTTTTGTTGACATGATCGAGTCCAACGATATTCTCCCCACACATTTTTCTATATCTAGTTTAGTTTTTGAGATTTTGATGCTTTCATAACACTAATTACTTAATAGTGGAACTACCTACAGCGGACACTACATAGCCTTCTGTAGACCTCCGCGAGCACGTGGCATGAAGCCATCAGAAGCCATCAGAACTGACAATGGTACTAAATACACGAATCGAAGTTTTGAGGGCTATTTACGACAAAAAGGCATTCAACATCAAACAACAGTCGAATATACACCTGAACAAAATGATGTTGCCGAAAGAATAAATAGAACTTTGGTTGAGAAAGCACGTTCAATGATACAAGACTCAAATTTACCCAAAGAGTTTTGGGCGGAAGCAGTAAATACTGCTTGTTATTTGAAAAATAGAAATCCAACTGTTGCATTTCATGGCAAAACCCCTGAGGAAGCATGGAGTGGTCATAAACCAAATTTGGAAGGTCTCCGAATTTTTGGTTGTGCAGCATATGCTCACGTTCCTAAAGTGAAAAGGAACAAATGGGACTCGAAGTCTGAAAAATTGGTGTTTGTTGGTTATTGTGAAGATTCCAAGGCATACAGATTGATAAATATGAAAACGAAAAATGTAAAAAAAGCTCGTGATGTTATTTTTGATGAAAAAGAAACAGTTGCATCAAATCCTCACCCGCAAAACTTGGTTGAAGATGTTCATGATGGGGAATTGTTCTTCAAAAACGAGGTTAGAGACAAAGAAAAGCAAGTATCCGAGATAATTTGTGAAGAAATTGAACCCACCATTCAAGAAATTATTGAAGAAAACTATCAGCCCAATGTGAAGACGGAAAACGTAAACCAGCAACAAACTAGATATTTTCTCCGCGATCGCAAACCATCGGAAAAATTTAAAGATTATGTGATGGAAGCTGTGATGACAGAGTCAGTCGGAGAACCAAAAAATGTTCATGATGCTCTGAATAGAAGTGATTCCGAGCTGTGGAGAAATGCAATGCAAGAAGAATATTATTCACTGGTTAAGAACAAAACCTGGGATCTCGTAATTTTGCCTGAAAATCGCAAAGCAATCACCTGCAAATGGGTATTTAAAACAAAGAGAGATGAAAGTGGCAAAATTTCAAGGTACAAAGCCCGACTAGTTGTAAGAGGTTGTTCACAAATTTTTGGATTGGATTTCCAGGAAACGTTTTCACCTGTCGTTAAAGGTACAACACTTCGATTTCTGATAGCGTTGGCAGCATTACATAATTGGAACATTCATCAGATGGATGCTGTTACAGCCTTTTCACAACCAGAATTGACGGATGATGAAATATATATGGAACAACCAGAATGTTTCGAAAAAGAAAATGAAGGAACCAAGAAAGTATGTAGATTAAAAAGGCTTTGTACGGCCTAAAACAATCCAGCCGACTTTGGAATCAAAAGCTGAATAAAGAAATGACGAGTATAGGCTTGATCCAAGCAAAATTTGACACTTGTGTATATTATCATTTTGAAAGGGGGAAAATCATCATAGTAGCCATTTATGTAGATGACCTCCTTCTGTTCTCAAATGATAATGACATACAAAACTGGTTCAAAAGAGAACTGTCAAAAAAATTTGAAATGAAAGATCTTGGGGAAGCTCATTATTGTTTGGGTATTCAAATAACTAGAAACAAAGAAACAGGACAAATATATTTGGACCAAGAGGCATACATAAACAAAATTCTCGAGAGATTCAATATGACTGAGTGTAAGCCAGTTTCAATACCTTTGGAAGTTGGAAAGAAACTTGTGTCCAAAAAATGCTGAAGAAGAGGATATCATGAAAAATGTACCATTCCAGATGGCAATTGAAAGCTTACTGTATGCTGCCCAATCTACTCGTCCTGATATAGCATTTGCAGTGGGGGTTCTCAGCAAATACAATTCAAATCCAGGACCAGAACATTGGACAGCTGTCAAACGAGTTATCAGATATCTTCAAGGTACCAAGTACTTCAAACTAATATACTCGCCCAGTAATGACACCAGAATACATGGGTACACAGATGCTGATTATGCGGACGATCGAGATGATAGAAAATCTACGAGTGGTTACATTTTCAAACTTGCAAATGGTGTGATATGCTGGCTAAGTAAAAAGCAACAGACGGTGGCAAGATCTACAACCGAAGCAGAATATGTTGCACTCTCACAAGCAACTAATACAGGAAATTCAACAGACGGACGTAAACTATCCAATTACCATTTACTGCGACAACAAAAGTGCAATTGATCTGTTCAAAAATGCATCTCATCACGCTAGAACGAAACATATCGATGTTCAGCATCATTTCGTTCGAGAGGCCGTTAGAAATAATAAAATACTCGTTCTGAAAATTTCGTCTGAGAAAATGGTGGCCGATTCCTTAACTAAAGCTGTGGAAAGAAGAAAACATGAATGGTGCAGATACCACATGGGAATTTTTTTAATCCAGCAATGGGCTCTTCATCAAATGGGGGTGTTACAAGATGAATATCGCATCATCGTGATGCCCGAACCCTTTTGCATATGTTTCGTTGTTTAATAAAAGAATGCGATGTTACTTGCTTATATACTTGTCAGTTAGTCAATATACGTTTTCACAAAAAGGTCAAATACATTTTCATTCCTGAAATTATATCTGATATTCTACCAGAAATAGTTCCCAACTATAACAATTCCGTACACAGGACAATACGAATTAAACCCAAAGATGGTGAAAAATGCAATGAGAAATATTTACTCAAAAATGCTTTTAGTCACCAAGACAGTAGATCAAAGGAAAATAAAATTCAAAATCATTGATCACGTGAGAATAAACAAATACCGAGAGGCATTTGCCACACACCAAACTGGTCCAATGAAATTTTCACTGTGAGAAAAGTCTATCAGTCGAATCTGGCAGTATATTTTCTCAAAGATCAAAATCACGTTGATATACAAGGTGGATTTTTTTGAGGAAGAATCCAGAAAGTTAAACATCCTGATGTGTTTCTGGTTGAAAAAATCTTGAGAAAAAAGGAAGACAAACTCTACATCAAATGGTTAGGTTTAAGCAATGAATATAATTCGTGGTTATCAAAAAATGATTTTGTATGATACTTTTTCAAATAAAATAATATAATATTCACATAAAAGTTTTATATTAATATATTAACATTTTAAATTATTCACAAAATATATTATTGAATATCATTTCTCTATGTGTTGAATCCAAAATTGGCGCGATGATCCTCGAGGTTTCTGCTATTTGCCTCTCAAAGCGCATTCTATCGATTACTGCATGATTCCAATACATTTTCCGAGAATCCTTGTATGCAAATTGCCATATGTACATATAATACATTTTATTGCGACATTCATCGATTGTCAACCTCTTTTTCATGGTTTATCGGAAAACTCATCCCTAAAAACTTCCGAATAAAGATGAATGAATTCCAGAGTTGGACTTATATTTTCACTATTAGGGTTCACTTCTGGCTGAAGCAAATCTGAGGCATTTTGCAACTCATCTCCGCGAAGCTTGCAGAGTCCGTTTTTCAAGATTTGAAAGTACTGTCCATAATGCTGTCTGTTCAAGATATCTACCCTATATTCAATTAGGGGTTGGAGTTCCCATAGCTTGCAGACTGTTTCAAACCCCGAGTACACTGATGAGTAATCTTTTTGTATTTTGACTACTTTTCCGTTTTTGAATTGACTGAACTCAATGGTAAATCTATCGACTTCAATGGCCTCTACTTCATCGGATGAGTAAAAATAATTGGTAATGACTCCTTGGTATGTCATGAACTTTTTCCACTCATGTTCTGTGAAAATCACTCCATCTCCCTTATTTCCGACAATTTCAATACATGAAATTCAAATCATATGAAAGATTCACAACAACAAATTCACTTATAGATTTGTTTAATGGAAATTTTCTTTCACTCAACACTACTTTTGACTTTTCTTTGCAGAAGTAGTCACTTGATGAGAAATTGAATTTGAACTCGGTAATACTCATTTTGATAAGGGAATGTTTGCTATGATATCTTACTCCGTTTATATATTTTATCAATTTTAAGAGGGGGGATTCCAGTTCTTATTAGACTTAACATTCTAGGTATATGGCAACCATGTGAACTTATTGACCAAAACATCGATGAACCCATCTCGAATTTCCTCACACTTGTTGAAACTTGTTTGTGTCCGGAAGTATGACGTCAGCAAATTCCAGGTAATATGATATGTGACACGTGCACTCATTGACCTTGAAAGAGGTCGTTGAACCCGTATCGAATTTCGCTGATCTTTGAACCCGTTTCAAATTTCGCTGATCTAGACATATAACCGGATGTTATCGAATTCCAGGTAATCTGAAATCTGACACGTGTACTGACCGTGTATTGACCTTGAACTGGGTTAATGAACCCGTATAAAATTTCGCTGATCTGTCTAGACACGAAAATATGACGTCAGCAAATTCCAGGTAATATGATTTCTGACACGTGCCTTCATTGACCTTGAGAGAGGTTGTTGAACCCGTATCGAATTTCGCTGATCTTTGAACCCGTTTAAAATTTCGCTGATCTGGACCTGTAACCGGATGTTATCGAATTCCAGGTAATATTATATGGGACACGTGCACTCATTGACCTTGAAAGAGGTCGTTGAACCCATATCGAATTTTGCTGATCTTTGAACTTGTTTAAAATTTCGCTGATCTGCACCTGTAACCGGATGTTATCGAATTCCAGGTAATATGATATGTGACCCGTGCACTCATTGACCTTGAAAGAGGTCGTTGAACCCGTATCGAATTTTGCTGATATTTGAACCCGTTTAAAATTTCGCTGATCTGCACCTGTAACCGGGATGTTATCGAATTACAGGTAAATATGATATGTGACACGTGCAGTCATTAACCTTGAAAGAGGTCGTTGAACCCATATCGAATTTCGCTGATCTAAACATGTAACCGGATATTATCGAATTCCAGGTAATCTGATATCTGACCTTTGTACTCCGCCCATAGCTTTCTCATTTCTATAGGCCCTCCTCCCGTTGCTCTCTCATTTATACTCTACTTATGTGTTTTCTTTCTGTACACCTTATGGCCTAGTTGATTATATTTTTGATGACTAATACATTTTGAGGTTTTCTTTTAATTCCATGGCAAACTGAATTTTTAGATGAAAACTATTCAGATGATTTAGGAAGTTCTGAAGTTCCTCTCTTCCGTGGCTCCAAACAACGAACTTGTCATCTACATACGTCAACCAGTGCTTCAGTCGTGTTTCTGAAGTTTGAATAGCTCTTTCTTCAAATTTTTCCATGTAGAAATTTGCCACTACTGGGCTCAGTAGACTGATTATGGCGACTCGATCAACTTGTTCATAAAAGGTTTGATTCCACTGAAAATAAGTTGTTGTTAGTGAATTTCAAAATAAGTTGATATCTTGTGGAAATATCTCCGTTATGTAACTAAAGGATTCCTCAAGTGGTACTTTTGTGAATAAGGATACAATATCGAAGCTAACTAGAATGTCGTTTGACTCCAAGGTGATGCCCTTCAGATGTTCAATGAAGTGAGTGGAGTCTCAGACGTACGTCTTAGTCTTCCCAACATGTTTCTGTAGCATATCCGACAAATACTTTTCGAGGTTGTAGGTTGTTGATCCTATTGCACTTGATATTGGTTTCAGTGGTACATTCTCTTTGTGAATTTTCTGTAATCCATAGAGCCTCGGTGGTAATGCTTCTGATCTGCAAAGTTTCTTCTTTGTCTCTGGTGGTAAAGAAGACTCTTTTATTGGCTGATTGGTCTTTCTCAAGATTTTATCTGTTGGGTCTTTTTGCAATTTTCTGTACGTTTCTTGACTGACAAGGTTATTAAGTTTGCTTTTGTAGTCCGAGGTCTTCAGGATCACTCTTCAGGATCACGGTTGCGTTTCCTTTGTCAGTAGGTAGAATAATTATATTTTTGTCAGCATTGAGACTTCTTATGGCGGCCTTTTCACCCCTTGAAATGTTCATTTCGGAGGTTTGACTTTTCTCAGAATTTTTGAAGATTCGCTTCGTGATTCTTTTTTAACATCAGCGGGTAGTTTTTCAATTTATATATTTATTGATTGTAACCCTGAAATATGAAACTGCCAGAGTTCCTAATAAGGAAGTTGAGATTTATTGCTGGAGTGAAGCCGGCCCTGGACGCTCGGAAAAATAATTCTGAACATGTGAATTCTTTTCTCAACCGATCCCGATTGTAACCCTGAAATATGAAACTGGCAGAGTTCCTAATAAGGAAGTTGAGATTTATTGCTGGAGTGAAGCCGGCCCTGGACGCCCGGAAAAATTATTCCGAACATGTAAATTCTTTTCTCAACCGATCCTGATTCCTACCCTGAAATTTGAAGAGTTCCCAATAAAGAAGTTAAGATTTATTGCTGGAGTGAAGCCGGCCCTGGATGCCCGGATTATTTTGGATATGTGGGTTCTTGTCTCAACCGATCCTGATTTCTATCCTGAAATATGAAACTGGCAGAGTTCCTAATAAGGAAGTTAAGATTAATTGCTGGAGTGAAGACGGTCCTGGACGCCCGGAAAAATCATTCTAAACATGTGGATTATTTTCTCAACCGATCCTGATTGTTAACCTGAAATATGATACTGCCAGAGGTCCTAATAAGGAAGTTGAGATTTATTGCTGGAGTGAAGCCGGCCCTGGACGCCCGGAAAAATTATTCTGGATATGTGGATTCTTTTCTCAACCGATCCTGATTTCTATCCTGAAATATGAAACTGGCAGAGTTCCTAATAAGGAAGTTAAGATTAATTGCTGGAGTGAAGACGGCCCTGGACGCCCGGAAATATCATTCTAAAGATGTGGATTCTTTTCTCCACCGATCCTGATTGTTTTCCTGAAATATGAAACTGGCAGAGTTCCTAATAAAAAGTTAATATTTATTGCTGGAGAGCAGCCGGCCCTGGACGCCCGGAAAAATTATTCGGAACATGTGGATTCTTTTCCCAACTGATTGTGATTGTTATACCGAAATATGAAATTGGCAGAATTCATAATGAAGAAGTTATGAATTATACTGGTCCTCGAAACGTGAAAAATTATTACCAGTGCTAGAGTCCAAAAAAATACTTATTTTGCTCAATTTCGTCCTTTGATCTACTTCGTTAAAAAAAAAAAAAATTATTGCTGAACTTTATTGCCAAAGTAACTAGGCTAACAGTTTCCAGTTACCTCATGAGACGCCCTTATCAATCTCCAAGCAGAGATGGAGTTCTTCTGAGTCCTTATTGATGAACAATTCATCCACACACTCTGGTAATTCAAGAAATTATTCTTAATCGAGCAATGAGTGATTTGAGACCATCAGCTGCTATTATAATAGTAAAAATTAGACTTTATCTAGGATTGCCGGAAAACACATATTTTATGGCAGATCTGATAGTTGAACATTTTAATATTAGTTAAATTGATATTCTTATTTGTTTGAAAAAAAAATCAGATTATATGACTATTCAAAAAACTATGCTATATTTTACAAAAACTTGAAACAATCCAAGCCTTGTTGCCTATTCCATTTAGATAAATGTTTAGAAATCATTTTTGTTTGAAAGTGGTTGACAATGTATTAGTGTTAGTAGAATTCTTCTGGACTTCCAATGTCTAGAAACAAAGAAAATACATTATTTTTGTTTTTGAGTGACTCAATAATTGATTGTTTAGAAATTGAAATTGAAATTCTCTCAAACCCTGAAAAACAGGCACAGTGTTGGTCTCAATATAAGAAGTGTAACACTGCCAAATATTTGATTTCTGCAACATGGTTGCATCAATTTCATTTCTATTGGATTTGGGGGACGTGCTGCAGAAATGAGTTTGAAAGAAGAAGTAAAGGAAGAATTCATATTGAGAGAGTCATCAGGCGTTTGTGGGAATTCAAAATTCTTAAAATGAATTCATGCGTAAACCATAAAATTCTTCATTCACTTGACCTTATGATAATAATAGTTGTGGAATAATAAATTTACAAAATCCCATTATACAGTGAAAAAGTTTGTTGATTTTGTTCGTTTTTTCAAGTAAGGCTGTTTACAATATCTTCCTGATTTTGTATGAAATGTTTTTTTTTCATTTTATCACATTTTTTTGTACTTTTTCGTTCATATTTTGATCTGTGTTAGGCTTTCTGCATAATAATGATGTTTCTTAGAATGACGATCGAAAAAACTTTATACAATAAATATTTCATTTGAAATGTTGCCTCATTGAACTATTCCCAAACAAACATCGGAAGTGAAATAGTGCATAAAAATAAACTTGAAACAAAAAAAGGTTGAAAGATACTTTAGTCGCTATTTTCCGTCGTTCAAGGTAACTTCTTTGGGAGGTATTCATGTTGAAAAGGAGAACATTCTCCATGAAAATTGAAAAATGAAAAATTTGATTTAACATCTAACAGAAAACAATTACTTCTCCGGCTAAAGCCACGCTGGACATTGATATCATCTGATAGATATTGTCACGTTTTTCAATTTTAAGGTCAGAAGGTTTTTCCGATGTACGTTTTAACCACTATATTTACATCCTCCTGAAAATATCGAAAAAATAAAAAAACTGAATTCAAAACCTAATTTTTCAATTAATATTTCACCTTTTGAAGATGCACATTCCATACATTTACAGTATACTACTGTTTCTTCTGCTTCCACCGGCGGATCTAGAGAGTATTTCAGGGGAGGGGGGGCATGGACATGAGTTAATGGTTTGTAAACAAAAAAATAAAATACACACAGGTACGAATATATAACGAAAAATAACTTGTGACATCTACAGTCACTGGTTGAAACTTGATTTGAAACGAACCATGGAATCCAAAGTTAGAAATTTTTCTACTCATTGGCAGGCAGTCAACAATTTTGTTCTGACCTATCCAAGGTTTAAAATCAAGTTTTTAATGCGTCGAAAGTAATGCAAACGGAATTTAAAGTGAAGAGAGTGTTTTAGATTTAATTCCGAGAGTTCCGTCATCTGCCGACGGCCGTTTCGTTGCTTACAACTCGTCAGATCAGCTTTATGGAGCTCCCGAAATAAAAACGAATTCACTCTGAATTTTGATTTCAGGAGAATTTTATTTGCACAATTACAGCAGACACTATGATCATAAAAATAACTTTTTTCGTAGACCTCTACGAAAAATTACATTTTACGTACTAATTTCCGGACGAAAAGTGTTTGCGGACGAAAAGTGTCTGCGGACGAAAAATACTCGCGTAAACAAATCTTGAGAATTACTATTATTTTTAAAAATATCATATAAAATTATTCTCTCTGCATCAGATCACATGAAAATTAGTCAAAATTTTGGGTGTTCGAAGCAATGGTTTCAATTTTAAGTTGTGGAATTCAGTCAGGAATCATTTTGAATATGAAACAATTGCGAAATTGAAAGAGGTGTATTCAGGAACAAATTGTTAATAACAATATATTATAACTTGATAAATAATTTCATGAAATTAGTACCCAGATATAAAGTCATAAAAATTGTTCAAAGTGACGCCCATTAGTTATTATACATGCTTCGAAACGTCGAATCACTTCTCTCGAATAAGTCGCTCTTATAATATTTGGCGTCATATCACTGCACGCTTGTCGAATTTTCATTTTCAGATCATCAGCATCCAAGGGGGAGTAGTAAAAACAATATCTTTCAAATAACCCCATAGGAAAAATCAAACGGTGATAAATCTAGGGAACGGGCCGGCCACCGAATTGGACCCTTATTACCAATCCATCTATCAGGTTACGTTCTATCCAGATATTCAGTAAAAACCTGTGAATTGTGAGAAAGAGCACCATCTTGTTGCCACCAAATGCCTTGTCGTTCTGCTATGGGAATATCTTCCATCTCGGGATAAAATCATTTTCTAGAAAATGTAAATATTGGCCCGTGAATAATCCACACCATACGTTGGTACCCCAAGTAGCTTGGAAATTACTTTCGCGGACTCAGTCGGTATTTTCTTGAGACTAATAGTGACTGTTATGTCGATTTATAACACAATTATTGTGGAATCGCAATTCAACGCTCCACAGAATTTGACTGAATATATTAGGATTATCATTTAATATTACCTAAATACAAGCAATGCATTCAAGTCGTCGTTCAACGTCCGTGGGTTCTAAAGCTGGTACCAAATGAATTTTGAATGGGTGGTTATTTCTTTTCTTTCAGAATTATCTGTGTATTGGATTTACTCACAACGATTTCTTCTGCAAAAGTACGGATAGAAACATGTGGATGAATATAATATAAGTCAAATCATTGATCTCTGAATCTTCAGTTCTAACAGATCCCGTATGATGACGATGCTTTATATTAGAATAAAATGACCCAGTTCGCAATTTTTCTTCAACTCTAGAAAAAGTCATTCGCGACGGGATGGGCCTGTCTGGAAAACGTTCTTGGTATAAACGTTATGCTTCACGGCAGTTTTTCTGACATTCCCCAAAAATCAATAACATCAATGCAATCACTTGGACTAATCGAGAAAGGTATACTGAAATTTTAGAACACAGTTACTGTTTTGCAAAGAATCACTGAATCGAAGTGGACAGTAGATGATGCAATTCAGCAACATTTTTTACTCTGGCATCGACAAGCATAAGCTACTTGATGAAAAGGGGAACATTCTCCATGAAAATTGAAAAATTTGATTTTTTTTTTGGTAATATCTATCAGAAAAATATAAAATATGTCCATAATTTCCTTCCTTGATGTATACAATTGCTTCTGAAGAGCCTGCTTTCCAATTCTTCCAATCTCCCTGATGAGCTTGGCAAAGCTAAATAGATTTTCGTCGACAAAAATGTATTGGGGATCAAATGCAAGAGAAGCGAACCCTGCTTCAATGAAATGAACGATTTTTGTGAGTGATATTATTGAATAACATTCTCCCTCTAATTTATTTGATGAATTTTCAAAGAAAACTAGAGATAATGAAAAAAATCAACTATCTGAATGAAAATGCGAATTTTCATTTTCAGATTTTTTCTTTTCAATTAGAGTCTTTTCACAATATTTATCAGATATAGTTCAATGTCCAGCGTGGCTTTAGCCGGTTGAGTTGTTTTCTGTTAGATATTACAAAAAAAAATCTCATTTTTCAGTTTTCATGGAGAATATTTCAACATGAATACCTCCCAAGAGGTTATCTTGAACGATGGAAAATAGCAACTAAAGTTTGTCTTTCAGCCGCAGATGATTCCACAACAGATTTTATGAATATTCTATTCATATTTTCGAACACAAATCAAAACTACTTTATGAAATTGTGCAATATGATCATCTGATACAAAGAATCACTTATTCAACTTTACATATCTCGAAAACCGTTGATATTTGTGAAACGAAACGTATTACTTTTTTGTATAGGAAATATTGGGGGTTAAGAAAAAGAAGACGAAATCGATATTAATTCAGTGGCGTGAAAGTTGGGGAGGGGCGAATAGGGGTACCCACCTGCCGTACGCCCCTGTTTAGAGTTACAAACACATGATTTGCCTTGTGACATACCAAATTTCATTAAGAAAAGTTAAGCCGTTATGAAGTTATTCTGGAAAATATATTTTTTTGTGTCACTTTCAACACCCTGTAACTCGGTTTTAGGGTATATGTTTATTGAAACTTTGAGCCATAAAATGAAGTGAGGATTCTACCCTCGGAGTTTGTCCCCTTTATTCTGGAACACCCTGTATATATGTATTCATTATATGTTCCAGTGAAAACAATCCTTCAGGAAATAACTATAACTTTGTATAGTTTGTATGCTGTAGCATCCTTCCAACTTCCGGTTTTTGTTGCCGTAGTTCATAGAGTCGACCGCACTTCTTGCTGAACACCACAGCGATTCCGCTGGACATTCGGAGATCTTCTGCCACACAGTGTGATAGCGCGTAATCGGCAGGCACATTAAAAAGATCTCGTGGTTCCTTTCAAGTTACCCCATCTTGAACTTTCTGTTCGTTTGAATTTAAGGACATGCATTTCTGGATCGTCATCGCATCCTCCGGTGGTCTGAGGATGCGGACTTGGTCGTGGTTTCCAGCGTAAGGGGTCAATCTATTGAATTGAACGACTCTGGGTTTTCCTCTAGGTGGCTTTTTAATTCGGTAGACCATGTCATTTATCCTCTTCAAGATCTTGTAAGGACCTTCCCATGAGTTCTGCAACTTTGGTGATAGGCCATGACGACGTTGGGGGTTGTACAGCCAAACTAGGTCACCAACCTGATATCCTCCGGCATTGGCCTTCTCATTCAGTTACTGGCACTCTGGAAGTTCAAACGAACTCTTTCGTGGATGTCTTCCATTCTATGCCGAACTTTGCTGACGTCCTCTCCTGCAGTGTATTGTCCTGGTGGCGTTCCATACTTCAGGTCACAGGGTAGTCGCAGCTCTCGGCCCATTATAAAACTAGCAAGGGTTTGATCGGTTGACTGCATAACGATAGGCCATCAGGAACAGATGGAGGTACTGATCCCAGTTTCTTGGATAAGTGGCGGTTCACCGTCCTGTTCATCCGCTCCACCATTCCATCGGACTGCGGATGTAAAGCAACGGTGCGCGACTTTCAGATGTCCAGCTTTCGACACATTTCCTGGAACAAGTTGAACTCAAAATTTCTGCCTTGGTTTTAATGCAGTTCCACTGGGATACCAAATCAACAAATCCACTCCTTTACCAAGACGTAGGCGACGGTAATGGCTTCCTGGTTGGGCCAGGCATAGGCTTTGGCCCACTTGCTGAAGTAGTCCATTGCCACGAGAATGTATTTGTTCCCGTGGTCAGATTGTGGAAACGGTCCAATGACATCAATGGCAATTCTTTCAAATGGGCTGCCAACGTTGTACTGACGCATTGGGGCCTTGGGTCGCGTTCGAGGTCCATTGCTTACGGCGCATAGCGCACTTTCTGCACCAGTCGGGAACGTCTACTTGACAATTGTCCCAGTAAAACCGTTGTCTCGCTTTCTGGAGAGTCTTCGTCATTCCCAGATGTCCTCCGGCGACCTCATCATGAACTTCTCGAAGTACTTCCGGTCTTCTGCTTCTGGGTACAACTATCTGACGTCTTTCTTCCCCACCATCCTCGGACTCCAACACACGCTTCAGAACTCCGTTGTCCAGTGTAATGGAGTTCCATTGGGCCCAGTTATTCTTCTTCCAGCCGATAACTAAGCCAAGATCTGGATTTTACTCTTGGCCTTTCTGGATTTTGTTCTCATTCCAGTTATCGTCCACCGCCTTGTTGTACAAATTGCCGACTCTTTCTCCTCCACTCTTCGGCAATGTGAGCAGTCATCTGGACATGGCCTTCGCGACAAGGCATCTGCATTCCTATGGCTGGTCCCTGCTCGATGTTCAATTTCGAAGTCGAATTCTTGGAGTCTCATTCCTACGTGCCGCTTGACCCTCAGGATTTTCGAACTGTAGAAGCCACTCAAGGGCGGCGTGGTCTGTTCTCAACAGGAATCGCCTGCCATACACGTACTTGTAGAAGTGGTCTACTCCTTTGACAATAGCCAGCAGCTCCCGTCGGGTGACAGTAATTTCGCTCCGGTTTACTGAGTGTCTTGCTGAAGTAACCGATGACGTTTTCTCTCCATCCGGGATCTTAGACAGGGCGGCTCCAAGTCCCACGTTGGTGTCCGTGTTGAGAATTAATTTTCCGTTCGGTAGGGAATAGCTTAGAATTGGCGCGTTGATAATTGCCCCCTTCATCTTCCTGAATTAATCTTTGCATTCCTCGGACCACCGGAACTTTGTCTATCCTTCCATGAGCCTGGCCAATGCTTTGGCGATGTTAGCAAACCTTAGCACGTACCGACGGTAGCAGGTACACAGGCCAAGAAAACGCCGAAGCTGGTGCATATCTTTGGGGATGGGCCAGTCTTTAACATCTTTAATTTTCTGGTTATCCACTGCTACTGCTTCTCCCTAGACAATGTGGCCAAGGTAGTGGACTGCCTTCTGAAACAGGTGGTATTTTTTAGGGCTCAGTTTCAACCCGGAGTTCCTCAGACTCACGTGATCTGGCTGATTGACGTATTGGTCGGGCATCTCCAGTATCAATTCTGTGCTGGACTACCTTCGTTCTACCCCCTTTTCCTTGTCCGGTGTCAAAGATATATTGGTATTTCCTCACTGTCCGCATTACTTTTTTCCACAGAAATATTTTTCCAATACTCTAAAAATAAACTTTTTCCAATATGGTATATACTTTTTGGCGGTCACTTTATATATAACTAAATGAAACTTGTGACATCTACAGTGGTAACCTGCGATGTACCTTCGTAAAAGTAAAATGTTCTTAAAAAGTCACTTAAATTCATGATATTACAAAAATCAACCATTCATAAGATTCAATGTTGAAGTGAACTAAAAAAATGTCAGGCACGAAAATGGCCAGAACAGGAAATATTTACGGAAAATTATATAAGGATGGTCACCAGAGAAATCAATGTATCTTATAAATTAAATTTGCACAAAATCCATTACAAACGACATGAATCAGCACAAAGAAGATACATTTTTTTGGCTCATAGGAATAACACAAAATATTTCGAAATTTCTGCAGGCACAAAATTCATAGCTAAGCCACAAATTTAAACAAAATGCTTACAAGTAAGTAAGTTTCAATATGTCACAGCAACAAGTTGGCGACCCATAAGATATTTTCAAAATATGGCGAAAACTGCAAGAATACTTATGGTGTAATATGGTGACGTACAAGAAAAACTCTAAATATCTCGAAAACTACACGGGCACAAAATTCAAAATATACGGCACAAATTGGCACAAAATAGGCACAATTTGATGAAAAAAAAAAAATTGGAAATTTACATATATGAGTCACAGTGTCAAGTTGGTGACCCACAGGAAAATCTTTAAATATCTCGAAAACTATGTGGGCACAAAATTCATAACATACGGCACAAATTGACACAAAATGGGCACAATTTGATGGAAAAAGAAAATTTTGAAATTTCCATATGTGAGTCACAGTGTCAAGGTGGTGACCCACAGAAAAAACTCTAAATATCTCGAAAACTATACGGGCACAAAATTCATAACATACGGCACAAATTGGCACAAAATGGGCACAGTTTGATAGAAAAAGAAAATTTTGAAATTTCCATATGTGAGTCACAGCGTCAAGTTGGTGACTCATATGAAAAATTGTGAATATCTCAAAAACTACATGGGCACAAAATTCGAAATGTACGGCACAAATTGGCACAAAATGGGCACAAAATACCCATAACATTGAAATACAAAAGTTCCAAATGTGGATCACCAGCTTGACGCACCTGTTTCATCCGTTAAACAGAACGGTGAAGATCGACCTCTCTTCATAGGTCTTAAGCCGTAGACATTTGATTCTTTTTACTATTAAATCGTCATTTTTCCCGTTACAGAAAAAAATAGTGTATTATACACAGGAAAAATAATAGATTTTAGCTCTCGGTTTTTTGTCTCCCTCCGCTTCGCTTCGAGTTTCTGTAATCGTCAGTACTTGACATTCTTATGTCATTTAGGAGATTCATATGAGACCACTCACTTTCAATAACCACTTTTTAGTCCATACTGCCTTCGAAATTTCTGAAATGACAATTATTGTTGCAGCAATTTGGCGTTTTCTTTGGAAATCCATGGCCATGGACCGCCAACAATAGACTGTTCGTGTGTAGGTTCTTATAGGCGATAACACACGCGATCGGTATTTACGCTTGCAGCAGTTAGAGTCGATTATACAGTGAGGACCAATAATCCGTCGCCTCCTCCGTAATTTCTTTATTTCACATATCACAAAAATATATTAAATATATTAGTTGTAGGGTTTCATTCGATCTCTTTAGTAGTTTAAGTTTCATGTATACAGAATGTCTCAAAAAGGCCCAGCGACTTGAGAGTTACTTTTTTTAAATAGGACACTCTGTATATCATTGCATGATTGGTTAGGAATGCTCATAAGGAATCCAACAATACCAGGTTTGATGGTGTTATCTCCAATGATTACGGAGACATCGCTATTTATCTTATCCATAAGCCCAATGAGTGAAAAGAGAAAGTTTTTCTGGCGGGTCAATAAATTCTCTCTCACACTCATTGAGCTTATAGATGAAATAAATGCCGATATCTTCGTAGTCTTTAAAGATAACACCATCAAACTTGGTATTGTTGTAGTCCTTATGATCAAACCTAACCGATCATTCAAGGATATACAGGGAGTTATATTGAAAAAAATAAACGTCTAAGTTGCTGCCTTTGGAGACAGTCTGTATAAATGAAATTCAAACCATTAAAGAGATCGAATGAAACCCTACAACTTATGTATTCAACATATTTTTGTAATATGTAAAATAAAGAAGTTACTGGGTGGCGACGGACTTTTGGTCCTCAGTGTATATTTGGGATGGCAGCATAACGCAAGTGTACTCTTATGTAACCTAACGTACCCCTACCTTATCTGTTCGTCTAAAATACTGCCATGTTGATCGTCATATGTCTATCGGCTTCGCTGCTACGATATCAGCTCCCTGCATTAAGTAGGCACACAGCTTAGTATGAAAGAAGCCCCCCTAGTTTTTGTTCGCATTCAGCCTCAGGAAGTCAAGACGGAAATCCCATCGCACCGTAGAATTCCATGACTGATAGTTCTGCCTCTGCTTTTTTTTTAACCTCATTCCACTCTTTCTATGAAAAGTAGAATTCCACGGTACAACGGATCCCGCCCCTGACCCCCTTCACTTCGAGACTTTGTTCTTGTTTTCCCACGTTGTGTTGTTTTTTTTTGTTTGGCTCTTTTAGGATACAAAGTTCTGTCAGCTGAGGATAGAGAAAAGACGGAATAAGCAAATATCATCTATTGAAACTTCTTGAATACATATTAATCATTTTTAAGCGAGAAACTTTTGGTATTATTTTATTATTTCAACAATCTCATTTGAAATTAAGAAAGTTCAAAAATGATTTGATTCTGAAGAGAAAACTAATTCAGGGAAATATCTATCTTGTAATTGACTACAAATATCTCCAAAGTTGCTACGCTACTTTATAAAAAAAAGATATTTATAATAACAATCAAAACCACTAGAAAGCAAATGGTAACATAGCAATCACCGACTAACTCAATCGGGGTGGTTCTATCACCAATTTATACCGCGCCAGTGATTTGAAAAGCCAGCCCAAAACACAGACTGCTCCTGATCTCTGATGGAAATGGAAGTTAAATTGTTATACAGTATTTAAAGCTCTGGTTGGTATATGTAGTTTGATGACTACGCTGTTAGTGTTTGGGTTAGGATGGGAATGAAAAGCCAAACGCTCAGTTTACAAACCTCTATTTCTCCCTCAGGATGTCAGTAATAACCATTAATATCCACAAGGATTTCAGTAATATTCACAAGTAAGAAATACCTGGTAAGGTGTTGTCCAAGCGCCTTCCAAACTCCGTTGTGATCACAAAGGGTTGACAAGTGGAAAGGTCACAACCTAGAAAGTCCAATAGGCAATAACACAAATATTGTTCGAAATAGATTATGGTAGAGGTAGGTTTGTAAACCACAATATATATATATATATATATATATATATATATATATATTCAAAACAACCCACAATGATAGGGGCCACAAATAAAATCAGTAATCCTATCACAAACCAAAAGTATAGGTTTCGAAATTAAATCTGCACCCTAAGGGTATGCAGCAAATACTATCTTGGCACCGAGGGTGCGCACAAATAATCAAATATGTTAATAAAACAAGTGCTTCTACAAGGTACGTACTCCCCTGAAGTACAGAATCAAAAAATATGTAATATTTAAAAGAATGAAGTTAGGCCAAGAAAGGTTTTGTAAATTTGGAAAAAATAATTTGCTCTCCGTTTGATATATTCTCCCCTGAAGTACAGAATCAAAACAATATGTAATATTTAAAAGAATGAAGTTAGGCCAAGAAAGGTTTCGTAAATTTGGAAAATAATCAAGAAAAATAAGTTGCTCTCAGTTTGCTTTTCCCACTCCCACAACCGTTTCAATAGATTAATATTTGAATAAGTGAAGCTTCAGAACTGAATTTAGGCCAAAAGAGGTTTTGTAAATTTGGAAAATAATCAAGAAACGTAGAAATGTCAGAAATGCTATAGTTACACCAGTCTCTGCTCCTTCAGCCAAGATACTCAGGATACTGTCCCTCACAAGGCTTCCAGTGTCCTGGGGTGGATGGAACTGGCTTTTTAATAACTACAGGTGCTACGCTACAGTACTGGGTAGCTCGGTCCAACAACTACGCCTCTGAGACTACCTATGGATGGTCTCTCTTGTACCTTCAAGTCTCCCAACGTCCTAAGATGGATGGAATTGACAGCTGGATTCACACAGATGATACAGGGCAACCAAGACAGTTTGGTACATCCAACCCTTTCACCTTTGGACTTAGTACAACTGGGAAGTCAAACACTTTCGCAGTATCCGAGGCAGCGTTACTCCTTGACTACTAATGCCTGGTCTCTCCTGTCCCTCACAAGGCTTCCAGGGTCCTGGGGTGGATGGACCGGACTGCTTAATTCACACAGATGATACAGGGCAACCAAAGCAGTTTGATAGGGCTCGAGATCCAACACTCGTGTCTTAGTAGGTTCAATGATTCGTTGTAACGTTTTTCGGTGAAACTGATGATTAATTGTTATTATAACGGTTTAGGTGTGGAGGTAAAATATCACAAAATGGCGGTGGGCGACATCAATACTTCTAAATCCCCATTCAAGATATCCCATAAAACTATGACTATTCCAGTCCAAAAAAAATCAGCCAAGACTATTGAATCATGTTAAATCAATGAAATCCACTAATACGTGATAAACTATTGAAAATTGATTACATGCGTATAGTCACACACCTGCCTTCGTGAACGTTGCAAACGGAAGAGAGCGAAAATGCGCAGATTACTCCCTCACATTATCGAAATCAAAACAAAAAAAATCAAGTCAAGTGGTGGTGGACTTATTCGACTTCTTCTCAACTCAGAGTTGTTCGTCTGTTTTGGATTCGTTCCGCCCAAGTGCAAGTAATGTCTTCCGACGAATAAACTCCGTAACCTAACCGAATGACGTAACTGAACCAACCCAAATATACGTCTTCTTCATGAGACAATAATTGAAAACAAGGACAGAAATATTCAACAGAAGGCTCATTAGTTTACATAAAAAGTGAATCACTTTCTACACTGGGTGTGAATCTTACTACACCGAACTGTACCTCGAAGAATACTAAAAGACCCTTATAGTGAAAATAACTAAATGTCAGATTCGAAGTAACCTTCAAAATTTACAAAACAATAATAACCATTCTGATTATGATAGATATCCAGTTGGAAATTGCCTAATAATGCAACATAAAAGACAAAAGACAGTTATGAGCTCAAAATCAAGGTAGGTGATCCAGTAATGAAATATGATTAGCATAAAAAACGTCCAGTAAAAATTCACAAACCAATATACCGAGTATAAATCAAATCAGTGGTCATTATTCTATACTATAGGCAAATGTCCATCAAAACAGAATGTAGAATTGTTAGCAGGGTTTTTTGTGATTTCATACTAAAGAAGGTAACAGATCTCATCTGCATACAAACGACAAAATTTGATTTTGAACCGTAACAAAGTATAAGAGTCGACACCCCCTTCAACCATGGAGTTCTCTCAGATTGATCCCACTAGGGGTTCATCTTTTTGGGTGTACGCCATCCAGGAACCAACCCGAGACCGTCCTCCCCATCTTTTTGAATTTGTGCACAGCAAAATAGTGGGTCTATTTTTATACCTCTTTTTGACTTCCAATAGTGAGGGAGGATCCATCTCCTTCTAGGGATGAGATATTGCAGTAGATGGAAACATACATAGTTCAACCATCTCACAATTTAGTGTCAGATGGGAAAAATAACACGAATAAGTTTTTTCTGTAATCGAGATTTCCAAGCCCTTACACCCCGGAGACGTTATCATAAAACCATTTTCAATACTAGTGATTCTAGATATTTCCCCCTTTTACAATCTTTGAATATGAATTACTGAGTTTGAGAATTTGAAAAGAAGTTAATGGAAAGAAAATATCGACTTCAGAATACTTGGCTCCATATTCTCACGGACCTGTGCTTCCTTGTTCAGGAGATGTTTCGTCCGATCTGTTAGGTGACTCCATCTTTTGTCGGGTCTGGTACCTAGGAAAGAGAACTATATTATACATATCTCAAACAATTTTATCTCGTACAAGCCCTTTTCTAAGGTAGAAAAAAGACGATTCATTAAAATCATAAAGGAGAAGGAATGAAACAAAACAACATCAAATAGTCATTTATTGTCGAGTTTGTACAAAGCAATCTAAACATTCTGTATACAGAGTGTGTGAGTGAGTGTGTTCGTTCCCCTAATACTGTCTCAACGGTGGAATTCCTTAGATCATATTAACAGGGCCCGATCTAGGTATTCAGCCGCTCCGGGCAAAGATAATTTTTGCCCCCCTTTACATACGCTAACACCTTTTAAGTTAAGATTCATAAGTCATAAGGTAAAAAAAAACAAGAAAGATTTGTTATAAAATTTAATGAAGATAAAAAACAATTATGTGGCGCTATAAAACGAATCAGTCATTCTTAAAAATTATAGAATTTTGTAAATAAAAATAAAAAAATCCATAGTAATTTTCTTCGCACTTTTTGCTCTGCAAAATCTAATAATATTTGATAAATTTATTCTGTCGCAAACCTCGTGTTCTATTGAAATCATAGCCAATCCAGATATTCTTTTCTGTGTCATGGTTGATCGCAGATAATTTTTTATTATTTTCAATTTGGAAAAGCTTATTTCGCCACTTGCAACTGTTACTGGCAAAGTTAAAAGGATCCTGAGCGCAATACTGTTATTTGGACCAAATCATAAATCTGTTATAAATTTCAAAACATCTTGAGTAGATAAATTACTATCTAATAACGTTCAAAGGACTGACAACTCAGAAAGTTCTAATGCATTTAAATTATTATTATCCATATCTGTGTTTTGGTAAACACTAAACAATGCATCGTAAACTTGCCCTATTTGATGTCTAGTGATTTTATTGCGTCGATTCGACTTTACCATCTCGTGTCACTAAGTGGTTTTAGGGTAATAACTTTTACATTCTTCAAAAGAATTGACCATTTTAATGTTGAATAGGAAAAAAAACATATAGTTTCTGCACAGTATTAAAAAAATTGTAACTTCCTGTGAGGACAGTGCCATGTCGTTTACCACTAAGTTTAAAGAATGACTACTGCAAGGAACGTATAATGCTCGTGGATTAATGTTTTTTATACTGGGTTGGACGCCTTTTTGAATACCTTTCATATTAGATCCATTATCGTACCCTTGCCCTCTTATGTTTTCTAAAGAATATCTAAGTGCTGATAAAATTGTTCGACGAAAATATCTGTTAATGCCAGACCTGTAGATTTTTCGATTGGTATGAATCCTAAAAAACTCTAATTTATTACAATCTCTGACGTTCTTGGGTGGTCTTGGGATTGAATAATAGAAACATACCTAATTTTCAAGGTTATCTGCTCAGTTTTGCTAGTGTCTGGGGTACAATCTAAAATAATAGAATAATATTTCGATTTAATGATAGCTTCCAGAATATGTTTTTTTTATTCCATCTGAAATTGTATTAATAAACTCATTTTGAATTGTTTCGCTTAAGTAGGTTGCTTGTCTCTCCTCCTTCTTCAAAACTCTGCGTACATGTTCCTGCATGACAGGATCAAATTCGGCTAACAACTCTACTTGTTTTAAAAAGTTACCATTGCTATGTTGATACAGATTATCAGAAGTACCTTGAAAAGCCAAGCCATTTTTAGCCAACATTTTGATGATCGAAGCGATTCACAACAATGCTCTATTCCAGTGTTCTATTTCTGATTCAATTATTCTCTGTGACTCGGCATCTATCGTATGAGATGATTTGGGCCTACGTGAAAGTTCGACCCAAGATTTTACAGCTTCTACATGGTTTCGTGATGTCTCATCAGATTTAAGCATATCACCTACATGTTTACAATTTTTGTACCCACCTTCAGATAGACCGGAAGTTGTAGTACTACTATTGAAGATTTTGCAGCAAAAGCAATACAACGAATTTTTTGCCACAGAATATATAATCCAATCTTTCGAAATTTCTGCACCGTTATTAAGCTTTCTCTTATAGTATCTTGAAATGAAATGATCTACCATCAGACATTCTGTACTGTAAAAAGTATCAAACAGATGTAATAACATCGCTAATGTTAAAAATTCGAGAATGATGATATGGTCTGTAGCTTAGCGGGTTAAGGCGCAGACCGTCTAATAGGTACTTCCCAGCATAGCGATAGTCTAGCCGGTTCGAGTCCGATGTAGGTACAAGAGATTTTTTTCTCAAGTACTTGATATCGGAATCAACAATGCCTTGTTGAAGTCTATTGTCAGATGTCTAGATGCCAATCTCGTCTAGTGCCAGGTTGAAGTGTACACCGACCACCCGAGGTGGTGATGTAGGTTTTCCTACAGATGAAAAGTGAATATGCCACCAAAAATTAGTAAGTCGCCACGGTAAATAATAATAATAGTCTTCTATACGCACAGGCGTGCTACATGAGTGTTTGTGAGGGAATATTATTATTCTTATAATTATTCTGTTTGTCTGACTGCTACGTTTTTTCGATTAAACCGATGAATTAGTTTGGATAAATTTTGGTATGAGGTAAAAATTGAACTTTGGAAAAGGACATATTCTACTTTTTACCCCAGAAAAGTAATTCATTCCCACGAGAATAATAATTATTGTGGTATGCGCGAGGAGTCGCGAGCGTCTGCTGGTAAGCAGTCACGGTTGAGAATTAACAGGTCGAAAGAGAAGCGATGTTAATTTTTATGCAACTAATATTATACCCCTTAAAACATTTTTTAACATACCTTGCGGTCAATATTAAATTAAAACTATTTACCTACAAGAACAAAAAGTACACTTCGTAGCATGGTGTGTTCAATAATGTATTTTTTTTAGTTCTACAATTTGCTTCATAAAATAGATACTTACGTAGTAAATTCACACGCGCACTTCAATATTTATATGAGAATTACTATATTTTTATACCACTTTACATATATAACACTCGCGTTACTGCAATTTGGATATTATCAAACTATAGGTAACTATATTTCGAACTGATAATTGAATATACCAATACACTTGCCTTCTATACCAGGCTATTTTCATTCACTAATAATGACAATTTAATCCACATTGAAAATAAAAATATCTCTAATTACTTACCTATAGCCTTGTAGAACAAGGCGTGTACCTGAAAATGTGTTCATGATGGGCAATGTGGAAAGGCTACATTAGAAACGGGTGAATATACCTACTAAGTCTACCTGATCATGAAGTAAGTTACATGGGTAATGTTAATCACATAAATGAAATGTATAGAGGAAAAATATTAATATTGTAACTATTTTTAAGACAAATAAAACCAAGTATTATAGAACCTGAATACATTCCTTATAAGCTATCTTAAATCCATATGGTATAGAGTTGAGTGTTTTTCCTGCAGAGTGAGAAAATTACCTCTTGAACGCAGCAGTTGTATGCCTGGGTATTACAAGAAGATTCCTATTTCTCGTGTTTACATCATGAACAACCGACCGATATGTCATTTTTTCTAATATACGAAGGAGTTCCTTTTTCTAAAACTTTATGGGTAAAACATGCAAGGTGAAGATTCCTTTTGTCCTGCATATTAAGGCTTCCTAGTTCCGCTATATATGGAGTTACGTGGTCATTCATTCTCAAAGAACAAATGAAACAAATACATGAGTTTGAAATTCTTTGAATTCTAGTTTGAGTGACAATAGTGATACAACCTTCATTCTAACGTAATCACCGCTAGATGGCGCGCCGACAAAGTCAGCATTCGCTGGGTTCACCGCGTGACGTATTCGGTTGGAAGAGAGTATATTACAGCAGCATGTATATTTCAGATGGGTCATGAAATCCACGTTTGAAGAGTAAGGAGATGGGTGTTGCCAGTTTTATAATTAAGCATGGGAGTTCGGGAGGGCGGGACGTTGCCTGTTTTCAAATTCAATTGTGGAAGAAAAACCATAGACAGGGTGTACCAACACAACATCACAGAAAGAAACAGCATGTCAAAAATCATATTGTATGCAGGGTGTCTAAACACTCATCAATTGAGAGAAAAAATAACCGACATCATTCAAGAGAAAGAAACATGGTGCCCGCTTGCCAAATGCTATACCGGGTGTACCAACATATGATTTAAGAGAAAAAACATGGCCGCCTCTGTCATTTGTCAACTGTTAGGTGGAAAATGGGTCAAAGAAAACATGCGTCATTGGGGGTATGAGGATTCAAAATGTTTTCGTGATACACCATTTTTAAGGCGCGATACACAGTATGTGCCATTTTGGCTTTGTTTCTTTTTCGCTGAGAGGAGACAGGAGACAGACAGATTGACAGACAGGCAGAGTGAAAGATATTCAGATTGATCGAACCAGAACGAACTAATGAATGAACTGTATGAAACGTCTATTTTAGTCGCATTTTTGCATGTTTTAGCTGTTTTTTCGAACGCGAAAAACGCTTATTGTGGTCGCATTTTAACGTGTTTTAGCGTTTCAAATTTCAGTTGTTGTTTCGAACGCGAAAACTTGTGATTTTGAGCAATTTGAAATGTCAAATCTCCATAAGAAATACATGTAAACATACAGTTTTTACGGTTTAATTTTGTGTTGTTTTTTAGAACGCGAAATACGTTTATTGTGGTTGCATTTCTGCGTGACTCAGCGTTATGAATTTTAGCTGTTTTTTGGAACGCGAAAAAACGTCTATTTTGATCGGATTTTTGCGGGGGACCGCCGTCGCAGTGAAGTCACCCCAACGTGCTAGACTGATTGACCAACTTAAGTTATAAAGTAAAAATAAAAGAAAACAGTTTGAATACAAATTTATTAAACATTTTTATTTTGGTAACATATCACATAGCCATTTGTAAAAATATCTACGTTTCGGAGGCTGCAATTATAGTTGGTCTGGTTGCGGCGAATGTGATGCATACAAGGTAAGATGGCATCATTGGTGTTGGTAAATGTGGGAACCATCCATGATGTATTATCATAATCCTCCAAGTTCACAATACTTGTAGGTAGGCCTAATTGTTGAAATTGCTCGACATGATTTTTTGGGTTTCCACAATCTGAAAATGAAAAAAATGTTAATCCAAAGAAATCTGTACAAGTGTAGAAGGGCAAATTAGATAACTTACTGCGTTCATAAAAGTGCTGTCTTGAATGAAATGAATTTTTTTTTGTTATTTCCAAACCGCAATTCAAATACAGTTTTCAGCGTCTCTCCAGCAAGTTTTGGTAACGGAGGCAAAGCCTCCGAAATGGTTAATTTGATCTCAGTTTTTCAGATAGGCAAATTCAGTGTAGGGTACGTTACTGACAAAAATTTATTTCATTCAAGACAGCAGTCTCGTGAACGCAGTAACTTATCAGGCAAATTAATCAGGCAAATTAATTAATTTGCCCTTCTACACTTGTACAGATTTCTTTGGTTTAACATTTTTTTCATTTTCAGTTTGTGGAAACCCAAAAAATCATGTCGAGCACCAGAGAGTTCGTTCAGATCCATAGTGTAAAGTAAAAACAGGAGTGGGCCTATTATTGAGCCCTGGGAAACTTCTCGAGGTTATGACATTGCACTGGAACTGGAGAGATACCTTCCAATTAAACCTATGGTTTCAATGGAAAAGCAGGAATAATTCGGTTTAGCCAATGAAAGATTTTGTCCCAGGGTATCAAAGGCTTTACTATAGTCTAACGTAACCAGTAATGTATTGCCTTCATCAAATGCCTGAAATACATCATCTAGTACTTTAGTTAATGCTGTAGTTGTACTATGCCCAGACCTGAAGTCAGAAATCTGAAAATTTATTTTTAATGTGAAATCATTTCATTGAAACTCAGTCTTTCGAAAATCTTGGATATCACTGGGAGCTTGCTGGTAGGCCTTAGATCAGCCAGATCCAAGTTAGAATATGGCTCTTTGATATGGAACCCAATCTACGATTACCAAATAGAAAGTGTACAGAGAAAGTTTCTGAAATATTTATGCCTTAAAGTCGACGGACAATATCCTGTAAGAGGTATTGATCATAACATTTTGTTGTCACGATTTGAAATGATATCTTAGGAAACAAGAAGAATTATACTTGGTACAAAATTCTTGCATAAATTAATTAACAACAATATCGATAGTAGTGTTCTTCTAAACGATGTAAATTTTTTAGTACCTAAAATCGGAGGTCAACATGGTTTGAAGTTTTATTACGAAGCATCACGAACAAATGTTATGATACGATCACCTGTGAATTTCATGTGCAGTAGCTTTAACAAAATTTGTGAAATTTGTACAATTTGTGATATTCGTTATGATTGTTTGAACGTTGTTATATTTATATCACGTATCGTTAATCACAATAATCGTGTTCCGTTATGAATATGTTATATAGGCAATTCCATTATTCCATTTGAATACTTTTTTTTTATTTAACGAGTATTTTACTAAAATATACTGTGCTTATTTAGAATTTAATATTTGCATTTTCTGTAACTGGGTACACCTGTTGGAAATAAATTGCTTTTTTTATATTCAGGGAGACTACAATTGAAAGATGTCATGAGAAATTTGAATTCAAAATTATATGAGTACTCACATATTTCTTAAGGATGATAACATATTTGTTCATAATAAGATATAAGAAACATTTTTTAACAGAAAATGACTTCTAGCTTCTTAATATATTATATTATATAGATATATTATACTTTTTGAAAGTTCTTTGAAAAATATAGAACTGAACGAAAAGACAAATCGTTGTACACAGAGACATACTCCATTTGTTTATTTTCAAAACATGACAGTCATCAATTTGACAAGTGACATTATTCTGTTCGGAATACAAATCAATTTTAGTGTAGGTTAGAATCACTACGTTCGGTTACTCTGATTTCTTGGTGTTTTATGTCAAGTGAAAGTAAAAAGGAATATATTTTAGTTAAATGGCTTATATCTGTTTTTTTATTGATGGAGTCATTCTCTTGAGAGATAAAGGCCATTTCTAAGAAAGATCTTTTTGTAAGATGTGGTTCTCTTGCCAGGACAGATGTTGAAAGGAAGTTCATTCGGTGGTCAAAATCATTAACATGTTTAGCTAAAGCACATGTCTCAGGGTGCAGTCTACTATCCCTTTTACGAGAAGTGGTCTTGTCATTTAACAATATTTTTGTTTGGCCAGTGTAATTCTTATTGCAATCATGACAAGGCATACTATAAATAACATTCGAAAGTGAGAAAGTAGGAATTTTGTGTTTTACTTTTGAATATATTTGTCTTATTGAAAAAACTGTTTAATTTGCAATTTTGATGTTTACAAAAGGTTAAAAAATTCTGATCAGTTTAGGTGTTATTTCTATTATGTAAGGTAATGAAGCATAACAAATTGGAACTTGATTCATATCTGCAATACGGTCATTATGATAATTGTTATTTTGTCTTACAGTATTTTTAACTTCTTTTGAGGATGTGCTAAACTAAAACGGTGGATAAGAATTTTCAATTTATTTTGTGGAAAGATATATCAGAAATTTTTAGTATTATGTCTTTCATTTGTTTCAACAAGTTCACTTTCATCGATAACATTTACTTGATCAACGATTCCTTTGAATTCTCAGAAAAATTTAACAACATCAAATTACTAAATAACTATGTTCTAGCTAATTTGGATGTTGTCCCTCTTTTTAATTTGATACATGCCTTAGAGCAATAGATAAAAATTGGGATCACATCAGCAGTTACTGCACTATTGAAAAATGTTGTTTTTCCAACTTAATAAGATTTCTCTTCGAAAATAACTATTTTTCATTCAACGGATATATTTCAGACAAACTTTTGGAATTCCAATGCAATTTTCAATCTCACCACTTCTTGTAGCTTAGGTATGTTAAATTTGAAAATTCTTCAAGAACTTTTCATAAAAAATTTTAATACACCGTTTTTAGTTGAAAACATTTTGTTCAGCACATATTTAACAGAAGTTGAAATACTGTAAGACAAAATAACAATTACTATTATAATATGGATTTTTCATCGAGTATCGGTCAAATCAATCAATAAAAATAACAATTCTCATAATAAAATATTGCAGATATGAATCAAGTTCCAATTTTTTATGCTACATTACCTTACATAAAAGAAATAACACCTAAACTGTCTAGAATTTTTAAACCTTTTGAAAACATCAAAATTGCAAATAGGACAGTTATTTCAATAAGACAAATATATAATAAGACAAAAGTAAAAGACAAAATTCCTAGTTTCTCACTTTCAAATGTTGTTTATAGTATTCCTTGTTATTACTGTAACCACAGACAAATATAAGCAACAAGTGAAGAATGAATCGTAGCACTTGACTGGATTATGTCATGATTGCAATAAGAATTATACTGACCATTGAGAGATGTGCTTTAGCTAAAGATGTTAATGATTTTGACCATCGAATGAACTACCTTTCAACATCTGTTCTGGCAAGAGAAGCATATGTAACCGCTTATCTGTTCGTCTAAAATACTGCCATGTTGATCGTCATTTGTCTCTCGGCTTTTCTGCTACGATGTCAGCTTCCTGCATGAAGTAGGCACGCAGCCTAGTATGAAAGAAGCCCTCCTACATATTTTTTTCATATGTTTCGGCACGCAGCCTTAGGAAGTCAAGGCTGAGATTCCCCTGTACCGCAGACTTCTATGACAGACAGTTCTGTATCTGCCTTTCCATGTATTCAACCCTAATGTCATTCCACTTGTTCTATGCAAAGTAGAATTCTACGGCACTACAGATCCCAACCCAGTCCTGCCTTGCTTCAAGACATTTTCCCCACGTTGTTCTTTTTTTGTTTGGTTCTTTTAGGATACAAAGTTCTGTCAGCTGAAGAAAAATAAAATGCGGCATAAACAAAAAGTCATATATTAAAATTATTTAATACATATCAATCAATTTTTTTTTAGCCTTAACTTCTGGTATTATAATTCATTCTTATAAAGGTCTCATTTGAAAATACGAATGTTCGAAATGATTTGAATCTGAAGAGAAAACTCTAATTCAGGGAAATACCTGGGATCTGATAATTTATTAGAAATCGACATCTCCAAAGTATAAGAGTCTGAATAGTTATAAAAGTTCGATGAGAATAGATTTTGTCGCCAATCGTGCTAATGGGCTTCAAGTAAGTCCGTCATCCACTACAACCATGGAGTTCTCCCAGGTTCATCACACAAAGGGTTCATCTTTTTGGGTGCACGCCATCTATGGGAACCAACCCGAAACCGCGTAATCCCCATCTTTTTGAATTATTATTTGTGCACAGCAAAATAGTGGGTTTATTTTTATACCTCTTTTTGACTTCCAATAGTGGGGAAGGATACATATCAATTTTGAGATGAGGGTAACATTGCAGTAGGTGGAAACATACTTAGTTCAACCATCTCACAATTTAGCGTCAGATGGGAAAAATAACACGGATAAGTTTTTCTGCAATCGAGGTTTCAAAACCCATACACACTGGAGGGTAGTGTTGTACAACAGAGATGGGTATCCGACCTGCACGTATCCCTACGTACAGGATTTGATACTTTTGTGGGCAATACCTTTACTCCAAAGAAAAGAACTCCTCTGAGTCCTTCCCTTTTTGTACAGGTATGTTCACTGTAGCGTCTTGTATACTGTACCTATTACTTAGTACTTATCTTCTTCCTGTCCATGTAGAATCTTCAGATTTATAACAAGAATAGCCCACCCCGGGCTATCTCACATATCTTTCAAAAATATTTTTCTCAGAAATGGCACTTATCTCTCAAGAGGACTCCATCAATAAAAAAACAGATATAAGCCATGTTAGAGTAATATATCCTTTTTCACCTTCACTCGACATAAAACACCAATAAATCAGAGTAACCGGAACATAGTGATTGTAACCTGCACTGAAGTTGATTTGTATTCCGAACAGAATAATGTCACTTGTCAAATTAATAATTGTCATGTTTTGAAAAATAAACGAATGGAGTATGTCTCTATGTACGATTTGTCTTTCGTTCAGTATGCATGTATGCATTTTAAGTCGGTGAAGCACGAAATAACTTTTTAAAAAATAATTTTATTCGATACAAAACTCAAGTCGAAACTCTTTTAACTTGGCTTTTAATTTAGTTCAATTTTGAAAGTGTTTCTCGAATCAGCCTCTGAATTAGACTGCCTGTGAAAATAATCTCTAGACAGTTCGCAATAATAATTCCTTATCGCTTTCCTTGAATAGAACAAAGGAATGCTAAGACAGCGTTTCCTGTTAACCTTGCAACAAAGTGGCAATGGCGTCGTTTAAATAATATTCAATAATTTTTATGAGTCCATAAGGGCTACGAGGATATAACACTTCCCCCTTTAAGAATTTTTATTATATCTGATTGAATAATAAAAATTCAATGCAAATTATTAAGTTTCAATTATTTCAAGTTAGATGAGCCTCTTGTAAATACAAAATACAATAAGTCATTACAAAATCAATAACACAATATGAATAAATATCATTATGTGAATATAATATAAAAAAATAATAAATGCAATCATATCTTCTTGGAAGTTCTTCGTGATGTCGAAGCCAATGGAGTTGACGGGGTCTGGAAGACTATTTCTTCTGATCCATTGTCATATACTGGGGTTAAATGGATCGAGGGCCGTCTGGAAATCATCGACTTGACATTACAGTAGTTGAATATCTGGGAACAGCATCCCCTCGGTTAATGTCCATCGTCTGAGTTGGGGCTCGTGTTGAAATATCCAAAATATCGTCTTTTCAGGCAAAATATAAAAGTCATGCAAATGTACGTGAATGTACTATTTCTTCTGATCCATTGTCATAAACTGGGGTTAAATGGATCGAGGGCCGTCTGGAAATCATCGACTTGACATTACAGTAGTTGAATATCTGGGAACAGCATCCCCTCGGTTGATGTCCATCGTCTTAGTTGGGGCTCGTGTTGAAATATCCAAAATATCGTCTTTTCAGGCAACATTTGAATATTATCCATAATATAAGTATGAATATAAAAGTCATGCAAATGTACGTGAATGTACTTAGGTGTCTAGTTGTAAAAGGCTCATTTATAATTTTGTTCAAATTTCTTTCATATTCCCGTAGTTTTTCTTGGGCAATATTCAATTCATCTAAATTCAAGTGATTTATTTGGACAGGCTCAATGACTGGAAGATCTCGTTTTGGAAGATACAACAATCATATGTATTTCAGGAATGTAGAGCTGAAGTTTCAGAGTTTTGTTGTTATCTGAATTTGCATACACTCTAGTAGTACCAATGGAAGCGCTGCACTTTGATTCTAACGTCAATAGTGAGTTTTCTTGAATAATTTCTGTTTCTGAGTTTCTACCTGGGCATGTGGTTGTTACAGGTAGCTGATTGGATACTGTCAATAGCCATTTATCATCCACTAGTTTTTGAACATTGTAATCTTCTACACCGATTACAACTTTGTCACAACTCGGCATTATTTTTGATTCCATCAAAATTATAATTTCACAGGGTGATTCATGTGAAAGTGTCTTTGGAAAATGATTGTAACATATTCGAATTTCGTTCTCGAATATCTCGGAACAGTCGTCTTGCTTCACTGCAATATATTGCTTACTTTCCCTTGCAATTGCTGCATATTTATAAACGGGTAAAATAGTGTGAAAAAGGTTAGTTTTAGGATCTTTGGTTTGGACTGAGTAAATATGATCAAAATCTGAGTTTTCTACGAATGGAATATGTAGAATAAACATTACTCTTTCATTTGTCTGAAAAGCTTCAAGCTTTATTAAAGAAATTATTCTGAAATATGTTGATGTGTTGGGCTAAAAGGTAAATTACTGTGAGATAAAATCATCGGAATTTTTGTCAGTTGTTCAATTAAGAGGTTTGGATCAATTACTGAAGAATGTAAGATTTTCAATCTTGCAAAAGTTATGCTAGGAATAATATCATTCATTTGATCTAGAATAATTGTATTTGATTGTAATATTTGTTCAATCATCTCTAATATTTTTAGCTGTAGCTGAAAATAGTATTTTGTTTCGCGATTTTGAATCATTTATTTTTCTATAATTTCCAAATCTTTATTAAATGTTAGTTCATCAATTCTCAATTTATTCAGAGTATTATTAAAATTAGTATTGTACTTGAGACAATTTGAATTTGA
Source organism: Chrysolina haemoptera (assembly GCA_958298965.1). Lineage (NCBI taxonomy): Eukaryota > Metazoa > Arthropoda > Insecta > Coleoptera > Chrysomelidae > Chrysolina > Chrysolina haemoptera. The sequence continues at coordinate 26,830,972 of OY282586.1, read as the reverse complement.
TTTTTCATTAATAATTGTAAGTTTTTATCGTCCCTTTCTAATTTATTTATACACTCGTTATAAAATTCACCGTCCGATGAGTCTAAATTTCCTAACTTTCCATGCAGATCCTATACCATTTATCAACCCTCTTTTAAATCTATTTTAATCGTAGTTAGGGTGATTTCCGAAAATTTTGATTTTATTTTTTTATTCATAGTATTTAACAATGATAGTTGTGCAGAAAATGTCATTTTGAACGTTGGATTCAAATCGTTTCTATTTAATAAAGAATTCAACGATTCTTGGACATTTAGGCTTTGTTTGAACGAATTTCTAAGTTCTGTAATTTTTTTTTATGCAATCAATTTATATTCATTATTTGATATTTTGGTTATTCCTTCTTTCTGGAAAAATATACCTGCTGGGGTGTTTATTTTTTCTATTCTTGCTCTGGCTCCGAGGATGACCCTGGAACAAGAGATACTGGTTTCAATCTATCGAAATGAACCGTTGTAGTTCCATTATTATTTAGTTTTAAAACTGCTGTATTCGTATTTGTAATACGGAGTATTTCATAAGGACCATTATATTTATTCCTCATTTTATTTCTCTGAGATTCTTTTAAATAAACATAATCTCCCGCTTTGTATTGTGTTAAATTTTCTCTTGCGTGTTTAGAATGCCTAGTTTTTGATTTTTCTTTAGCCTTTTCAAGGTTTGTTTTGACGTTTTCAAAAATATATTCAGCAGTATTCTTCAGGACATTTACAAAATTTGTTTGAAGTTGTTCTTCCCTATACAAAGTTTCATTTTCATCGTCTCTGATATATCCGAAAATTATTTATTCAGGGGTGTATTTAGTTGAATTCGATTTACTTCTGTTGTAAGTTTTTATACAGAATGGTAAACCTGAAATTATTGATTTGTGTGGATTATCACTATAATAAGCTCTTAAAGAATCCTGTAAAGTTGCATGGAATCTTTCTACAACTCCATTTGTTTGAGGATGTGCTACTGCATTTTGAGTTATTTTAAATTTGTATAGCTTTGCTAAGTCTTTCATATGTTGATTATTAAATTCAGGACCTGGGTCTATATGAATTCTTTTTGGTATTGGGTAATGTTGAAAATAATGTAAAAGTTTTTCTACAATTGTTATAACTTCTTTATTTTCTACACGGTATGCTTGTGCAAACTTAGAAAAATTATCAATAATTGTTAAAAGTATATTATTTCTGTTTATACACATTAAATCAATATTTATGTGTTCAAAAGGCTTATTTGATGTTTAAGTTATAACTAATGGATAGTCATTATTTCGTCTGTTGGTTTTCGTTTTGTTACAAACTTTACATTTTCGACATCTGTTTTCAAGTTTGGCCATATGTACCTATCTCATATTCTTCTAAAAGTTTCATTAATGCCTTTATGTACTGTTGTTTTACTTGACATATTGTGAAAGTTACGTTGTTTTCATCTTTGAAAATATAACTAAGAATATCTAAAAATGGTAAATATTTCACTGTGTTTATAAAATAATTATTCGGCGGTAATTTATTTTTCAGTGAATAAAATATCCTGAAACAATATTTTAAGCTGATTGCGCTTAAAGTCATAGTTGGTATCTGAATAAGATAATATTTCCTTTGTTGAAATCTAAGACTTTGTCTTATAGTAAGCACGTCTGATAAATTCAATTTCTGATTATTCGGATCTACGCACGTATCTTTTATTATCGTGTGCAAATGAGGAGTTTCGCGGTTTTCATTATGATATTATTATGTGCTACAGAAATTAAATTGTCATTTGTTTGTTTTATTTTTTCATGATCTATGAGTGATTGAGATTTTCTTTTCCCGATGAAATCGTAAAAATCTGTGAGAAATTCATTTGGCTCTTGATTCTGTTCTGATGCTGTATCAGTTTCTGAATCTTGGGTTTCGGCATTTTCATTTTCTAATATCGCGTTAATTTTCATTCTAGATGAAGCGTCGGCGTTGTTATTATATTTACCTGGTTTATAGTCAATTTCGTACTCATACTCTTCTAATCGTAATTTCCATCTCATTAATCGTGAGTTAGCATTTGATAATGAAAATAAGTATTTCAATGGTTCATGATCGCTAAGAATTTTGAATTTTCTTCCATAAAGATATTGGCGAAAATGTACTGACCATACAATACTTAACAATTCTTTGTCTATTATTGAATAACGAGATTCTGCTTCATTTAAAGTTCTGGAAGCATACGCTATTGGTAAATCTTGTCCTATTTTTCCTTGAGAAAGTACTGATCCGATCGCAAACTGACTTGCGTCACAGCTCAATAAAAATTCATTCTCAAAATTAGGATATTGCAAAATTGGGGCTGTTATTAAACATTTTTTCAATTTTTCGAACGAATTCGTGCACTCTTTTATCAAAATTGAATTCTTTATTTTTCTTTGATAAATTGGTCATTGGTTTTGCCATTTCTGAGTAGTTTTTAATAAATCTACGATAATATCCTGTCAATCCTAAGAATGATTTTATTTCTTTCGGGTTTTTAGGTACCGGAAACTTCATTATAGCTTCTATTTTTATCGGATTTGGTTTCAAGCCGTTTTTACTAAGTGACCTAAATATGATACTTCTCTTCGTAAAAATTCACATTTACAAGGTTGTATTTTTAAATTATATTGTTTTAATCGTTGAAATACGTGTTCTAGCCTTTTTATATGTTCTGACAATGTAGAACTGTAAACTATGATGTCATCCATATACGTCATACACATTTCTCCCTGTAGACCTGTCTAGAGCTCTACAAATGTACTAGGAGCATTGCGAAGTCCAAATGGCAAACGCAAATATTCATAGTGTCCGTTGTCTACACTGAATGCTGTTTTTGGAATATCTCTTTTTTCTATCTCAATTTGGTGAAAACCTGATGCAAGATCTAATGTTGTAAAGTATGTACACTTTCCTAACTGATCTAAGAGTTCTGTAATCATTGGAAGTGGATATTTATCTCTTACACTTATTTCATTTAATTTCCTATAGTCAATTACCATTCGAAATTTTTGTTTTCCACTCGAATCTAGTTTTTTCGGTACTAGCCATACCGGACTATTCCATGGACTCGTTGATGGTTGAATAATATTTTGTTTTAACAAATTTTCAATTTGATTATTAACCTCTTGTTTTAGTGCATGTGGATATCTATAAGTTCTTACAGATATTGGACCTTTATCTTGTGTGTTTATTTCATGCTTAACCTGACTTGTGAAAGTTAGTTTGTCATTTTCTAAGTAAAAAATTTGTTCGTATTTCAAACAAAGATTTTCGATTTCATATTTTTCCTCTTCATTCAAATGATCTAGTCGTAATTCTGACAGTATTTTGTCATCTCGATTGGTATTTTGAAAATTGTTTATTTGTCCATTTTTCATTTCTTTTGTTTCTGTGAATTTTTCTATTTGTATCGGGGAAATTTCGACAATTTGATCTGTATCTGAAAAATTCGCGATAGACGTGATGAATTTGTGGTCTTTATTCATTTTTACAAAACAATTTGGAATTCTTACACTATCGTTTATTTTTATTTCTGGACAAATTCCTTCAATTAAATTCTCATTTTGAGCTTTTAATTCGTGTAATTGAATTGTTCTCGCTGGAATTGTCAATTTTACATTTTTTTGGTCTTTATTTGTATTTTATACATGAAGTGGTAATTCTTTGAAAAATAATTTCAGTCTTTTATTAGTTATAACAATTTTTGCTTTGGTTTTTTCTAGAAAATCGATACCTACCAGTCCGTCGAATTTGGAATCAAAGTCTATTAAATAATACCTATGCATTAAATTGTCTGGACCAATGATAATATCTATACTTTGATATATTTGCGTGTCGTTTTGTGAGTCATTTCTACCATAAATTGAAAAATTCTCATCATTCACTTGTGCTTGGTTTTGTGAATCATATTTTTTTTGTGCTACATCAATTTTCATTAGAGAAATAGGTGCGCCAGTGTCTACTAAAAATTTATATCCCTACCCATCTTCTGTATAAAATGATTTTTTGTTTGGTGTATTTAATATTGGGGATATTCGACTAATTTGATTTCCTGTTCGTTCATTTGTTGTTCGTCTTGGTCTTGGTATTGGTGATGGTCGGACTGTTGGATTTTCTCTTCTTCTTCTTCTGGAATCAAAGCACACGATGGACTCGATTCCACCTTTTAGTTTAAATGATTTACCCTATCATTTTAATTTTTGTTTGGAATGTTCGGATTTTTATGAATAACAGAAGGTCTTTGTTGTTGAACATTTCTGTTATTTTGGTTTTGATATCGGTTAAATCCTTATGGATTTGTATATCTTTGCTGATTCAATCCTGCAGTACTAGGATTTTGAAAATTCCTGTTTTGATTTTGTTGATTTGTATTAAATCTACCTTGATTTTTATAACAATTTGAATTTGTATGACCGGGTATTTTACGAAAATTGCAAAATTTTTGGCCTTCTTGGTTGTTGGAACTATTGTTATTATTATACCCATAATTTTTTCGTGGATATACTTTATATGAAGTTGGACCTGTTGGTTTTGAACTTGTTTTTGAAATTCAAAAATTTTTCAAATATGCAATATTTTCTTCTTCAATTAAAAATTGTTCAGCTTCGTCCAAGCTTTGCGGTCTCTGTGATCGTATCACTGAAGGCTCGCTCAACCCTGCTAAAACTGTTTTTAATGCAATTTTTTGGTGTGATCTATTTAAAGCTGCTTTTTCTTGTGCTTCAAGATTTTGATCTAAAGTTACGCTGCTTCTTAATTTTGTTAATAAGTCTTCAATTCGTTGAACAAATACTTTAGGAGTTTCATTCGATTTTTGAAAAGTTAAATCCCTCAATAGTCCTTCCGTATCTCTACAATCTCCGTAGTGACCTCACGAATGTTAACCAATGTTTGTAGTTGTCTACTGGAAATAAACCTTTTTGCTTTTCCTTTGAGTTTACTTTTTATTATAAAAATCGGTGCATTTTCTTGATTTTCATCTACATTTTGTGAAACAAAGTTACATGCTTCAATAAAATCATTTAATGTTGCTTGATCACCTTCATACTCGGGAATCATATCTCGTAGTTCTTTTAGTGAAAACCCTTCGACTTCTGCAATTTTGTATTTTTGGATGGGGGTTAGGAATAATAAGGAAAATATGCCTCAATTAAACCTTGGTATAGAAACAATAACTTACAGAGCAATGACGAGGAGAAGGAACTTCATGCAGGCTCGCCTCACTTCTTCAGTTGATTGTCCTTTTTCTTTCGTTACACGGTCGTCAATTACCAGGAAAGGTGGCTGTGGTTTTCTTTCTTCTTTTCTGTCTCGAGGAACCAGGAAAGGTGCCGCTGGAACTCGATTTTTCTTTCTTTTCTCCGCTTCGAAGAACCAGGAAAAGTGCCGCTGGGACGTTTGGGCTTCTTCACTTGGCTTCGTTGAACCAGTGTTCTTGGACTCGTTTCGAAAATGTCACTTTTTCGCGATTTCCGAAATTTCAGAATCCTTTTCCGACTGCGCCACTTTTACGTCGGTGAAGCATGAAATAACTTTTTAAAAAATAATTTTATTTGATACAAAACTCAAGTTGAAACTCTTCTAACTTCGTTTTTAATTTAGTTCAATTTTGAAGGTGTTTCTCGAATCAGCCTCTGAATTAGACTGCCTGTGAAAATAATCTCAAGACAGTTCGCAGTAATAATTCCTTATCGCTTTCCTTGAATAGAACAAAGGAATGCTTAAGACAGCGTTTTCTGTTAACCTTGCAACAAAGTTGCAATGGCGTCGTTTAAATAATATTCAATAATTTTTATAAGTCCATAAGGGCTACGAGGATATAACATGCATGTATATATTCAGTAAGGAGAGGTACGTGCCGAGAAACTGGGCACCTGGCGCACTTATTAAAATAGATTCTTAAACAAATGCTAGAAAGTACAAAATAAAATAATCGTACCAAAAACTTTGTTAAAGGATGCCTTTAATTCAAATGCGCTAAAGAGAAAAAAATGAACTTTGAAGTAAATCAAACCCATCATTTTGTTAAAAAGAATGTTATTCCCATCAACCGGCTACCCCCTTACGAGCAACCCTCAGAAGTCCTTGAGAGACTTGTGCGTGTGTTACATTATAAAATTCAATATGATGTAAAAGCTTGTCGCGAAAATAAATCTTGATAAAAGGTAATTTCAAATAAAATAAGAAAACTTCCCGCGACAAGCTTTTATACCATATATTCATAATGTAACAAAATGGGAAAGCTTTTCTTTAAAATGTTTTTTGTTTCGTTTATTTTATTTTACAAAACTTATCAAAACTGGAACAGTCGAGTGACAAGAAGATATAGTAAGTTCATATATTCAATACTTTTATGAGCTGAAATCGGATTAATTGGAAGCAAACCATAGCTGAAGATTTTACATGGATGATGAACTGAGATACATCTGAAGGTTGTAGATAAGCTTTTATTCAGTTTCACCTGTCCCGGTGTCTGTGTGTCTGTAATCAAATCTTGCAAGTTAAATATGACACACTTCTAATCGTCCGATTGATTTGAAATTTGGCAGGTGTACATAACTCTGGTAACGATGCATCATAAAATTCTGTTAGAGAAAAAACAAAATGGCGGACGAATTTTATAATTATGATCCGATTATATTTAAAACTGGTATCTGGGGGTTTTTGGAGTCTGTCAATATAGAAAAATTCAAGATGGCGGCTCCAATATGCTATCTAAGGTTGTTGGTGCAGGTAGTTATGATTCTTCTGTCAATATTGAAGAATTCAAGATGGCGGCTCCAATATGGCGGACGAGTTTTATAATTATGATCCAATTATATCCCAAATTTGTATCGGGGGGTTTTCGGGGTCGGAGATAATGATTCTTTCGTCAAAATATGGAATATGGAATATTCAAAAGCTTGTCGCATTCGTATTTTAACCGAAAACTTTAGGCGGTAAGTCTTTGAATCTGTAACTCACACCCGAAGAAATTATTTTTTACTTTTTAGCGCATTTGAATAAAAGTTAATCTTTAATTTTTTTTCAAATTAATGTTACGTTTCTATTGCTTGTATCCACAATTGTCTCCTGGTGAGTAATATCGATATGACAACAGTAGTAGTGGAATATGATCTAGTAAATAAATTTTAGTAAGAATAAAATAAGAAAAACTTTGTTGATGAGATTTTTGTAATGTAGATGTCGACAGCAGAGCAAATTTTTATGAAAATGCGGGTCGTTACGCCAGCGTCATCTCGCCGGTCAGATATGCAACTTTTTCGGATACACTTCAACATACCAAACTTAAATTCTCAATGCGATAAACTGATTTGCGATATGGAGAGATTGAATGCATTTGGGTGAAATGTGGTTATTTAAAACATTGATTTTTGTTTTAACAGGTACAAGAAACAGTTGGCACACATTGCAAGTCTCATCCCCTATGATCAAATGACCATGGAAGATTATCGTGATGCCTATCCAGAAGAAGCTCTTGACCCTATTAACAGGCCAACGTTCTGGCCTCATACCAAAGAAGACCAAATTGATTATGCCGAAAAAGAGTCTCAGCCAACACACTGAGAAGCTGAATTAATATTTTTTATAGAATAGTAGAGAGCATAACATTTTCAATTCATTGCAGAATAAAATTCAATAATTGTAAGACATTTTGTTTGTTTTAAATCGAGGAGTTCCATGAGTATATTCATTATGAAGGTATTCCCTGCTCTTGAATTTGATAATGATTCGGGCAAAATGAACATAAAAACGAGGTTTGAGGTTACTTTGAGTTAAAACGAAATTACGTCATATGAAAACAGAAAAAACAAAATTTGCCTTTACTCTACAATCATGGCGTAAGTCAGGCGCGTGCCTGAGGGGGGGTAATGGGGTATTTACCCCCCCTCCCATGATGACCTTAAAGAGATCAAAATTTAACTTTTTTGAACGTAAATAATATTCCCGAAAACAGTGATTACCCCCCCCCCCCCCCATGGAGAAGATTACCCCTCCCATAGAATGACCCTAGGCACGCGCCTGGCATAAGTTAATGCTTTATACAATACTCTGAGAATAGGAGATATTTAACAATTACGTAATGATGAGAGAGTACAGTACAACACACCTACGACGTACTACCCACTGAAAACATCAAACGTTTATGAAAGAAACAACTTGGTACAGTCTTCAAAAATTTCATGCAATAAAAATGTAGTTTCAATCGAATCTAAAAGGTAAAGTTTCAAATAGTCAGACACGGGAAGTGATAGCTAATGTTATTTATTTTATGAGACAGGCAATTTTAAATTTGTGGAAAGTTTGTGTGATATGTTTTTTAATTCATTGTTCAAAAAAAATACATGGTGGAGCAACCAGCGTTTGACTAATTGACGACATGGTGATAAATAGAAAATCCCATAGTGATTCAATAGTGACACTGACCAGTCTAACTCGGATTCTGATGGTTCAGAAATATTTTAAACCAGAGACAAACAAAATATTTTTTATTTATTTTTGTTAACATTAACGTGTGTCTTGGCATCTAATGGCCACTGACACGGGATCTGTGATACATTTCATTACATAATAAATTTCTTGATTACATAATAAAAATCAAATTAAATTGAACAGTTGACAGTCTTTGAGGAAAACTGGATTACAGTTTTGAACTGGGTTGGTAGACCGAGAATGTTTTTGAGGGTTCCACTGAATTTATGTTTGCAGCGAGTCAGGCTGTAGTGTGTGCAATCTAAAAGTATGTGCTCGATTGTAAGTCTTACACTGTCACAGATTTCACAAGTAGGGGGATTCTGTGAAGACATCAGGTAACCATGGGTGAGCTGGGAGTGACCTATTCTTCTTATAACACTTTTGTCTTTTCTTGTCATTGAAGGTATCTTCTATAGGGAAACTGTGGGTTGTATTGTACATAGTTTTGTGTTACTTGTCTTTCAATGTGTTTACCAAGTTTGTATCATCATTTGTTGAGCTGCTGATTTTAAGTCTTGTGGAGTTGAATTTGCTCTGCTGGCAAGTCGGAGGAACAAATTTGTTTCGCTGCTTGGTCTGCACGTTCGTTGCTTGGTCTACACGTTCGTTGCTTGTAATTCCTATATGAGAAAGGATCCATATGGTATTCACGTGGATACCTCTAGTGCGATGGTGGTGGCAGGTGTCGAGGATATCTTGAACTAAGGGATGTTTTGAATAGTTGTTTTTGATGGAGTGTATTGATGAAAGGGAGTCAGTATATATGACAAGTTAACTGTTGTCCTGTATTGGAGTCCCCAAAGCTTGTAGTAATCCATATAGTTCGGCTGTGTGTATGCTACACAAGTCGGGAAGTTTGTGAGTTGCTATTGTTGTATCTAGTGTAGTAACAGTACATCTGGTACCATTAACTTCTTTGGAGGCGTCAGTATAAAGGATTTTGTCAAACTGCTGATTATTTATGATTTCTCTGATTCTCTTGTAAGAAGACTATGTTATGCATATCTTGCTTGTTGTAGTTGCTTAGGCTTGTGTTCAGTAGCGGCGGTTTTTTGGTCCATGGTGGAGTTTTTGAAAGTTTTAGGGGAGTTGTGACTGTGAAATTAATGCTTCTTGAAATAGGGTATAATAATTGTGGAGATGAAAGCGGCGTTCTGGGTATGTTACGGGATGTATGGAATCAATGAATTTGATTACTGGGTTTTGTGGGTGGGCAGATATCCTGGAAAAATAGGATAGCAGTAGGTATGTTTTTCTTAAGAGAAGAGGTGGTTCAGAAGATTCAATATAAATGCTTTTCGTCGGGCTGGATCTAAAAGTACCTAGGCATATACATAGTGCTGTGGTTTGGATTGTGTCAAGATATTTGAGGTGCATTTTGTAGGCACTCATGTAAAGAATACATCCATAATCCAGTTTGGAGCGGACTAACGATCTGTAGGTCCTTATTAGAATTTCCCATTCTGCTCCCCGTTGTGGTGTGCCAAAGATTTTAAAATGTTAATCTGATTTAAACAATTTGGTTTTGTCTCCTGAATATGGTGTCTCCATGTGAACTTTTTTTCAAAGATTACGTCCAAGAATTTAAGTTGTTCAAGCACTTGTAGCAGAACTTCGTTGAGAGCTAGTTGTGGGGGAAAAGGATTGAGTCTTCTGCTGAACTGGATTACTTTGGATTTGGTTGTTGAAAAGTTGAAACCGGATTTGAGAAACTAGTTGTGGATGCTATCCAGAGCCTTCTGAAGTAAGATGCAGGTACTGGCCGTAACTTTGCCTTGGCAGTAGAGGATGAGGTCGTCGGCGTATAATGCACATTTGACAGGTGGAATTATTGAGAAACATATGTCATTAATACTTATCAGGAATAAGGTGGTGCTAAGTACCGAGACTTGTGGTACTCCATTTTCTGTAAGATGACTGCTCATTTGTAGTAACTTTAAAGGATCAGTTGGTTCGGAAGTTTTGTAAAAAGGAGAGAATGTTTAAATAAAGTCTGAGTTTTCAAATCGGGTCGAAGGCGCTATCAATATCAAGGCTCACGGCGCTTATGTCACATTTACTTCCAATAGCTTGTGAGATATCTGCGTGTAGAGTAACAAGGTTATCCAATGGGCTTCTGTTTGATCAAAAGCCTTCCTGCGCTGTCGTTAAGAGGTTGTGCGATTCTGAATACCAATGTAAGCGTCCATTTTCTGGAGAATTTTGCACAGTGTGCATGTTAAAGATATTGCCCTGAAGGAATTTGGAAGATTGGTATTCAAGTTAATTTTTTTGATTGGTATTCAAGTTAATCTTTTTGATTGGTATTATGATTGATTCTCTCGATAGAGTCGTAAATTGTTGGCTACACCAAATTTTGTTGTTAAGTTCGAGCAGTTTAATTTTTGTTTCTAACTGTAAATGTTTTAGGAAGATCATTGGTAATATCGTCAGGTCCTGCAGCTGTGTTCTTCAGAGAGAGTAGGACTGAATTTATTTCGAAAAGAGTGAAAGGGACATTGAGAGAGTGGCAAGTGTAAGGAGTTTATTTACGTTGTGGATTATTTGTTGGGTTTGGAGGTTCGAGATTGAATTTTGTTTTGGTTTGAAAGTGTTGGGCAATAATCTCCAAAGTTTTCGAAAAAATAGTTGTTGATAATTTACTTAAATACTTTTCACACATCAATTTCTTCTCAGAAAACCAATACGGGTTTCTCAAGGGAAAGGGTACCGAACTTGCTCTCATTAATTTCTCCACCAGCGTCCAAAAAAGGATAGACAATAGTGAGTTCACAACAGGAATTTTTTTGACATAAAGAAGGCGTTTGACACTGTCGCATGATATATTGATGGACAAACTCTACGACGCAGGAGTGAGGGGAGTGTGTTTCGATTGGTTCCGTAGCTATTTAGGACAGATAACTCAATATGTCAAACTAGGAGACACCAAAAGTAAACCTCTCAGTACTCTGCACGGAGTGCCACAAGGGTCAGTACTGGGCCCGGTAGTGTTCCTCGTGTACATCAACGATCTATGTAATATGCAACTCAAAGGGTAAATCTACACTTTCGCAGATGACACCGCCCTCCTATATTCAAGCAAAAATGAAACACGTACTTATGAATATATCACATGATCTGAACATGATGAGAGCATGGTTCAGTCAGAATAAGATGTGCATAAACACGAAAAAAACTAAATATATAAATTTCTCCTCGAGAGGTAGTAATTCCTTCTCTATACCAATAAAGTTTCATGAAAGTAACTGTGAACGAAATGATTGTGAATGTAAAATTATCAGCCAAACCGAAAGTTCAAAATATTTAGGTATTATATTCGATGAAAACATGACCTGGAAAAGTCATATTGATAGCATAACAAATAGTAGTTTTCTGTTAGATATTACAAATAAGTCACATTTTTCATTTTTCAATTTTCATGGAGAATGTTCCCCTTTTCAACATGAATACCTCCCAAGAGGTTATCTTGAACGATGGAAAATAGCGACTAAAGTTTTTCTTTCAGTCGCAGATTATTCCACAAAAGATTTTATGAATTTCCTATTCATATTTTCGAACTAAAATAACAAATAGGTTACGCAAACTCCTACCTACTTTCCACAAACTAGTCATACTACCACTTCATACAAAAGGATGCTATATTTTGCATTAGTACACTCAGTTCTGTCCTACGGAATTTGTATTAATGGTACAACATACAAATCGAACATTTACCCACTGATAACACTGCAAAAATACTTCGTCAGGGTTATTTTCAAAGCTAAAAGAACTGAAACCTCCAAGCTATTATTTGAATCCCTGAACGTACCAAACTTCAGACAACAATGCTGTATCAGTATTAGTAAATCATTACATAAATACAAAAACTCGCTGCATATTGACACACAAATAACCCACAACAAAAGAGGCAAATTGATTATGCGTACATCATTTGCCCATAAAACTTCTACACAAAAATCATTCATATACATGGCTCCAAAGATATACAACACAATTCCCAAAAAAGTAATCAATCTGAGGGGACGAAGTTCTGCAAAATTTGAAAAACAAATCACAAAACATTTCAGCAAAACTAATGTTGACTCGATATTTTGAAATGCTAAGTAACATGGATGTTTCGGATTGAATTTTAGTATTAATTCATTGTAATTTAGTAATATATTTTTTCCAGTTTATCATTTTTGTACATTCAAGTTAGTTTGTTTCCAACAGACTTCATACAACTGTGATTCATATTTGTGAATACCTGTATACTCTTCATATTTACATATTTTTCTTTGATAATACCTGTATTCATTATCTCTTAAGTCACGCACAGGTATATATTAGATTCATATTTGTGAATACCTGTATACTCTTCATATTTACATATTTTTCTTTGATAATACCTGTATTCATTATCTCTTAAGTCACGCACAGGTATATATTACCTTGTGATTTTGCCACTTGGAATTCATCAACAAGAGCTGTATCATACCCACTACAGGTACAAACGAAACTTTGTGAGTAGATAACAATCAACAGCTTCCCGCACAGACTACTATAGTCTTGTGAAGCTGATGCGATCACATCAACTATTAATTAATATAAATAAGTTAAGTTTGTACTTTATATAGGATAGATATTATCAGTAATGTTATATATGTATTATGTACATTATATTTCCAAGACTGGCAAATAAACATTCAGGGTGTTAGCGATTTGTTGGTCTTTGGTAATGACTTGGCCCTCGTGAGTTAGACCGGGAATTTATAGTTGGTGTTTCTTTCTTTCATCTGTCTTATCTTGGTCCAGATTAGAGAAGGAGGGTGTCTGAGGTTATTGTGCTTGGGAATTTATTCCACGACTCTCGTTTACTTTCTTTTAAAACTGTTTTTGATTTTGCTCTCATTTTTTTAAGGTTCATCAAGTGTGACTCATTTTTGGTTCTTCGGTATTTGTTAAGTGCCTTTTTGCTCTCATTCACTGCCGTGCTGCAGGATTCATTCCACCATGGAACGGTCCGGTTAGAAGGGTTACTGGAGTACTTTCCTACAGATATATCGGCTGCCGAAATTATGGCGTTAGTCATTTGACCAGTAGCTTCATCTATGTCATTCGAATATTTTTTAATTTCTGTATTTTCTTTTAGCGTTTGGCTGTAAAGTTCCCAATTTGCTTTTGTGGTTTTCCACTTTTCTTTGGTGTTTACTTGTTTTGGTACGTTGTCCGAAATTAGGATGGGAAAGTGATTACTATCATAGAGGCTATCAAGGGTGTGCCATGTTAGTAAGGGTGCTGTTCCTGGGTCGGAAATGCTGAGGTCTATTGCGGTCTATGTATTGCCACGGCCAAACGTACGTTCCGATAACCACATTGTGTTGTGAGCATTAAAGTCATCAATCAAGATAAAAGGTGTAGGAAGTTGGTTTATGAGGTCCGTTATTTCGGAGTCTGTGACCTTATAGTTTGGAGGGATGTATACACTACCAATTCAAATTTTGTTGGGGCACCAAGCTGTGATGGCAACTGCTTCTAAGCTTGTATTTGAGAGTAGTTCTTGGTGGAAGATATCACTAGAGACAAAAACTGAGGATCCACCACTGGCACGTAAATGAGTCGTTCTAATGAAGTGATGGCCTACATAATTTTTCAATTGTGGGTTGTGAGACTTAGTGAAATTATTTTCTTGTAAACACATGAAGTCTGGTGAGGAATCTGAGATAAGCTCTTGTAATCGTTTGGGGGTAAAAATTGTCGCAGTTCCACTGTATTAAGGATATAGGCATGGTAATACGAAACTTAGTATGACGATTTATGCGACTGCTGTGAGCATCGGAGCTAGGTTCGTTAGACATATCCAGACTCTCAGTCTCTTCAGCGTCGGAATTGATTTTCTTCTTTATCTTGTTTGTTATGCGGGTTATTCTGTTCTTCAAGGATCTATCTGTGAGGTCGGGGTAAATAAGATTTAAGTTTGAGACTAGGCTAGTAATGTTATCAGTGTGTTTACGGCCTTCCAGGCATCAAATACCAAAGGTATTTTCTAAGAAGTCATAAATATTTTCTATGGGAAGTATTCTGATAGGATTTTGCTATACATTTTTTCATGTGTGTTGTGAGATTTGATTTAGTAGTATCGGGTATCTTGCACTTCTTCTTTGTTGCTTTATGACCTGCTGTGGGAAGTGTTGTGGATGCAGGGGGGGGGGCATGCCGTCATTGATCTTTTCTATTTCTACGAGTGAACTCGAGATTTCACTTGGAGTTGACATCTGCAAATAAACGCGTTTTTAGGCTGGTGATGTCATATCTGCAGGTCTACATTTGGAGTCGTATCATTGTTCTGTATTAGATTTATAAAGTTTGTTATTGGAGGTGCCTGTTTGGTTAGTTCGGGCAGAGGGGGTTGTGGCAGTAAAGTATGAGTTGGATAATTTGGGCAATTTGAGGCGATGTGTCCGGGATGCTTGCAAATGAAGCACTCCTTTTTATCTGTGAACAGTAAGATTCTGCTGTCATTGCCATCAAAAGGAATGAGTAAGGAAGTCTGCAATTCAAAGTTGTCTGATGTGGGGAGAAAGAAGACTTGTCATCTGAAGCTTAATATATGGGAATATTCATCGCCTGGGATGGCAGCTCTCAAAAACGAGACATGGGAGGTTATCTGCAAACCTAGACTCTTCAACGAGGTCATGGGGTGTAATTTGGAATAAAACACCAACTATAGTTTGTTCCACATATATCTATTATCATAACCCCCCCAGTAAACTCTGAAACTTGGATCTCGACAGACCAGTTATAGGCCCCCACAACCGACCCCATCGGAATAGGGGTCAAAGGCAAGGTGGTGGGGCCCAAAACGATGAATTGCCAAACAATGACAACCGTAATGACAACGGACGCCTTGAGTGAAACAAAACCAAGTCCCTGAAGCCACAACAACTGGCACAGGTGGATGCGAGTATTCGTGGAGTTCTTTCGGAGGAAGCTGACATCTGGCAGATCAACTCTGCCGTGTATGACGCCGCTCATGCTCTGTCCCAGACAGAGAGGAGGAATACCGCCCCTCTGATTGGAAGGCATGAGAGACGCATACACAAGATGAAAACTAAGATCAAGTCGGCGAGACAACACGCGTCTCGTATCCAGTGTGTGGTGGACTACGTGGCGGCCAATAGGCCTTTCACGGTCACGGTGCGGCGAATTGCCGCAAAACTGAGACCAGCTCACCACATACTGAATAAGGGCGTGCTGTTTACCATCAAGCAGCACTGCCTTGATAGGATACGAATGCTGGTGGCTGCAAGAAAGTCACTAGTGAGGCGGGCGAGAAGCGTCGTGGAAAACATGAAGTTCCGCGATAAACCTTCTCGTTTATTCCAAGAGCCTCCACGTGTTGTAGATAATCCGCCGGCCGCTGATCGGGTGGAAACCTTCTGGAAGAACATCTATGAGTATCCGCAACCGCTCAACGTAGACACTCCAGCCCTAGCGCAGTTTGAAGCCTTCTGCAGGAGGCAAAAATAGGACAAAAATAAAATTATATAAACTACAATAACACTAAACAAATATATTATAGACACACATTGAAATATTGTAAAATTAACCAATCACATTAGGATTCCAGGAGAAACTCATCAACAGAGTAATATGCACCTTGCAATAAAAATAATTTGAGTTGTCTTTTGAACGCATTCATATTTGAAGATGATTTAATGTCATCGCTAAGCTTGTTATACAGCTTAACCCCGTAGCATATGGGATGATTCTGTGATATTGTCAATCTACCGCAAGGCTGGTGCAATTGGGAAAAACTTCTAGTAAAATGCTCATGAATTATTTCATTTCTGGGTATACTACAGATATTATTTTTTTATATATATATATATCAAAGTTTGGTAGATATACAAACTAGGCATTGTTAAAATATTATACCGTACAAATAATGGCCTACAATGATCTCTAGAGGATGCACCTGCCATAATTCTTATAGCCTTTTTTGTACAACAAATACTTCGTGGGCTTTGGCAGACAAACCCCATTGTTCTAGACCATAAGCTATGACTGCCTGAATTAAACTATGGTATAGCATTTTGAGAACGTCAAAAGAGACTGTTAGTCTTAATTGGCGGAGTAAATATATATGTTTACTAAGCTTTAGTTTGACACTGTGGATATGGTGATTCCAGGTCAGCTTGTTATCAATATTGACCCCCAAAAAAATGTAGTAAAATTCACTTAATGTATTGTCTCATTATTAAGTTTGACTAAATAGCTTTTATTTTTGGTAGTATTCTTTGGAATGAAGTTTAGCATTTCAGTTTTTGCAGTATTTAGCAGCAAGCCATTCAGAGAACACCACTCAGAAATTCCAGCTGTAACTTCCTGAGCTCCGTCAACTACTTCAGACGTATTATCAGCAGATACCAAAATATTAGTATCATCAGCAAAAACCACAGTAATGGAGGCTTTCTTATAAAATTTAGGTAGATCATTAATAAAAATTAAGAATAGAGGTGGTCCCAAAATAGAACCTTGTGGAACCCCAGTTGATACACTTCTTAAACTCGAGCTTGTTCCATTTACACTGACCAGCTGACTACGACCAGCTAGATAAGACCTAAGCCAATTCAGTGCAGAACCTCGTATGCCATAGATCTGTAGTTTGTGCAACAGCAAATCATGGTCTACAAGATCGAATGCTTTGCTCATATCAAAAAATAATCCTAAAATTTTCTGTTTTTTGTCTAACATTTCTACTACGTGTTTAATGAGTTGATTTTTGCAGTACTAGTAGATTTTTTTTTCTATAACCATTCTGACTGAGAAAATAATTTGAAAGTTTCAAAATAATCATATAATCCGTACGAGATCCTTTGCTTTTGGAAATAGGTAAAATATTTGATAACTTCAAGTTATCTGGAAATATCCCCTCAAATTTGCAACCTCTTTAATGATGTGACCCTGAATTTCATCCGTACGAGAAGATTTTTTCTTGCAGACTCTTTTTATTATCTCTTCAATATCAAACTTAGTTGTTGGGTATAGATAAATACTCTCTAAGGAGGGTGAAATAAAGTTTATATTATCAGTATCAGATTTGGATATTCTACTACTAACAGTTGAAAAGTAGTCACTGAAAATGTTGCTAATGTTCTGATTATTGGAAGTATCTACATTATCAGAATTTTGAAGAAGTGGTACACCACTTCTTGCAGGGTGATTTTGTGCTTCCTTGATTATTTTCCAAGATTCTTTCACTTTGTTATCAGCTGAAGAGATTCTAACGTCATTACAAGTTTTTTTTGCTTGTTTTAATTCAGCCTAATATGTTATTTTGAACTCTTGATATTCTTCATGATATAAACCATTACCATATATTTTATTCAACTCAGATATCTCAGTTTACTTCCTGCTCATATCTCTCAGCTCATTAGAAATCCATGGAGTGCCATTAGATATTTTATCCCTAATTTTCCGTTTTGGGAATGAAAGATTAAAATAATGAGAAATCATATTATGAAAATATTCAAACTTGGAATTCACACAAACTTTATTATATAATTCAGACCAATTACTTTCAGATAGCAAATCACTAAACTTTTAAATATTATTGTCACTAAAACATCTCCTGAGTGTTTCCTGCTTATCATAAATCCGTTCATAATAAAAAGTTGCAAGTTGAAAAGTGTGATCAGAAATACAGGAACGTTTAACAGAGTAGCTAATAGGATCAACTGAGGATAAAATATTGTCAATACATGTTGCAGAATCACCCCATATGCGAGTTGGTTCATTAATAATTACTTTTATATTGTGTTGCTGAAGTATGTTCATGAATTCAGTCTACATATTGCTATCTTTCAACATATTAATGTTGAAATCACCGCAAACAATTATGTCAAAGTTCTTATACTTACTATATAGCTCTTCAATTGTTTGATCAAATGAATCAAAGAAAGTTTCAGAATTACCTAGAGTGATCTATATACTGTAACCGAACGTACCCCTACCCTATATGTTCATCCAAAATACTGCCATGTTGATCGTCATATGTCTATCGGCTTCGCTACTACGATATCAGCTCCCTACATTAAGTAGGCACACAGCTTAGTATGAAAGAAGCCCCCCTATTTCTTTGTTTGCATTCAGCCTTAGGAAGTCAAGACCAAGATCCCCTCGTACCGTAGAATTCCATGACTAACAGTTCTGTCTTTTGTATTCAAACCTAATATAATTCCACTCGTTCTATGAAAAGTATAATTCCACGGCACAACGGATTCCGCCCCAGACCACCTTCATTTCAAGACCCTGTTTTCCCACGTTGTGTTGTTTTTTTTTTGTTTGATTATTTTAGGATTCAAAGTTCTGTCAGCTGAAGAGAAATAAAATACGGAACAATCAATTATCATCTATTGAAACTTCTTGAATACATATCAATCATTTTTTTGTGCGAGAAACCTCTGGTATTACTTTATTATTTCAATAAGCTCATTTGAAATTGAGCAAGTTCAAAAATGATTTGATTCTGAGAGAAAACTAATTCAGGGAAATATCTATCTTATCATTGATTAGGAATCAACATCTCCAAAGTACAAGAGTCTGAATAGTTATCAAAGTTCGGTCAGAACAGATTTTGTCGCCAATTGTGCTAATGGGCTGTACATCGACACCTCCTACAACCGTGGAGTTCTCCCGGGTTCATCCCACAAAGGGTTCATCTTTTTGGGTGCACGCCATCCAGGAACCAACCCGATACCGTCCTCCCAATCTTTTGAATTTGTGCACAGCCAAATAGTGGGTCTATTTTTATACCTCTTTTTGACTTCCAATAGTGAGGAAGGATCCATCTCCTTTCAGGGATGAGATATCATTGCAGTAGATGGAAACATACTTAGTTCAACCATCTCACAATTTAGCGTCAGATGGGAAAAATAACACGAACAAGTTTTTCTGTAATCGTGATTTCCAAGCCCTTACACCCCGGAGACGTTATCATAACACAGTTTTCAATAATAGTGATTGTTGATATTAAACCCCTTTTAAAATCTCTGAATTTGAATTACTGAGTTTGAGAATTTGAAAAGAAGTTAATGGAAAGAAAATATTGACTTAAGGATACTTGGCTCAATATTCTTACTGCTTCCTGTCTTGTAGGTGACTCCATCTTTTGGTCGAATCCGATACCTAGGGAAGAGAACCATATTAATATATGTTTCACACAAATGTATCTCGTACAATCCCTTTTATAAAGGAGACGCTTCATTAAAATCATAAAGGAGAAGGAATAAAACAAAACAACATCAAATAATCATTTATTGTCGAGTTTGTACAAAGCAATCCAAGCATTCTGTTAACAGAGTGTGTGAGTGAGTATGTTCATTCCACTAATACTGTCTCAACGGTGGAATTACGGAGATCATATTAACAGAGTGTAGTGTTTGCGTTCCACTAATACTGTCTCAACGGTGGAGTTCCGGAGATCATATTAACAGAGTGTAGTGTTTGCGTTCCACTAATACTGTCTCAACGGCGGAGTTCCGGAGATCATATTAACAGAGTGAGTGAGTGAGGGCGTTCCACTAATACTGTCTTAACGGTGGAGTTCCGGAGATCATAATAATAGAGTAAGTGAGTGCGTTCCACCAATACTGTCTCAACGGTGGAGTTCCGGAGATCATATTAACAGAGTGAGTGTAGTGTTTGCGTTCCACTAATACTGTCTCAACGATGGAGTTCCGGAGATCATATTAACAGTGAGTAAGTGAGGGCGTTCCACTAATACTGTCTTAACGGTGGAGTTCCGGAGATCATAATAATAGAGTAAGTGAGTGCGTTCCACCAATACTGTCTCAACGGTGGAGTTCCGGAGATCATTTTGACAGAGTGAGTGTAGTGTTTGTTCCACTAATACTGTCTCAACGGTGGAGTTCCGGAGATCATATTAATAGAGATAGTGAGTGCGTTCCACTAATACTGTCTCAACGGTGGAGTTCCGGAGATCATATTGATAGAGGGAGCGAGTGCATTCCACTAATACTGTCTCAACGGTGGTGTTCCGGAGATTATATTAATAGAGTGAGTGCATTCCACTAATACTGTCTCAACGGGGGCGACCCGGAGATTATATTAACAGAGTGTAATAGCATGAGGTATTTCATTATTACTGTCTCAACGGTGGAGACCCCGAGATTATATTAACAGAGTGTAATAGTATGAGGTGTTCCATTAATACTGTCTCAACGGTGGAGACCCGGAGATTATATCAACAGAATGTATGAGTGTATGGTGTTCCATTAATACTGTCTCAACGGTGGAGTTCCGGAGATCATATTAACAGAGTGTAGTAAGCTGAAAGGAATCAGTGATTAATTCATAAACCCTTGTCATAATATTCAAAATGAATCTGGAAGAAACAATAATTAAAATATATGCACAGCAATACATCAAGTTGGTTATTCGGAAAGTTACTATCATTTACTGTAAAACCTTGCCTCTGCCTAAATATGACGTCATAGGGCTAAATGCGTCGTGACAAAACCACTATTTGTTCTATTTTATGTTCTGTAATACTAAAATTAGTAAAGTTGTCGAATGTCGAAATTCGTAAAGACAAAGTTTCACAGTTTTTAAATAATTATTTTTCAATGCAAAGTATAATTACCGAGGTAGTATTCATGTCCAACTTGAGTTGTTGCCAGGTGGAAGGTTCCCGATCTTCTGGTTTCTCCTGAATTTCGGCTGGATATTTATAGGGAAAATGATGTTTCCATAGATACCCAAAAGTGTCATGTAGGATTTGATGTTTTTGGCTAGAAAATCCGATTTTACTTGGAATCCACACGAACCAGGTATCTGAAACCCACGTAAAAGGGTGCTAAGATATCTAGTCTTTCATTATGGACAGCCTTTTCACACCAGTTGAGTCCCATTTACTCACTAAGCCCCTCGAAAGTTGGACAAGTACGGGTTCACACAGGGTCACTCTGTCTTGTAATGTGAGATGGATCACATTGGTCAGTGATATTTTTTTTTGAAACATGATTTCCCCCAATAATTTCTAATGTTTCAGTGGATCTAAAAAAGAAATAGGCCGATCCACCTCTGCTTGTCCTCCCAGAACATTTCGTATACCATATTTCTTCAGATCAGCAGCCACCATAAAAATTTTAAACCTGCTTCCCTCAATTGTTATTGATTCCTTGACAATGAATTTACCCTTTTTGCCAGTTTTAGCTTCTAGATATTCTTCAATGTCATTATCATTTACATCTTGGGTTACTCTATCCAGAAACATCCAGACTTTTTAACTTTCACCTTTAAATTTCTGATTGGGTTCAGCATCAGCTTGGCCACTACTCGCTTTCTATATTTATTTTTCCTTTGAATAAACTGCCATTTTTGTTCTTTCATTGTCTCACCAGAAGTGTCCTCACGAGAGCAATGTGGTTGTTCTTCTAGTGGCTTTTCAGCTCCAGCTATAAAATCTGCCAAATTGATTAATTCTTCGAATTTTTTTTGGGTTTGAATTTTCATAATTTCATGCGAAATTTCTCCAGATTTGATGCATGAATCTCCCTGTAATTCCAAAACACCATCACATGATTTATTTCTGACGAAATGTCCTTCGAAAGATAAGTGTTTTTGTTCACTTTTTTTTTCACTGAATTAATTTTAGCACTTTCAACAGTGCAAGTTTTTGCTTTTGGAGCAAAATAAGTTTTTTTTGATCCATGCGAAAACACATCTTAGCTTTTGGATGATTTTTCCTCTAATAATGTAATTTTGCCATGCAATAATGAGATTATACTTTCCTTATCGTTGATTATTATATCTTTGTCAGATAGTATTTGTTTCAGTAATTTGTTCTCCTCCCTAAGATATGCTTCTTTGTTCAAAGATACATCGTTGAATTCAGATAGAGTAATTTCATTTAATGGCATGTCACAGCAAACTTTAACTCTTTTTGCACAAATATTGTGGAATGGCAAATTACACTTCACACATGATGGTCCTGTTAAAATATTGTTTTTACAGTATTTGTACAATTTCTTAAGCTTATTTGACTCACTACTTCCATTTGCAGCCTCAGATTGTGGTATGCTGTCAATGACAAGATCATTCAACTGGTCAGCATCATTAAAAGAATGATCAATGTTGTTTTCCCTGTTTTTTATATTGAGATAATCCACTATCTTCCAGTACTCCTTAGAGTTGGACTTCGATTTGAACTGGAGGTATGCCTTATTTTCAGACTTCACGGACATGTTAACGAGATTTCTCAGATCCTTATAATAATTCCATGAATCGGTTTTGATTGTTTTTTTTATATCTGCATAGAGCTTGGTTTCTCAATTTAATCATCAGTTTCAAGTTTAGAGTTAACCAAGGTACAGGGGCTTTCGATATTCTGAAGGATTTGTATGGAGCATGGATGTTAAATAGTTTGGTTAAATTTTCATTTCAGAAATCATTGATATTGGGTAACTCATATATATTAGACCAGTTTATTGAATACAAATCTGTTAAAAAAGCGTCATAATCAAATTCAGTGGATAATGAAGAAACTGTTTCAAAATGTACGGCTCTATACACATGTGAAAATAGTTATCCAAATCTTTCCTTGATTCCGAAGAAAGATTGTACCGAACAAATCAACTCCACATACTTCGAAAACAGCTGCATCCTTTACCCTATCCCTTGGAAGTGGTGGTGTAGGACTAACGAAATTCCTCGAATCGTACCTTTTAAAAATGATACAATTGGAAATTACTTTTCTTATAGTATTTATCTCCAAGAATCCAGAAATGTTCTCGTAAAATGTTCAGTAAACCTTGCATTCCGGTATGACAACTCTTCACATGCTGATCGTAGATTATTCTAAACACAACATGATGATTCGCAGGAAGAACTGCTGGGAAACGAAAATTCTCCGAATCGTCTCTTTCTGATATCTTCGTTTTCAATCTCAAAATTCCAGAATCGTCTTCAAAAGGAAACAAAGTTGAAAATCGTTTATCACTAACACCCTGAAAGCTTTCTCTTTGTATCAACCATATAACTTTTATCTCTGCTTGTTCTACTTCTACGTGCAAATTTCGTTTTTTTTCTGTGGTTATGATGTGAAGAATTGAAAAGAAAACGTAATATCCATGCAGTCATTTTAACAATCTGTTTACTTGGAAATTTTATAATACCTAGAACAGTCCAAATCAGTCGAGAGTAAACTTGTACTTTTTCTCTTCTCTAATTCGACTGATTCTTCATCCACCTCATATTCTTGCTTCGACCAGTTGTCACCCAGTTACCATATAGGTCCTTTTCACCATTCTGAAGTCAACAACTGTTTCGTGGAACAACATCGTGATGACAAATCAGCAGGATTTATTGAACCTGGTACATGATTCCAAGAATCGATACTGGTATATTTTCTGATTTCCTGTACACGATTCCAGACGAACATATCATTTTTAGCAATTCAGGGCAAAACGGTGGTTGAATCAGACCAACAAAAAGTTCGATCCTCGAAATTTTTCAAAACAGACATTAAAAGTCTGACACCAATCGTAGCAGCTGGGAGCTCGAGTCGAGGAATAGAAGTTTGTTTGATAGGAGAAATTGTACTCTTACGCTATTTTCACACACACCGACTTCAGTCGGACAACTTTAAATCGGGTAAATAGTGAACTACTGAAATAAATTCACACGTCCCGACCGCGACAGTAAGATCGGACGACAGTCGGGTACAGATCGGAGTCCTCACTATAAACCCGACAGTCGGCCGATCATCGATGCGTAGTGAATAACAGCGTCTAATGATAACTTTCAGACTTTTCGACTTTGGTCGCCCGATTGCTCAAAGAGGAGAGTGTACTGTATTTACGAGTCGTTAAAATGGCGCAGTTTGAGATAGACAACGAAATTTTAATTCTTTGTGTGGAATCTAGAGCTGTTTTATGAGATAAAAGTAGTGAAACCTACAAAGACAGAAATGCCACAGAATAACTTTTTTGCGATTTGTTATTACCCAATCCATGTTCACTACTCACGGTTCTCTAGACACTGCTATCGGACGACTAATGTCGGTTGTAAATCGGTGTTTGAGAAAATAGCGTCATTTGCCCAACTTTTTGTCGACCCGACTAAAGTCGGTGTGTGTCAAAATAGCGTTAGCTTGTAAGAGTTGAAGCGACACCTCCTGATCTGATTCAGTGCGTAGAAAAATCACAGCAGCATAAGAATTTTGACTCGCATCATGGAACATGTGTAAGCTCCACTGGGTAAAATCATCTGCTGAAACTTTCAGACACCATCTAGGTATTTTTAAGTTATAAAGTTCATTCACATCTCTGAGCCAGTTCAAAAAACTC
Source organism: Chrysolina haemoptera (assembly GCA_958298965.1). Taxonomy (NCBI): domain Eukaryota; kingdom Metazoa; phylum Arthropoda; class Insecta; order Coleoptera; family Chrysomelidae; genus Chrysolina; species Chrysolina haemoptera. The sequence goes on along the minus strand of OY282586.1, from coordinate 26,806,113 downwards.
CGTTTGATATCTTCAGGAACTTCTACATCCTATTCAATTTTCAGCTGCCATTATTTTTGTAGGAGTAATTTCGGGAAAAGGAGAACTGGTGCAGCAAATTCAATTGAATCGAAAATACGACTTGCAGCGAAAAGAATGGTTCTCTTTGTAACTATCTCCACGTTGATGTTCTGAATACACCAAGATTCAATTCTATTGTATCTGATGTTCGATTCCATGGCAATCCTAGGACTGGTGTAATACATAAGAACTGTTCTTCATCTCCAAAAATGGTATGTTCCCATCCTTTCAGGTCAAATTTGGCTTCTTTCATTACGTCAGTTGATTGCTGAATGAATTCTCGTAATTCTGCTGGATTGTCAATGCTGGTCACACAGTTATCGACATAAAAGCTGTGTAATAGCTTGTCCATGCAGTTTTTCGAATAATGGGAACACCCTCCCGTGGAAATTTTATGAGTAGTACTCTTCAAGTGGTGTTCGACAACGTCTCCCAGAAGAAAAGGGCTACTTGACACTCCAAAAACCACTATTGTATGACCATATACTTTCAAGTTCTTATCGTCGTCATACCACAAGAAACGAAGATAATTATAAGATTAAACGAACCTACCTAAGTGAAGTTCGATCATAATTATATGGAACGACTTGTCCGAGATGATTTAACTGTGTAGTTTCCCCGTTTCCTGCCAAATGTACCACAATATTTGAAGCTCGCATGTACCCCGCTCTCCTTTAAACCCGCCGTGTTGCTATGCGTTCGGCCATATTTACCTGTCATTATATTTTCAAAGTCATGTCATTGCAACTGGAGATGATCATGGGTGGGGTTTAAGAGCGGGAATGATCATCTCGGACAAGGCGTTTCATATAATTATGATCGAACTTCACTTAGGTAAGTTCGTTTGATCTTATAATAATTGTATTCACGCCTTGTCCTCAATAATTTAACAATTGCGATGATTCAGACAGAAGAAATTTATTTTGTCATATAACAACTTCGATTGACAAATTGCGACCGAACAATGAATTCATCCTCATTCTTTATTTGGTTTATTATAGAATCAAGCGATAAAAAAAACAACTTGATTTTTATTTTAGCGGCCACCCAGCTATTGACGAAATTTTATTGAAGAGTTTTCACTTCTATTAGCAGTCTAAGTCGCCGCATGCCGTGTACTATAGGTTCGAAACCTGCACAGACCAATACACCACTTTCAGCTAAGGTTTTCTTGACTCAAGGTCAAATCGACTTAGGCACTGAGTCTGTCTGTCGACAATTACGCCTTCGTCAAAAATACAAAATATTGAGAACTGGTCACTGATGCCTGTTATTCCCACTTTTTTTATTTATTGAATTTTTTATGAATAAACCATTATCTTTCCCTTTCATATTGGAGGTTAATATAAGATAATTCTTTTGAGCACCGTAAACCGTAATTAACGTAAGAGTTATCATTTCTCTAGCGACGAACTCCTCTTTCAGATCTTCGTTGGGATAAAATTGTCCCAAATGCCCTATATGACAACAAGAGCAGGGTCTCAAATCTCATAGTATTTGGGTGCCAGGAGTCAAATTTCTTGTGTATCTCTTAAGAACTAACGAATATTGATTTGTCTGTCCACCATGGAACGATCAGGATACATCTTGCACGGACGCTATTCTTGCTGAAAAGGGTGAAGGATGAAGAATAATGAATATTCATCAACTTCAGTTGACTCTAGTTCCAGATGCCAACAGACATTGTGGAGCATTAAGCATCAATCATGCTTGCGAGAATGTCAATTTGAGGAAGCCAAAATTTACTTTTGTGAGCATCATCAAACAACGGAATGTTCGTTATAAAACGAAACTTGCTCCAGGTGCACTGCCACGTATTAGGATTCTTTTTGCCTTTCTCAGATCGGCTACTTCGTTGAAGCTAAAAACTAGATGAAGATGAATAAGATCTTTTGCGATATTTTTATTTTCCATTGTTCTGCCTTCGTTTTTCTTACAATAATAATTAATTTTGCGAGCAAACGCGAGACGCGATGTGGACACTTCGCACAAAAACGTAGAATGACAGGTAAATATGGCCGAACGCATAGCAACACGGCGGGTTTTGGGGAGAGCGGGGTACACGCGAGCTTCAAATATTGTGGTAAATTTGGCAAGAAGGGGGGAAACTACACAGTTGAATCATTGAGGACAAGGCGTGAATATAATTTCTATCATTTTCATTCAAGCTGATTTGTAAAAATGCTCGTCGAATGTCTGAAACCACTCCAATTCTATGCATTCTGAAACGAGCGAGGATAGACGGAATTAGTTCTCTCAAGTTGAGGCCCTTTTCAAGACATTGGTTCAGAGAAGGTAGATGTTTATTTGTTTTTGAGGATGCTTCGAAAACTGGTCTCAGCTTTGTAGTCAAACTATTTAATTTTATGACATGATGATTAGGTAAGTAATGATCTCCTGTTGTAACTTCAAAGGGTATAACTTCTTCAATAACACCTTCCTCCGTCCATTATCTCAATATGTTATCATATTCCTGATAGTAGCCATCTTTTCTCAACTTATTCCAAAGATTTTTCAAACGTATCTAGGCTGAATTAAAATTGGTTGAAATGTCCTTCAATCCACGGTAAGCTTCACTTCGTACCTTCCTTCCTTATCTCTTCTCAAAGTTTTTAAGAAGTATTTCAGTATAGAATCAGCATTTCTTTCTTTCACTGGATCAGTAATTCCAAAGACCTACAAATTCCATAAATATTCTGAAGGGATATCTTTTGCAAACAGGAAAACAGGAAAGTGAAACTTTTCATATTAGTGTCGTACCGAGAGATGTTTCAATTGCTACTAAACCACATTTGAGTACGTGTCTCCTTCCAGTCATGAGTGTTCCAGCAATATCCGCACCTATCAGAACTTCTATGGGTCCACCCTGTATGTCCCTGATTGTAATTTCGAGATCTTTCAATTCTGACATCCAGGAACCTTCTTTGATTGATGGGTCAAAATCGCAAGAATACTTTCTGGATACATCACTCAATTTGATTTTGAAACAACGATGAAGGATATTGAACCTCCAAAAAAAGAATGCACCATCTGCTCTTCCCGAATGGCCTGATAACCCATTTCTTCAGCTGATTGACTACAGATATATGACCTCTGTGAGCCTGTATCAAATAGGATTCTAACTTTTCGAGATTTCTGTGTTCCCTCTAGATGAACAACGAGAGTTTGTAAAAAGACATCTTGATAAGTATTGTTTGACAAATATTCCACATTAGCAATGTCATTGGGAAGGTTTATTGACTGGTTTGGGTCTTGTTTTTGAGGTGAGTTGTTATTCCAACACATAAGAGTAGCATGTACAGTTTTTACATTCGACTCTGACTTCACAGTGACGAAAAATATGACCATATTTCAAACACCGATGACAATAACTTTTAGTGGACAATATGGATTTCTTCTCTGAGAGAGACATCGTTTTAGCTTCTTCACATTAATCGTTCTGATGTTCTTTACTACAGAAAACACATTTCTGAATACGTGATGCATGGTTGACCAAGCCAGTAGCAGTTGGTATTCGATCTTCTTTAGTGAAATCTCTTCCTACCACCCGAACAGTCAAAACCAGATGTTACTAAAACTTATTCTTTTCTTGTTCTCCACTTCTTTTTTGAGAAAATTCATAATATTTTCCAAACGACAGTTCGAATCGGAATCAGTAGTGCAAGATGGATTTCTCTGCCATGTACGAAGGATTTCTTCAGGTGGATATGATTCGACGAGTGGGAATAACATCGCTGCACATTTCTCTTTGGTAACACCACAGTTGTTAAATAGTATTTCGATGAAAAAATTTCACTCTCATCGTCCATAGACCTGGAATATCAATATGTTCGTCAAATTCTAATAAAATGTTTCTCAAATCCTGCCTTTTATCTTGAACATGAGATTGGAGTTTATTAATTTCATCGGTTTCTTCGTTCTCCATTGTATTCACACTCTCAATATTCGAATCTCACTGCGAAATTATACGCCATATTAAACACATTATTGACATGAAGTCACATACAGTTGAAACCTTGCTAGAAAAGCCATATATATAAAACTTTCTGTTTTCTTTCTGCATTGAAGGGATGCAATGTTTTCATATTATCCAGTACCCCATTCTTGAAAATGATTGAACAGTTTTTGAAACGAATCTAGACTATATTTTCATAATGCGTCAGAGTTCAATTTCCCGAATACTGTTGTGATATTAATTTAAAAACTAAAGTTAACCAGACAACAGGATCCAGAAGAAGAATTTATTGCCTCATATACAGGGCAATACGAAAAAAATAGGGTTGGATGGTGGAACGCATTATGTTAAAATGAAATATTAGTTATAACATCTGCGTAACCTTCATTCACCTCTATACTACTATTAATTGGACGTTGGATGTTACGAATTTTTGGTCCATTTGCAGATGCATACCGTAAAAATACACAATTACAATGATAGATTTAGAAAGAATTTTTCATGAGGCTATTTTATTGACATATTTTTAATACTTCTCATTCTTTCGCATGCCTTCAAATCATACAGGATTGTCGAAAAATATTTTTCAGTGCGGAAATTTTCGAATTTAACTTTCGCTTTCTTTTAAAACGAACACTCGGTATATTTTTCAACTTTGTGATGTAGAAAACGGTATAGAATAGGATTCATGAAGAGTTTTGGATTGTAGATCCTTAAGGCGATTTGTAACCATTTTCGAATTACTGAACTTTAAAAATTGTAAAGTAGCTGGAACACACTGTATAATTGACCAAATGTAACAACTCCAAAGAACAAAAGTATCTCATATTGAGGAATGTTTACATCTTGATTACTCAGAATACTGATGATTATCCAGGATAACATTTTGTGTTGTACAACAATGTAGAACAAATGAAGGTTTTCATGGGCCTCTAGCTCCAAAACTAGCCTAAAGAAAAAGTTGTGCCCATCGGACTTTTTGTTTGGAATTACTTCGACTACAACATATCAAAAATTCAGCCGATTCGACAGAGGGCCACATTTCCCTATTAAAGTGTGCGGTATCCTTTGTCATTTTGATAGTACAAAAATGATGATTTTTTTGATAAAAAAATTACCCAATTTTCAGCTCAAAAACAGCACGTTTTTCAATGAAAAAAGTACCCATTTTAAGTTCAAAAAACAGCATATTTTTGTTTTCTAACTCAAAAATAGATCGTTTTTTGATAGTAAAAATGGTGCTTTTTTCAATCGAAGAAAGTGCTCATTTTTAGGCTCAAAAACTATGCTCTTTTTGAGTGAAAAAACTCATACCAAAATTGACATGGTGGGAGTGCGTTTTTTGAGTGGCTGAGTGACTGAGTGGCTGAGTCTCAGTTGACTGCCACTGAATTCAGTGACTGAAATTTCACTGAAATCAACTGAATTTTTGGGCCCCATAAGAAAAGCATGGAAAATTTGAGTTAAGTGAAATTTTTCAGTCGCTGAGTCTCACTGAATTCAGTGACTGAACTTTCACTGAATTTCATTAAACTTTTCACTCGTTTCGACCATGTCAAACTTGGAGTCTCTTTTTGATCGAAAAACGTGCTGTTTTTGACTAAAAAATGGGTACTTTTTTTATAGAAAAATGTGCAGTTTTTTCGAACTAAAAATGGGTACTTTTTTTATTGAAAAACGTGCTGTTTTTGAGCTGAAAATTGGGTACTTTTTTGATCAAAAAGAGCATCATTTTTGTACTATCAAAATGAGTATCAATTTGACAAATGAGCATGTACTTTGAAATTTCAAACTGAAATTTTCATGAATGAAGGGACAACGGCCAATGTCAAATTTTTCGCGCATGTTCTGTATACCCTTTCTTCATCATGCGGGTTCAGGACAATCAGTCTTCGTTATTTCGGATGGTGATAGGGTTCCTAACTGCCATAGTACGATCAGGTTTTGTACCTGTACGTCTGGACTGGTTACCAATGTGTTCACACTAGCAGGCACGAACCGATAACCAAATGTGTTGAGCACCGTCATCGAGTTCTTAGCGTCGGGTTTGGCACTACGGGTGTTAACGAGGAGGGCCTTCTAAAGTGGAGGGAACGTTTCGTAGACTCAGAGTGGTGATTTCATGTGAATTATGTGAGATCAACGCAAGTATGACCCCTACCTATCAGCCAATAGCTGAACGTGATACTGAAATGAAGGTATCACAAAGAGTCAGCCATTTTTTATTTGATTTTTTTTTGTCCAATGCCATTCGCTCATGGTCTGATTAATTTCTTTTCAGACAAATTTGATGCTCTCTGTTCTCGGCCAATAGGTGAACGTTTAGTGGTATAGGAGGAGTATCCACACACATTTGGACATTTTTCGCTCAATAGCTCAAAAAGTCATAGCAAATATGGCGGTCTTAAGAGAGGCCTTCTTGATTGGTTTGGAATGGTTGGTGGATATTGGCAGGGAGGTTCCAGTTGGCGGTTCCTAGGGGGGACGGAATTGTTTTCGCGAATGAGAGAACACAAGACAAGGATTTTATGGTGACCATTTTCTCACACACCGAGTTCTTTGTGTGTCCTATAATGAAAAATTCATGTTCTTTTCAGCCTAAAATAACTGGATTTCCTGTATTCAAAGAGAGCGACAAACCACGTAGGATTTCTTGGAAATATGCTCGAAGGAAACACCTGTGTAAACAAAGATGTGTGATTCGGAGGTGTATTTAGCCTCAGGAAGACGTGTATAGCATATCACTTCAACTCATGACTTATTATGTCTGTCTTTATTGCCGACTCGAGTTGTTCAAATCACGTGGTACATATACGTTAATATAATATACGAAATAAATTAATGATGGAAATGGTGATGGAAAAAACGAATGCAGAAATAAAGTAATGCTGGTAATGGTGATGGAAAAACAAAGTAATATTGAAAACGTTGGCCATTTTTATATTGGAAAAGAATATGCGAATTGGAAGCAATTAGTTGAGAAATAGCCTACAATATAGCTTATACCCCGATGACAGCTTATCAAATAATGGAATTCACTTACTGTAGGAAGTTATGTCTAACAAAAATGAGTTCGAAAATCTTGTTGAAGAAGTAAGAGTATTTTATAGGAATTTACAGAAGAACAGTACTGAAAGACGAAGAGACGAAGAAGTAACACGTCGTAAGTTTAAAAAGTTAGAAGAGTTCAGGAATATATATTGTTGTTTAGTAGATACATTTAATAAATGTAAGGTAGATGATAAATTTAGGAATGAAGTTAGGTCTTATGCAATAACTATCGAGCGATATTTTAGGGAAATTGATGAAAATTTAAAAAATAGAATGGGTGAAATTCATGATAAACCCATTACTCTTCCCTCCACAATCAAAATCACTGTACGCTCCTGGATTTAAAAACTCATTTTATCACTAAAAAATCTATTTCAGCTCTATCATTTCAAATGCACAATGCAAAACAAAGAAACTCTTCAATTGATGATTTCGGCAAATCAATAGAAGAACTTTTAGTTGATCTTACAATCACACAAGCTGAAGGTAATCAAAATGCCATTCAGGTGTTAAGGGGTGTGAATGAAAAAATAGCAATCAATGCATTCGCCAATGGTTTACAAAATTCAGAATTACGAACTATTATTAAATCAAGAAACTATTCAGAATTAAGTGATGCCATTCAGGAATCAAAAGATGAGGAAATACCTAAGCAAAATGCTCAAATTTTTCACATGCGAGGACGTAAAAATTTCAGTATAATACTGGAAATAACAGATTTTTCAGAAATTCACATGTTTCTCAACAAAACAGAGGTAATTTTTCAGGCAATAGAGGTCAAGCTTCTTCACGACATTCACGTAGAGGTTACAATTACAGGAGTTATCATAATAATACAGTAAGAAACAATCCACAAAGAGCATATTATTCAAGAGATTCTAATGAAAAGGTTCCTATTAACAACCCTGAAACTGTTTCTCATAATCCTCCACTCCCATCTACATCATCTGAACCGTTTTTTCGTGTCTAAATTAAATTTCGAAAATCATCTTAGTTTTAATGCAAATGGCCTGAATTTTGTAAAACTAGCTTATAGGCAATCATTTTTAACTTTTCTAATTGATACTGGAGCATCTGTCAGCATAATTTTTAAACAATATGTAAACAAAGACGAAGTGATTGACCGTTCGAAAAAAAGACCAGATAACTGGCATATCTGGGTCAACAACGGAAGGTAAAGCTCATATTATATTACGAGCAAATGATACAGAACTGTGTCATCCATTTCTGCTGATGCAAGCTTTTGATAATGATATGCATGGTGTACTGGGTTCTGATTTCTTTGGTAAACACGCGGTAATTGACTACGAGAAATTTTCGTTTTCGTTCTGGAAAAACAATAATAAAATCTCACTAGCAATGCATTCTAAGCATTTGTTATATACTAATCTGATGATTGTGTAGTTTTGCCTAGTGAATTGTGATAAGGTGTTTTTGTAGCTGGATGTCTAGCTAGGCCAGATGAAAATAATATGATACCTATAAAAATTCTCAATGTTCGGGATGAAGAAGTTCTACTTAAAAATTTCATTCCCAAAATTGAAAAAGTCGATGACTATGAACTTGGTCAATTCAATGATAATAAAAGCAATTCGGTGAATCGAGTTGATGAGCTATTGAAATTGATCAATACTAATCATTTAAATAGCGAGGAAAAACAGTCAATCGAAAAAATTTGTTCGAAATACTCTCACATATTTCACTTAGAAAATGATCGTTTAACGGTCACTAATATGTATAAACAAAAACTACATTTGAAAAATTCTGCAAAACCTGCGTATGTCAAACCTTATCGCTTACCGCATTCTCAAAAGGAGCAAATTCATAGACAAATCAATAAAATGTCATCGGATGGTACAATAGAAGAGACTAAATCACAGTGGTCAGCACCACTACTAATTGTCCCCAAAAAACCCGATGAAAACGGAAATAAAAAATGGCGAGTTGTGATAGATTATAGACTTTTGAATAAACAACTTGAGGATGATAGATTTCCCTTACCAAATATAACTGAAATTTTAGATTCACTCTCTGGCGCAATGTACTTTTCTCATCTTGATTTATCTCAAGGGTAATATCAAATCGAATTAGAACCATCTTGTAGGCCTTCACTACTGACCGAGGACAATATCAAATGACGAGATTACCCCAAGGGATGAAGGTTTCACCAAATTCTTTTTCTCGTGCCATGACAGTCGCTATGGCAGGTTTAAATTAAGAAAGTTGTTTTATTTATTTGGACGACTTAATTGTTTTTGGAAATAATTTATGGAACCATAACAAAAATCTATCGAAAATATTTTATAGATTACGGAAAGTGAACCTCAAATTAAATCGGAAAAAATGTCAGTTTTTGAAAAAAGAAATTCTCTACCTTGGACATAATATTTCTCATGAAGGAGTCTCTCCGGATCCATTTAAAATTGAAGCTATCGAAAATTATCCTGTTCCAAAAGATTGTAGCGATACAAAAAGATTCGTAGCTTTCGCAAATTATTAGGAGATTTATTATTTATTAAAAATTTTGCAGATATTGCGGCTCCTTTGAATTATTTAACAAGAAAAGGTGTATCATTTATTTGGACGGACGAGTGCCAAAAAGCTTATGAAACATTGAAATTATCACTGAAAAGCCCTCCTATATTACAATATCCAGATTTTTCGCCTAATAATATTTTCACCCTTTGCTGTGACGGTTCAGGATATGCAATAGGAGCTGTTCTGTCAAAAGGAGATGGCAAACCCATTGCATATGCTAGCAGATCTCTTAATAAGGCAGAAAGAAATTATCCTTCCATACACCGAGAAATTTTATCTGTAGTTTGGGATGTGAAGTATTTCAGACCTTATCTGTTTTCAAGAAAATTTGTCATTTTCATTTTCACGAGCCTTTAATATATCTATTCGGTATGATGGACCCATCTAGTAGACTCACAAAATTCAGACTCGTTATCGAAGAATATGATTTTGATATAAAATACATCAGAGGGAGAGACAACGTAGTAGCGGATGATGAATTAAAAAATATGCAAAATGATGTAGTAAATACAATGTACGTCATGACAAGAGCTCAAACAAAGAACACAGCTCATACGAATAGTCTCTCGAGTAGTATTATTGATTCTGACGAAAGGATTGATCACCCTGGAGTTATAGAATTACTAAAACGTCCCAGAGACTCGTATCAGCTATGCCCTGTTTCAACTACTGATTTCAATAAAATTGCTATCACTGAAAAGTACTTCGTTGTTGGAAAATTGATATGTAATTTCGATTCGCGAATCATTTACTTGTGTCAGGATACTCGATCGACGATTGACTTAGGTACAACGTTGAGAGATCTTAACATTATTTGTAAACAATATGATATTCCGGAAATTATAATTTTGAAAAATGAAAAGTGCGCACAACTTTTAAAGGAAGTATTGAAATACCACAAAAAAGTAGAAAATTCAGGAGTCAAAATATCGATTGTACAGGACGTAAATCATATCAATAATCTTTAGACGAGACAACTTATTCTTAATGACTATCATATACTACCGACTGGAGGACATGCAGGGATAAACCGAATGTATAATAACATAAAGAAAAACTACTTCTGGTCAGGGTTACGAAAAAATGTAGAACACTTTGTTAAAAGGTGTGACGATTGCCAACGTTACAAACACTCCAAACCTAACATAGAACCAATGACAATAACAACAACAGCTTCTTCCGGGTTCCAAAAAATAGTTTTAGATCTTGTTGGTCCATTACCAGAAGATTCTGACAATAACCGCTATATCCTTACTTTACAGTGTGAACTGACAAAATTTGTCGAAGCTTACCCAATTCCTAATAAAGAGGCATTAACTGTCGCGAAATCTTTTGTTGATAATTTCATATTGAGATATGGTATTCCAAAAGAATTCGTCACTGATAAAGGAACAGAGAACTCTTGAATGTCAAAAAATTGAATTCAACTGCGTACCATCATGAAACTATAGGTTCGCTTGAAAATACGCACAAGAGTTTGGGAAATTATTTGAGAATTCAGGTTTCAAACCATCCAAATTTATGGAGTTCATGGGTTCAGTATTGGTGTTTTGCATACAACACTACAGTACACACTGAAACTAAATATACACCATATGAACTTATTATATTAAATATTGGAATTTTGGGCTGGACATGCGTGAAAATGCGGTTTCATACCCCATAATGTATATACAGGGTGTTCCAAATTAAGTCGGCACCATTGACAACTCCGTTATTATTGATGCTACGAATTCGGTTAAATGGGCAAAGTAGTAGCATTTTTAATGGCCTTCTCGACGCCGAAAACAAAAAAAAATTGATGAAATGATATTTTTTTAAATGGAACACTCTATATTTTATCACGCATTTCGGCTCGTAACTACAGTCTCAATAACAAAGCTCCTATGACTTTTTTTCCTAAAGTTGAAAATGAGCGACTTATGTGGAAATATTTATTTTTTTCACTAGTACAAAAAATTTCTTTGTTTTGGCGAATAAAACCTCATGATTGTCCAAACACCCAATTTTGGTATTTATACGAATGACAATATTTTGTTACTAACAGCAAAATAAGACAGTAAAAGGAAAAAATTGCGCTGGGATTTGAACTCGTGAAATCCGTCAATTGACACAACTGAGCTATTTGGTATTAATTTACAAAACGATAATTTCCATCTTAAAACCATTCCGTATTTAGTTCGTGAATCAAAATATATGATGACTTTGAAGCCGATTTTGTACAGAACAGAAAATGCTGGAGCGTCATATTAATGCGGTTGGAAATAGCTATTTGTGTATTTAGAGCGCAAAGTGATGGATTGCCGCTCGAACAAAGAGAGTTACCGTGCGACGCGAAGCAGAGCGGCAATTACACTTTGTGCTCGAAATACACACCATATTTTTTCGACAAACGCAGATCTCAGATACAGACAATACACTCGATACTTTATTGATCATTGATTACCTTATAATAATATTCATTTCTTTTATTATTTACCAGATTAAAATTGAATGTACAATTCTGACAATTTTTAATAGATATTGCCAAAGTCGGTATCCAAATTACTGGCAATACAATCCATATCTCTAACACATAAAAAAAAATGGCTCGACCACGATTTGAACACGGGTCGCCGGCGTGAGGTGAAGGAGCCTTAGCTCTAGACCAAACAGAAGGCGGTGTTTTTGAACATTTACTCGATATTTCATAGCGCTTTTTCAAATCCGATTTATATAAATGTTTCCTATTGAGAAAACTACTGACTTATTTTCAACTTTAGAAAAAAAAGTCATAGGAGCTTTGTTATTGTGAATGTAGTTACGAGTCGAAATGCATGATAAAATATAGAGTGTTCCATTTAAAAAAATATCATTTTATGAACTATTTCGAAAACGCGACGACTGTCATTTTTTTTGTTTTCAGCGTTGAGAAAGCCATTAAAAATGCTACTAGTTTGCCCATTCAACCGAATTCGTAGCATCAATAATAACGCAGTTGGCAATGGTGCCGACTTAATTTGGAACACCCTGTATACAAATCAGTAAAACGCAAAGTCGTCTCCACAATTTAATATCATCATCTAGTGTAGTGAGATGGTGAACGGTAAACGTTAACAATCAGTTGAACGTCTAAATAGTAGTAGTAGGTAGTACATGTTTCGGACTTATATAAGTCCATCATCAGCTAATTAATGAATTCTACAATAAAGGAAGAATAATGTAACTAAAGACAATATAGCACAATATAAAATTACTTACATGGAGAAGAAAGGACCCCGCACCAAATACATGGGAAAATGGCGTTCAGCCAATTTTGATAATTTTTTGGGATATTGTAGTACAAGTCACTAGAAGTTACCCATGCAAGTTTAAATTAGTTTCTATGTCCAGTTTCGGAGATACGAATTTTTGAAAATCATAAAAATTGCTGTTTTACCAAAACATAGCAAGGTTCACTCATCCAAAAGTATTACTTTTTAGATGATTAGTAACAAAATAGTAGCACTGTTGGTTTGAAGAAAGTCGAATAGCATGTCAGTCAGTCGGTCGTTGCGATAGAAGAAGCCACCTATTATACAGGGTGGTTCAAAAATAGCGACAATTTAGGATATTTTGCCAATCTTTATCAACGGTCCCATTAGTGAGACTGAGCATTTTTCATTAGGAAAATACGTATTGGGATTCTTTTCTTATGACAAGAAGATTTTCTGTAGAAGTTTCGACTTTTTCACAACACAGTAATTTTTTTTTCAAATGTTTGTTTTTTATACTACATGTTTTTAACAATAGACACACAAAATAGTCTTTTTGAGTCAATAAATCCGCTTTGGAGCCAAAACTATTTGAGAAAGACTTATGGTAATTGCTCGACATGATCAGGTTCAAAAAGATACGATCACATTTTATACGGGGGCTGTTTACAAATATTAGTTGAAATCGGTTTTGTACGTAATATATATGTTTGTTAATTATTTTTGAACGGATCTCCCAATTTGAATCATATTTTTCAGTTATACATCCAAGTAAATTACCCTACACTCGGGTAAGTTTCATTCATTTCCTGTCTGGTTTTTGAACTATAAATTAAAATTGATATTCTATAGAAGATATTATCCAATCTTATTTCTTGATGAAAATTCGGTATCCAGATCCATATAAATCGTTCTTTACACCTCGTAAAGATTCCGTTAATAGCTATAAATAGTTATCATGAACCCTTTCCGTAGAAGCCCATAGTGTTTTGTCAACACAAGATTAACAGCTAATGAACTACTGTTATTTTCAACTGAAGAACATACTACAGAAATAACAGATTCTCGTAAACTAAGTTTATATGTATTTTTTTTAATTTCAATTAAGTGAGTACAGATAAGGGCTGTTGATAGGGGAGAACATCCTTTTGCAAATAAACTACAACAGGGCAAATAATACCAGGAGGAAAGAACTGATGCAATAAACAGCTAATTATCATTATTATTAACTGGTCTGTTTCTTGCATCACGTATATCCCTTAGGAGCATTTGACTGGGATATTTTATGTTTTCCTGATGACGAGCGTAACTTAACCACCAAATTACACTGCAAACATGGGAACAAGAACCTACAGTCCTGGCCCCACTTTTGCATGTGCAGTAGTATCCCAGTATACGTTCGTTGTCACGTTCGTTGTCCCGTTCGTTCACGTTCGAGTTCAATTCCCAATTATACGCTATCCAGAGTTGATGTTTGACGGCGTTCCTGAACCGGGATGCAATTCTACAATGCAATAGTCCAGGTTCAGCATTCCGTACATTGATTTCAAATAGGTTTGCTCCTTCCAATTCAAAGTTGTCTTGAATATATGAAGGAGCAAGACCTATTTGGTATACTCCCATTGTTATGTCTCTCAGATTTTCCATTCGAAGGATAGGAAAATCTGCGAGATGATTTTCTGTTAAACGGACCCACCTTCCACGAATACGTTGCAAATTATTATTTTCTACTCTATTTTTAAGAACGTTGTTTAGATGAGCTCGAGCTGGCATTGTTCGAGCTAATTCTATATCAGCATCTCGCATGTAGATTTGTCCCTTGAACCTATTTATAATAGCACCAGCAATTTTATAGAATTCCCCAATATTTATTACATGTTGCATTTGAATTTGTCCCTCGAAGAATTTAAAAATGAGTTTCATTTGACCATTTCGAGCTTCCGTCACCCATCTAGTCTTAGTTATTAATCTAGAATTATTTGCATCCTGGGTTGATAATTGGGATTCACCAGGCTGCATGAAGGCAGGAATTTGACATGTAACACCCAAGTTCTCTAAAGCTGGTACAGAATCTCTGTAACCACGGTCACATATCACAATATCGCCCTCTTGTAGCCACTGATTCAGCCCTTGATTTAACTCATTTACCAGACAAGACGCATCGTTGTTATGACTATCGGCAAAGTAAGGTCCTAATATATCTAAAATGTAACCATTTGGAGCGGTAATTAATATAGGTTTGACTAGGTGGGCGTGTTTATGTATTGAATATGTCTGTCTCAACGTGCGAAAGTTTTTACTTTTTTGTACAAAACTGTAAGTTGCATCAATATTGATAATAGCTTTAGGGTCATTTGGATTGGGATTATAAAGCTCATTTGCAAAAGGTGTAACATGATCTCTAATAAAATTTTCTCGGGGTATAGATCCAAGCCCTATATTTTCTGGCACGAAACGCCGTAATAATGATTTTCGTGTTGTTTGAATTGCCATGCTCACTGCCTGACGTGAAGGGTAATTAAATATCACTTTAAGAAATTCATCAGGCAAACCTTGTCTTAGTTTACATAGAAAAGATAGTAAGTCTTTGGTAGAAACATGTCTAACAGAATTTTCTCTTTCTCTGGACACAGGATCGCAATATTGATAAAGAATTTCAAACTGCTCCTTTGTAATTGAAGTCGCTTGTATAAAGTCTTCGTTGGTAATATCTTGTGGCTTTGAGTAGCCAGATCTATGTTCTTTGATTGTTTCTCTGAGAGCTTGAAGCAAATCGGTTAATTGAGTTCCAGGTATCCGATAGGCTCTATTAACAAACTCCAAACCTGGTAAAACAGCTGGCAATAAAAGTCCATCTTCAGTCAAATGTCTATCACAGACGCGATGATGGCCCGGGACGTATATATTTCTTTCAATGAAGATATTGACTATAAAATTAGTAGTTATTCTGCGGATATTGAGCACATCATTACAAATCGAACACGACCGAGTTGTTCTTTGTTTAAGGACGTTTAGCCTTGGACAATTAGGGTCTTCTTGTAAAACCTGTAGACAAACTTGCATTTGTATACAATGATTAAAATTATTCAATATTTCAAAAAACATCGCAAAACTGCCTGAGATATCACATGTTCGCTGGGTAGGCGCAAGTGCACACAACCTGATTACAGTTTATGAAAATTGTTCTCACCTGAATTTCAATGATTATAAGTCGATTACAATTCCGGCAAATACGACAATCATCAGTGAATTCTAGTGGAGGATGGTTGAGATTTTCCCTCCTACTCATTGCAAGCTGACGTTTCAATTCAAAATCATCAACATTATTTAATAATCCAATATGTTAATCTTTCCTCAAAAAATAAATTACAAGAGTAGCACTGAACGCGATTATTAAAAGGCATCATTAAATACTTTGTAAACAATGCTTCTTTGCCTTCAACTAACTACTTAGTTATGTCAAATAGTGGCTTGTTTTATGGTCATGGCTATCCATGATGAAAATATATATCTCAGTTACAAAAATCATTGAAGAAGTGGAATTCGTACCACTCAAAAGACGCTTTCCGGGACATATATTCAAAAACTCCACTTCGAATACCTGCGTAGTTTTTTACCCTCTTAAAAAAAATTCGTTAACAGAAAACGACACCGGAAATACAATGATACCTTATAGGCTTCTGCGGGAAGGCATTATGATTACTATTTGTAGATATTCGTGGAATCGTTACGAAGCGTAGAGATATTGATACTGAATTTTCGCGAAGCTGGTGGAAAACCGCATACCAACGTGTCAATAGCCACGCCTTTAAGAGTCACACAGTTTATGGTCTTGCGGTTTTTAACGGTACAATTGTTTTGCGCTGCAAGATCATATTTATTTCATCAAGAAATAAGATTGGATAATATCTTCTATAGAATATCAATTTTAATTTATAGTTCAAAAACCAGACATAGGAAATGATTGAAACTTACCCGAGTGTAGGGTAATTTACTTGGAAGTATAACTGAAAAATATGTTTCAAATTGGGAGATCCGTTCAAAAATAATTAACAAACATATATATTACGTACAATACCGATTTCAACTAATATTTGTAAACAGCCCCCGTATAAAATGTGATCGTATCTTTTTGAAGCTGATCATGTCGAGCAATTACCATAAGTCTTTCTCAAATAGTTTTGGCTCCAAAGCGGATTTATTGACTCAAAAAGACTATTTTGTGTGTCTATTGTTAAAAACATGTAGTATAAAAAACAAACATTTGAAAAAAAATTACTGTGTTGTGAAAAAGTCGAAACTTCTACTGAAAATCTTCTTGTCATAAGAAAAGAATCCCAATAGGTATTTTCCTAATGAAAAATGCTCAGTCTCACTAATGGGACCGTTGATAAAGATTGGCAAAATATCCTAAATTGTCGCTATTTTTGAACCACCCTGTATAATAGGTGGCTTCTTCTATCGCAACGACCGACTGACTGACATGCTATTCGACTTTCTTCAAACCAACAATGCTACTATTTTGTTACTAATTATCTAAAAAGTAATACTTTTGGATGAGTGAACCTTGCTATGTTTTGGTAAAACAGCAATTTTTATGATTTTCAAAAATTCGTATCTCCGAAACTAGACATAGAAACTAATTTAAACTTGCATGGGTAACTTCTAGTGACTTGTACTACAATATTCCACAAAATTATCATAATTGGCTGAACACCATTTTCCCATGTATTTGGTGCGGGGTCCTTTGTAGTATCATGTTAAAAATTGAAATAAAGGTTATGAATACAACATTGTTTTTTATTTTTAAGAATAACA
This sequence comes from Chrysolina haemoptera, assembly GCA_958298965.1. Classification (NCBI taxonomy): domain Eukaryota; kingdom Metazoa; phylum Arthropoda; class Insecta; order Coleoptera; family Chrysomelidae; genus Chrysolina; species Chrysolina haemoptera. Next base: position 26,788,458 of record OY282586.1, on the reverse strand, counting down.
AACTAAGAAAAGGGGGAAGGCTGACGAGCCTTAAGTCCCTTATTCCTGTAAGGAAAATTTTTGTTTTTGGAAACCACATCGGTTGAAATGTTAAGTGGCAGAGAAAATTGGATGACAGCAAATGTGATATGAACTGGTGAAGCTGAAGGCAGAACGGAAGCACTGTCAAAGAAACTTCATGTCAAAATTGACACAGAACAATGACAAGAGACCTCAACACACAGAACAATATAGGTGGAACTACGTCCAAAACCAACAATGTCCAGAGTAAGAGATCTAGCGCCACATATCTATACCAGTGACACGAGGAGAATTCAAAACAATAAGAACCGAAGAAAATATGAAAACACAATTGTCACGAAACTGCTATACCATTCCACACCATGAAGCGAGAAAACTCCCCCCAACGTCCGCAACAAGGAACGGACCCACATCACAGAAGTAGACAGAGTGACCGTAGCACAACCGAACAAATCCCACACTTCCACACTAAAGGTGTGACCTTTTCATGTGGAAACAAAGGACAAGCACGATCAAGAACAAACAACCACTCCAATCTACACCACTACACAAGGGGTCCGACATTGCTGAACAGACAGCAAAAGGAAAACCCCAGCCTAGAGAAGAATAAACAACAGCTGCATGACAACGTGTTAAGGTACAAAATTATTATATTTTATATTATTTTGTGGAGAACCAAGGCAAGAAAAGGCAGATATAGTTTATAGAAAATTAAGAGAATTGAAAAACTTTTTGCAGTCGAACTGTAATTGTTCATTGAGGGAAATAATATTCGGATTGTTAATAGAGGAGTTGATTTCTAAAATTTCGAGAAAATTGAGTAAGGTACCTTTTTGGCAAGCATGTAAAATATCCAAGTCAGTATTAATATCAAAATTATGGTTGTAGTTAAGAATATGGTTAGAGAAAGAACTTTTAGTATTGTATTCGACTATGTGTGGGTTTCTAGAGCTCTCAGTAAGTTTAACGTGTTCCAGAACTCTTGTTTTTATTTTCCTACCACTTTGTCCAACATATTGAGCATGACAATTTGGTTGAGAACAAGAAATTCTGTAAACACCTGGCCTATGAGATATGGGAACTTTATCTTTAGTAATGACTAAACTTTTAGAGATAGAGTCAGTAGTATAAAACGAGACATTAATATCATTACCGAACCTTCTAAAAATGTTTGAAATATCAATTGAAACTTTCCCTAAGTAGGGAATGGAGCAATATTTATTGGAATTAGAAAATGGGGTTAAACTACGGTTAAGAGATTTTAATCTATGTTTATTATAGATACCATTGATTAGATGAAAAGGAAAACCATTATTGTGGCCTATTTGTCTAATAATGTTCAATTCCTTGTTGAAATTTACAGGTGACATCGGAACATTAAATAGTCTATGGAAAAGCGAATTAAAAGCTGCAAATTTGTGTGAGTAAGGATGGAACGAAGAATAATATAATATAATAATAATATAATATAATAAGAATAATATAATGGACTTCTACCACAAGTTACACCCTGTAGATATATATTTACAGTGTGTCCCACTTTGAGCAGCAACACCCTTGTATTTTCTTGACAATAAAGTGATTTCAAAATTTGTTTTTTATTACATACAGTGTGTTACACTTCTCATGGAAACACCCTCGTATCTTCCGTAATTTTTGACGCAGAATCATGAAATTTTCAGGATTTATAGATACACTAGAAATGAACTCACTGTACAAAAATGGTCAACCTACGTGATATTCACTGCACGCCAGCGGCGATGGAACCACCCATTTTTACGGTAAAACATACTAGGGGGCAAAATTCGCTCAAAATTCTTTCAGATTCGTAATCAGCACCACCAAATTACTATAAATACACCTGCCTCCAGAAACATTTTCAGTCCTGAAAAATTCAAATTTGTTTCACTTCTCATGGAAACACCCTCGTATCTTTCGTAATTTTTGACGCAGTATCATGAAATTTTCAGGATCGATAGATACACTAAAAATGAACTCACTGCACAAAAAGGGTCAACCTACGTGATATACACTGCACGCCAGCAGCGATGGAACCACCCATTTTTACGGTAAAACATACTATGGGGCAAAATTGGCTTGAAATTCTTTCAGATTCGTGATCAGCACCTCCAAATTACTATAAATACACCTGCCTCCAGAGAAATTTTCAGTCCTGAAAAATTCAAATTTGTTTCACTTCTCATGGAAACACCCTCGTATCTTCCGTAATTTTTGACGCAGAATCATGAAATTTCCATGATCGATAGATACACTAGAAATTAACTCACTGTACAAAAAGGGTCAACCTACGTGATATACACTGCACGCCAGCAGCGATGGAACCACCCATTTTTACGGTAAAACATACTAGGGGGCAAAATTCGCTCAAAATTCTTTCAGATTCGTGATCAGCACCACCGAATTACTATAAATACACCTGCCTCCAGAAAAATTTTCAGTCCTGAAAAATTCAAATTTGTTTCACTTCTCATGGAAACAACCTCGTATCTTCCGTAATTTTTGACGCAGAATCATGAAATTTTCAGGATCGGTAGATACACTAAAAATGAACTTACTGCAAAAAATATATACACTGCACGCCAGCAGCGATGGAACCACCCATTTTTACGGTAAAACATACTAGGGGGAAAAATTGGCTTGAAATTCTTTCAGATTCTTGATATACTATAAATACACCTACCCACTGAACAATTTTTGGTCTTGAAAAAATTCGAATTTGTTACACTTCTCATGGAAACGCCCCCGTATCTTCCGTAATTTTCGACGTAAAACTATGATTATCAATAACAATAATTTGAATATATCATTAAATTTTTCTGCGCGGACCAGAATATGTTTTTATAACTTTGAACTTGGATTCCAGCAATATCAAATTTCAAATGAATTACGGATAGTTCGTGAAAAATATCTATTTTCAGTAATGCATAAGATGATAATGAAATAATTTTTTGCGGCACACGTAACAGGAAGGTTGGTTGAATAATTGCATTTCAAATGACAATATCTTATCTAATTCTCCCTCTAATAATCAATATTTTTAGTCCCCTTCTAATATTTCTCTCCTCAGTTTCCCTATGTATTATCATGATATGTTTCAGGTTGTTCTTGTATATTTTGTTTTTCAATGTGAATCAACCTGAACCATCCAAAAAATAATATTTTTCTCCACATTCACAGAAACTCTTTGAACGCCTCGGAAAATAAATTTTCCAAGAAATGAACTTATAATTTCTTTGTTTAGATTTTGATCGCACATCAAACTTTTACTTCATAAAATGTTATTGAATCTTGAATCAAAATCCGATATAACATTTTTATTTTTATATATACACTTTCTTGTAATCTGTGACTTGTCGTAAATGTATTGTGTGCATAACATGACCAATAAATCTATCTAAATCTATCATTATGTACATAATATTATGAATAAACGAACAAATAATTTTTTCATCGAATTTAAAGGACTGAAGTCAATAAAAAGCGGAGTGTGCCTTGATATCGCCATGGAAAACAATTCCTCATTGATATTTACTGACAACTTGTATTTGACGTTGAATTCAATATTACCACCAGTCTACTTTCCACGAATTTTTTCTATTTATTGTTATTGTTTATTATTGTTCCTGTTGTTTTTACGTTGTTACCGCTTTTTTCGTTTTTGAAGATGGTTCGTAGATCTGTTGAACAGAAAGTTGAAATCGTGTTGTTGGTTGGTGAAGGTACGAGGACTTACCGTGAAGCAGTCTCCGAATTCAACAGAAGACGAACGAACCTTCAATTGGCCCTGGAACAGTTTTCAAAATATTTAACCTCTTCAAAAGTACTGGCCAAGTTACGATGGATAGAAAACTAGTTAGGCACCATATTGAAGATGATGTCATTTTGGCGGCTTATCGAGCTGATCCTCATATAAGTTTGAGGAATTTATCACTTCGGCTCAATATAAGCTACATTAAAATTTGAAGGTTTTTGAAAAGACATAAAATGCAAGCATTCAAACCCAAATTTCTCCACACCTTACATCCAGAAGACGAGAACAGACGGATGGAATTTTGTTTATGGGCACAGGGAAACTACCTAAATGACGGCAATTTCATAAAGAACATTTTATATAGCGATGAAGCGACTTTTACCACCAATGGAGTGGTATCTTCGCAAAATATGAGATTCTGGGCTGAAGAAAATCCACATTGGGTTGTAATTTGTAAAAATCAAATATCCCATAAAGTCAATGTATGGTGTGGATATTGAATGAATCTTAGGACCATATTTTTTCGATCGAAATCTGAACGGAGAACTATTTGTTAATTTCTTGGAGAACGAATTTTCAGAGGCATTGCGGGAACTTCCTGTGGTTATAAGAAATAACGTGATTTTTCAATTGGATGGTTCACCTGTGCACAATAATAGGATAACGAGGGTGTTGCTTAATAGGAATTTACCTATGAGATGGATCGGACCCAATAGCCCCCTTGTAGTATGGCCTCCGCGGTCGCCTGACCTAACCCCGATGGATTTTTATTTATGGGGATCATTAAAAAACAAGGTTTATAAGAATAGGCCGCTCACTCGTGATGATCTCCGTGCGAGGATTACTGAAGCATGCCAAGAGGTAACACGAGGGGAACTGAGGAAAGTTGGGAGAAATATAAGAAAGCGACTGGAAAAATGTATCTTATCAGAGGGGGGATTGATAGAAGGAACTTCAATTTGAGAATGTGTAAATATTGTTTAAAATGAATTTCTATCATTCTTCTGGTAGAGTCAAAATTATATTATTCACGAACCATTTGTATTTAATTTAAAATACAATTTTTTCCACAGTGAAAGTCCAAAGTTTCAAAAAAATATATTCCAATTCGCGGTCAAACATTCAATAATACAATGAAACTGTTATTCTTGTTGATTGCGTAATACACGAGAATAGCTATTTATGATACAAGATCGTAAAGTAGGACTTTTTTGTATGCGCGGGAACAAACTCGCAAGTAAAAAAAGCCCTTTTTGAAAGTGTATACAAAGTTTTTTTTCGACAGTTTTTATATTGCAAAATTGTAGCAATTGTATCATTTATTTGAATGTTTTATCTTATGAATTCCATCAAGAGTGAGACATTGTGAATTTTTCAGGACTGAAAATTATTTAGAAGACAGGTGAATTACTTAGTAGTAATTTGGAGATCCTGAACACGAATCCGGCGTGCAGTGTATATTACGTAGGTTGACCCTTTTAGTGCAGTTAGTTCATTTCTAGTGTATTCATCAATCCTGAAAATTTCATGGCCCTACGTCAAAACCTACGGAAGATACGGGGGCGTTTCCATGAGAAGTGAAACAAATTTGAATTTTTCAGGACTGAATTTTTTTCAGGAGTCAGTTGTATTTATAGTAATTTGGGGGTGTTGATCACGAATCTGAAAGAATTTTGTGTGAATTTTGCCCCCTAGTATGTTTTACCGTAAAAATGGGTGGTTCCATCGCTGCTGGCGTGCAGTGTATATCACGTAAGTTGACCCTTTCTTATACAGTGAGTTCATTTCTAGTGTATCTATCGATCCTGAAAATTTCATGATTCTGCGTCAAAAATTACGGAAGATACGAGGGTGTTTCCATGAGAAGTGTAACACACTGTATAGTACCCAGAAATATCTACCTTCAGGTTGATAAAATATTCGTATATCCATTTTCCACGGCTACCTACGACCAATTGAAAAGTGAAAAATTGGGGAAAACATACTAGGCATTTTTTTATCGCAAAAATAACACCAGGATCTGTTTCAGAACACCCTAAAACCCCCAAATCTTAGTGATAATTCTTTAAAATATACAGGGTGTCATCTGTAACTAACAACACTTTTTATTTGTTATTTAATGTTTGGTAGTTTTCGATTTTTTTCCTTGGTCACGAAGTATCTGAAAATGCTGTAGGGAATGTTCCAATATTACTTTTTCATGGCTACCTAGGACCAAATTGAAAAGTGAAAAATTGGGAAAAATATACCAGGGATTTTTTTATCGCAAAAATAACACTACTTTCTATCCCAGAACACTCTGAAACCCCCAAATAGCAATATTTGATTATTTAAAATATACAGGGTGTCACCTGTAACTGACATAGTATTGATTTTTATTCATCCGTAATGTTTAGTTGTTTTCGATTTTTTTCCATAATCACTAATTACTCAAGAATGTTCGAATAATGTAAAAAATATTCAAATATTACTTTTTCATGGCTAGCTATGACCAGTCGAAAAGTGAAAAAGTGTGGAACACACATCAAGGACTTTTGTAGCACAAACGTAACAGCGGATTCTGGTTCAGGAGACCCTAAAATTCCAAGACCCCAATTCTTGAATCATAAAAATATACAGGGTGTCATCTATAGCTGGCAGAATTGATAACGCTTATTTATTCGTAGCGTTTAGTTGATTTACAAAATTTCTTCTCGAGTCATAAAGTACCCAAAAAATGATGCTGTACAAAATACCAAATATTACTTTTTGATGACTAGATATGATCAGTTGAAAGTTGAATTATAAAGGAAAACATACTGAAGATTCTTTTGTCTCCGAGCTAACACCAAATTCTGGTTTAGAACACCATAAAGGCCTCGGATCCTGTTGTTCGAATCATGAAATTACATAGGAAGTCATCTGTAAATGAAAACATGTCTAACTCTTTATTAAATAAATTTTGTTGCTAGTTTTACAGATGACACCTTGTATATTTCAACGATTTAAGTAATTAGATCTGAGTGATTTAGATTGTTTCGAACCACAATTTGGTTTTCTGATGAAAACAAGCTCTGAAATGTTTCCCAGTTTTGCTATTTCTGAATATTATAAAAAAATATATAATCACGAGTATAGTCATTTCTTTCACAAAACTAACACCGGATTCTCGTTCTCAACAAGCTTAACAAGATTTATGAATAAAAAGTGAGATATGTTACCATTTACAGGATGATATCCTGTATAATTTCATTACCCGGGCAACGAATTCTGGAGGTTTTGCGGTATATTCTGAACCAGGATATGTTGTCTCGGTAATAGAAGGATGTTAACCACAATTTTTTAATTTTCAACTGGTCATATATAACCATGGAAGTATAATATTTTTTTTTACACAGTATCAATTAAATATTTTGGGTGCTTCTTGATTGGAAAAGAAATATTCAGAAACAATTCAACATTACGGATAAATAAAAGTTATCAAATTTGCTAGCTACAGATGATATCTTGTTTATTTTTAGATTTAAGTATTGAGGTGGGGATTTCAGGGTGTTCTGATCCAGAAATGTTTGTGCTTAAAGTATCCTTAATGTATTTTCCCCATTTTTTCGTCTCTCAACTCGTCATAGCAAGCCATGAAAAAGTAATATTTGGTTATTTTCTATAGCAGTAATTGAACATTTTAGGTACTTTGTTACTATAGGAAAAAAAAAATCAAAAACAACCAAAGATTATGGATGAAAACAAATTGAAAATGTTGTTAGTCTGTAAGACACCCTGTGTATTTTAATGAGATCTGGGGGTTTAAGAATGTACTGAACCAGAATCTGATGTTAGTTTCGAAGTAAAAAATCTTTTAGTATATTTTTCCCAGTATTTCACTTTTCAACTGGTCATAGCAAGCCATGAAAAGGTAAAATTTGGGTATTTCTTATACTCAGCATCAATTGAACACGTTCAAGCCCTTTGTGACAAAAAAAAATCGAAAGCAACCGATCATTTCGGATGGATAAAAATTAATAATGTTGCTAGTAACAGATGCCACCCTGTATATTTTAATGAATAAAGCACTTAGATCTAGGGGTTTTAGGGTGTTCTGAAACAGAATCTGGTATTATTTTTGCGATAAAAAAAATGCCTAGTATGTTTTTCCCAATTTTTCACTTTTCATTTGGTCCTAGGTAGCCGTGGAAAATGGATATATGAATATTTCATCAACCTCAAGTTAGATATTTTTAGGTACTATATGTTATGAAAAATAACTTTTGATATCACTGTACTGTCAAGAAAATACGAGGGTGTGGCTGCTCAAAGTGGGACACACTGTAGATTATTCGAGACGATTTATTTTATGCAGCTCATATGAAAAAGAAATGCTTTTTCCTGTTCTTCACCCCATTTCCATTTCACATGTTTTCTTAAAAGTGTAATTAATTGTAATTCTTTTAAAATCAAATTCGGTATAAATCTTTTGAAATAATTCAATATTTCCGAAAATTCACTTAACATTTTCAAATTATGAGGTCTTGTATACTCTTGTATAGAGTTAATTCCTTCAGGATCAATCTGAAACCCTTTTTCATTCAACATATATCCTAAATATTTTACTTCACTCTGGAAAAATTCACATTTATTTATATCAATTTTCAAACCTGCGTTATCGAGTATTTCTAACATTTTAGACTTTAGAAACATTTCTCTATGTCTTATTTCGTCTGTTGAATAAATAAGAATATCGTCAACATAATGCAGAACAAAATCTTCGCATCTATCTAATATTTTATGCAGAGCTCTTTCTAATGCTAGACATGCTGATTGTAAACCATACAGGCTGCGGGCGGTGTCTCAGCTTCTGCTTCGATATGGAGATTTGTTGCAGACATTAGTTATTTTCTGCAGATACCTAACCTATACGGATGAGAGCAAGAACTCAGAAATTGATCTATAGGTGGTTCAAATGTTTCAATGAACATTTCCATGCAACTAGCAACTGCGGAGACATCCTTGTAGGAACTCTGTACGGAAATTTATCAGATGTAATTCAACGTTCGTCGTGGTATTGCCAGGAAAGTAGTTGTTTTCTCATGGAATTTCGACCTAATCATTCCTCTTGTTTAGGATCATGGCAATGAGCGTCATCCTGGCAGGACAGGACATCTTGTTTCTCTCTTGACAAGCTCATTGAGAACAATACATATTTTTTTATTTAACTTGATAATGTTTTCATGAGATTGCTTTTTCTTTATGCAACTTGCCCTAGGTATTGTATTCCTCATAATCTAATAAAATTGTATTTCTACCAAGAAAGTTTTGGGGTAGTTTTGATTACTTCCATTCTCTATGTTTTTTGGGTGCTGAATCCGAATCTGAGGTTTGCTAACAAATTTTCGTGACGGAACATTGAAAAAAATGCAAAAAAAAAACTAAAAAATCACTTTCTTCTTCGGTTTATTGATTATAAGTTGAAAATTACTGATTTTTCGTTGATAACCTTTTTCTTAGGAATAAAGGAGCATGAAATTTTCCACAAATTTTACTATACAAGTTTTTTTCTACGACGAACCATTCGGGCTCAAAACTACTTGTAAATTGGCATATTTCAGCTGACTGGGAAAAATCCCACTTTCTTACAACAAAACTCTGATTTTTTATTGAAGTTAATTAGTGGATTCCCCCCAGTTCTCTGCGTATATCTTATTTAGATCATACAATAAAGGTTCAGGTCACTTTTTCAAAAATTACCTACAGTTTATTTAATGAGGTCCAAAATCGTACAGAAATTCAAATAACAATCTTGAAAAAATATTTCAAATGATTATATTATTATATATCATATATACGATCTAGTTACCCCACCGCGTACTTCAGTTAAATATAGAAACTGGAAAAGATACTCAGCATCACTCAGTGAGTCTCTCGAGAGGCCCGTGACTGAAATACGAGACAGGGGGAGACTTGAGAGGGCAGAAGACGAAGTGGACAAGGCAATAGTCGAAGCCTACCAGAAAAGCTGTCTTGAGAAAAAACACTCAAAATAACAAAACGGTCTGGTAGAATGAGCATCTAGATACCCTCGGAGGTAGAGTGCGAAAGCTTTTCAACAGAGTAATATTTATCCAATATTGGAACACATACAAAGCTGAACTCACGCAGTAAAACAAAGAAATTAGTAAGGCCAGAAGACAATCACGTGCTGAAGAATCCACAAGGTTTTAGCCAAAGAAGGTACTGTAAACCAAGTAGGTTTTTTGCAAAATAATGACAATGCCTATACTACAACATTCGAGGAAAGTATAAGGATGCTCACAAAAGCACACTTTCCATCCAAACATGTGAACAACTTTGGAATGGAGGCTTGCTACAGAAATATCGAGACCAAATAGTATCGGGTGGACTATCAGTAAAGAGATAGCCATGACAACATTCATAAACATTGAGGGTGCCTTCAACAATGCATTCACCGAGTCTATAGCAAACGCTCTAGTAAAAAAGGAGTTCCTCTCCTACTGTGCCAGTTAATAAACGCTAACTTTTAAAACAGGGTCATTACATTAGCAATCGGCGGAATAACACTAACACCTAGAGCAAACAGGGGATGTCCGCAGGGAGGGGGGCCATATCCCCTACTTTGAGCTATCTTTCAGAGGCTTTCATTGCCTAGGATATTCCGACGACCTCGCGATTATTGCAAAAGGTAAATTTGCAAGGACAGTCTTGGAGCTTACACAGTCAGCCCTACATATAATCGACAGGTGCTGTACAGCTGACAGTGAACCCTCAATGATGACCCATGATAACGTATAGTTCGATGGTATGGTGGCCAAAGACCAAGCAGGTAGGAATGGTTCGACGGCTCGGAGGACTGCAAAGACCAACATGTCTGAGTGCCACTGGGGACATGAGAATCACCCCAACAGCCGCCTTAGAGGTCTTGCTCAACCTGCCTTTCCTACACATATACATACAAGGCGAAGCCAGGTCAGAACAAGCACCCATAAGCAATATGCACGGGAGAGACTACAACAAACCATACGAACAGTTGAAAAACAACCCGGTTACAAGAATGCCATCAGATGGCATACTTCCCAGATATAACTCTGACAAAAACTTCAAGACAAGTAAAATGAAGAATGATGAGTGGAAGGAGGGACCTCCCAAAAAATGATGAAGGTACAGGAGCCGGCATTTACGGAACCAAGAGGAATTGAGCCTGGGCAAACAAGCGATGATATTCCAAACGGAAATCATCCCAATACAACATTGTGCACAAGAGCTAATAAGGCATGAGTGTTCAGAAAAAACATTGTAATATACTCAGATAGCCAAGCTACAATAAAAGTAGTCAACTCAATGCAAGTTACCTCAATACTTGTTTCGGGCTGCATAGAAACACTAAAAGAGCTAGGCAGTCGGAACAGACTGGCCCCAGCCGGGGTACCAGCACACACAGGTTATAGAGGCAATGAAGAGGCCGATACACCAGCCCGAGAAGGAGCAAGTAACGCCCTGAATGACCCAGAACCGTTTTGCATTGTTTGAGGCTCTCAAACACTCCTTTCTCATCGCCCTGTCACTAGCAGTCATCGACATAACCTCAGGGGAGTCCTTTGATTGAAACCGCTCCAAGTACGAACAAGGGTACTTTTAATTTCATTACAATATAATTCCTTGAGAAATTCACTAAAAATGTCATTAAATAGTCAATAAGAGTTTTGGAGTGAAAAAAATGGATGTTTGCTGACTCAGCAGAAATACGCCAATTTTTATTTGGCGTTTGAGGCTGAACTGTTTGTCGAAAAATAAAAAACTTGAATAGTGCAATTTGTAGAAAATTGTATATACTTCCATTCTGAATGGAAAAGTTTTTCACGAAAAACTGATAATTTTCGAGTTATAAGCGAAAAACTACAAAAAAATTGATTTTTTACAATTTTTTTGCATTTTTTTAAATGTTTCCGTCAAGAAATTTTGTTAGCAAACTTCAGATTCGGTTTCAGCACTCTAAAAAACATGTGAAATGAAAGAAATCAGAACTAGCCCAAAATTTTCCAGCCAGGGGCCCTGTCGAATATAAATTTACTGAATTATTAAAAGAATAATATATTTTATTCTATTTTTCATTCAATTTATTTCTTTCAAATCATCCGCATAGTACACTGAAAGTGCATAATCTGAATCCGACTCTAGCTACCTCTAGACCAGTGAATTATCTTTTTTTGATTGAAAAATTCTGTACAGGGTAAACTAGGTTGTAAAGGGTAGAAAAGGGTTTAACTAATGTGGGGACAAAAATTCAACATCTGAATGCTTGCAGTCGAGTAGAGGTGGGGGGAAAAAGGGGGTGGAATCGGTTTTTTACGATTTGCAGCGTAAATACGTATTTTATCAAAAAAAGTTGAATTCGAAAGTTGTAAATAATTAAAAAAATCTACAACTTTGAATTCAACACATCTTTCACATAACCTCAAAATTGCCGAGTTAAATACGAAAAACCAATATTTTCGTTTTTGTTTTCTATTTTATTATTTTATTACTTTCCGATAACAGAAATTGGCATGAATGTAGTATTTTTCATGCCAAGCAAGCAGATATTCTATTTTTGTCAAAAGTTCAGTGGTCTTTAAGAACTTGATGATTTTCGGGAAAAACTCGTTTTTTTCAAGTCCCTGAAAAAGCAATTTTTTTCATTGTAGAGAGTTCTGTGGGGACGCATTTTTTTTGAAAAGACTTCAATTTTCATATAAAAGAAAAAAAATTACTACCTCAATTGAAAAAATTTGTAAAAATTGAGAAAAACTGAAAAATCGAATTCTGCTAATATCGACTTTCTCACTATAGTTACAAATTTCATATTATTTCTTGAAATACCGCTCAGAAATTCACAATAAATATTAATCATAGTATTATTCATAAATTTTCAAGACTATTGAAGACTTTCTATTCAATTATTGATTCAATGAAAGAAACTGCAGAATAACTTATAAATGCAGTGATTATTTTTGTTTTCAACATGGCTTCTGTGATAGGACTATGATACTATGAAGATAATAATTAATCTCTTATAATTAGAGTAGACAAATTTATTTTTTAAAAAATGTATGAAAAGAACCCTAAAAATTCTATTTAAATTCCAGATTAATTCTCTAATTACTTAACAATTCTTAATAAGTAAAAGGAACTTCTGGAAACAGTTTGTCTTCAAAATTAATAACTTGTTCGACTTCCATGACCGACACATGGTACAAAATAAGGAAGATCAAAGGTATCGGCACACACTATAACATATCTTCTCTCATTCACGAAGGACGCGAAATAACAACGCAACAAAATATCTCGAAGCGGAAAAATTGCTTCAGAACACAATAGGAAAATTAAAAACGTGGTGCCTCGAAACTGGCTTTCAGTTTTCATTTTCGAAAACGAAATACATGCCAATTTGGAATTATACGGAAAACTATTTGTGAAGGAATTTAGATTCTTGGCAATGGTTTTTGATGAAAAACTGGAATGAAACGCTCATATACGGCAGCTCAAACAACATTGTAATAATGGTCTCAATTCAATGAAAACGCTATCAATCCAATCTGGGGGAGCTGATACTACCACCCTATCAAGGATATACAGATCACTCATTCGTACCAAAATTTATTATGGCGCAATAGCGTATTCGACAGGTAGAAGATCCTTACTGAAGCAGCTGGACACTGTTCACAAAACGGCAATCAGACTTGCAATGGTGCTTACCGAACTAGTCTTGTTGAAAGTCTATAAGTCGAAGCAAATGACCCCCCGATGGAAATCAGAAGACAATCATTGAGTCTAACGTATGCAGCGAAAATCTCTTCAGACCAAGACAACCCCAACTTCCCAACTCACCTTTTCTAATAACCTTGAACGAATCTTTTGCGAAAACACCAGCGTCAGAGCTCCATTGGCTTATAGATATACCTCCTTGCAATACATATCTCACCGATTTTCCAAAAGAATATGCCCCAACATTCCCTGCCAAAATACTTTCAAATGAAAGCTATAATGTTGAAAAGCACTTGTTGACTAGAAAAAATTCAATTGTCATCCAATTGCTCCATCAAAAAAACCAATATATTTGGTGGCAGATTTGAATATAAACTTTCCAGACTCTTTCCTAGTGATTACAGTATATCACTGACATTGGATTTGCAGTTTTTGGAAGATTTGAAACGTTTTATGTGTATTACAAGATTCAAAGTTATTTTGTGACAGTTTGAACAAATTTGACAATCATTGAGCTGTCCGATGATGATAACTACTTGCCATCAAAATATCAGCAGGATGATGTATATAAGTTGAAATTGGATTCTTTCATCATACCAACTCAAGATTTGAACGATGCTGGCCCATCAAATTTGGATAGAATATCGCCAAATGTCGACAACCATGAAATGAATTCAACCGAACTCTATCAATCTCAAAGCATACATAATCAAGAAAGATTTCATTGTAAAAAATGTAATCGTTTTTTCAAGTCAAAGAAAGGTATCAATATACACGTCTCCAAAATTCACAAAAATGAGAAATCAATCCAACATAAAATTGAACACATAAAAGATATAATTAGTTATTCACAAAATGAGCATGATTGTGAATCAATGTGTGAATTATGTTCTCAATATTTCAAAAACGTTATAAGTAAATCGCATCCTCGTGAATACAAAATATATACATGATGATATTATTGGAGAAAAATCTGATGAAATCAAAGACCGCAATGCTGAAGAAGATCCAGAAGTAGAAGATGAATTCAAATCTTGGATTGAAATGTTTTCTTCTGAAATTGAAGACAGTCATGAGTTCAACGACAAAATAACACGATTCATTGATTTTCTCAAGAATAGAACCCATACTCTACCTGGTCCAAAACATCCTGCATCGAAATTTTATGAACTACGGAGAAGAAAAAAAGATTTTCCACAAAATAAATCATACAAAGACTCTCGAAATCCACAGAATACATCAAAAAAGGAAAGATCCAGAAAAAAGTAAAAATATCAGTATGAATTGACATAGTACTTATACTATAACCAAAGAAGAAAAGCCGTTCGAATGGTTATTGATGAAAATAATAATAAATCCTGCATTATACCATTGGATGATATCTTCAACAATTTTCATGATCGTTTTTCCCATGAAAACGAAAGTGTTAGGAATGAATATCCACCAAAAGTAACCAACGAAGAGAAAAATGTACTTGATCTCAGCTATGATCATAAAGTAAGTGTAAATAATATTAAAGAGTCTTTAAATAAAATCAAAATCGATACTGCTCCTGGAATAGATAAAATTATAGTAAGAGTACTGAAAAATAAACACATAATGAAAATTATCGCTGATATTACAACAAATATTTCGAAATATGGATACGTTCCAAATATTTTCAAGAAAGCAAGAACTGTCTTAGTTTATAAAGATGGAAATGAAAATGAAGCAAGTAACTGGAGACCTATTTCCATCTGTTCCGTTATGAGAAGAGTTATCGAGAAGGTGTTTGACAGAAGAATGAGAAATTACATCGAATTTAATGAGAATCAATGTGGTTTCAGTCCTTTTCATGGAGCCCATATTAATGCATCGATACTCAATGGTACCTATACTGAAAGATGCTAAGAAAAACAAGAAAGATCTCACAGTTGTATTCCTAGATATAAGTACAGCTTATGATAATATTGGTCACGAACATCTGAACCACACTATCAAAATCATCGTCATTACCACAGAAATTACAAAATGTTCTGATAGGTTTTCAGTCAAATAATTCAACTCAAATAGAAACAATGAAAGGAAGAACCAAACCTATTGAAATAAGAAGAGGAGTATTGCAAGGTGCCCCTCTTTCACCAGCTCTATATAATCTGGCAACTGATTTCATTATTGAAGAACTATCTGCCCCTGAAATCTCCTCAACCTATGGATATTCAATTGATGCTGATATTCCTCCTGCTTCTATTCTTGGTTTTGCAGATGACACTGTTTTGATAGGAAATGATGAAAAAAGTGCATTATCTCTTCTTGAAATGGCAAGATCAAAATTTTTGGAAATAGGACTAAAACTGAATGAAGGAAAAACAAAAGTAATCAATATTAGAAATGGACTACTAGTACCATTAATTTTCTTTCCACGTTCACTTCATTCTCTGGATTATAAAGAGACAATAAAGTATCTTGGTATCACGTTCAATGATGAGAATTATGAATGGCCTGAAAAAGAACCTCCATAATTTGGTTTCCTCTCCCCTGTTGGAATGTCATCAGAAATTTCAAATTTTGAATTATTCGATTCGGCCAACATTGGTTTATTCATTTCAATGCACTCCTTTAGATAAAATCCCTATTACATTTTTAAATGATATCGATAAAATTGTCAAGTCGTCTCTGAAAGAAATCTTAGATATTCTTGCTTATATTCCTGACAGTATGTTATATTCCAACCAAAATCTGAAAGGACTTGGTCTATTCAAAGCCTCTTGGGAAGCCTTTCTACAAAGTTACAACAATTGTAAATTATTGGAGAAACAACAAAATCCATATTTGGAAAGAACGAAAAATTTTGAACATGATGTGGACAAATGACTGGAAAAATTGAATATTCCTGTGGATAATAATAAATGGTCATTTTCTGGCAAAAAGTTGAGAGATATTTTGAGATGTAGGGAATTTGAAAAATGGCAATCACTCATCCAAAAAGGATCAGGTGCTGTATTATATCAAGAATATACTCCAGCAAATTCATGGGTGAAAACTAGTGCAGGCTTCACTACTTCTGAATAGAAAGAAGCAATTAAAATGACTGGTCACGTCGTCAATCTGAGAGGAATTCCAGGTAGATCCCATGATGGTACCCAGTGTAGACACTGCACTGAGAAAGAAACCCTTCCTCATGTCTTGGGATCATGCCATTTTGGACAACTTCTCAGAAATACGAGACATAATAAAATTCGTCATGTAATTGCAATGGAGCTGACTGCAAAATTTGAAGTGCACGAAGAAATTAAATGTATTGCTGATAACGAGAGTAATCGAAGGATCGATATAATAGCAATAGACCGTAAACATGACACAGCTTACATAATCGATCCTACTTTGAAACCAATAAAAATCAACCAACACAAGTGAACAATGAAAAGAAGGAGATTTATGAACCCACTATTCCATATTTCAAAGAAAAATTTAAAATTAATGGTGAAATCCAAGTGACGGGGCTAGGGGTACCATTCCAAAAATGTTCGTCGATTTTGCAAAGACTTTCGGAATTCCACTGAAAACAGTTAAATTCATTGGATTAGAGGCACTCAAAGACTCTGTAATGATATTAAAAAATCATATATATACAAAATAATCATTCATTTTATAACTTTATTGATTAATTTACTTAGTTTTTACCTTTTTCTTTAATTCTATTAACTTATTTTAATTTTATTGTATTTAGTATTCCTTGTTTTTATACAGACCACAAGAGTGGTAGGATGTTTATTCGATTAAAATATATATATATATATATATATATATATATATTGATGTGATGTTATGTTATTATTAGTAATGTTATTATTATTATTATTGTTATTGTTATTGTTATTGTTATTGTTATTGTTATTGTTATTGTTATTTTTAGTGTTATTGTTATTGTTATTGTTATTGTTATTGTTATTGTTATTGTTATTGTTATTGTTATTGTTATTGTTATTGTTATTGTTATTGTTATTGTTATTGTTATTGTTATTGTTATTGTTATTGTTATTGTTATTGTTATTGTTATTGTTATTGTTATTGTTATTGTTATTGTTATTGTTATTGTTATTGTTATTGTTATTGTTATTGTTATTGTTATTGTTATTGTTATTGTTATTGTTATTGTTATTGTTATTGTTATTGTTATTGTTATTGTTATTGTTATTGTTATTGTTATTGTTATTGTTATTGTTATTGTTATTGTTATTGTTATTGTTATTGTTATTGTTATTGTTATTGTTATTGTTATTGTTATTGTTATTGTTATTGTTAGTGTTTATGTTGATGTTGATGTTAGATTGGGATCCTCTCAAACCACTTTTTGAAAAATAACTTTATTTTACTTGACAAACAAAACAAAGTAAGATACAATAAATGATTTTAACGTGAACTTGCAAGGACTGAAGCTGAAAGCAATAATAGAGTTGCGTAGTTCTCGGAGGCTCCATTAAGGTTTCTGGATGCTGACTTGACGACCTCGGGCTTCTACGTCTTGGATAAACAACTGGAATTGCGCTGGAGACGAATCTTGATAGTCGGCGATTTCCTGGCACCACTGGGATTAACTGCGTAGCTAACTGCGTAATTTGGAACAAAGGGCCATCGTATTTTTTCATATAACAGCTCCCCTCATTTTGAATGGATTCAATTGAAGTTCTTCTTCTTCGATATCTTCTCCAATGTGAATATTTGGTCTTTTCCTCAAAGGGATGAATCTTGATAGGGCTCTGAATGATCCTTGTCCTGGGGGTCTTGGAGGTTGATCATCATTTCTCGATGCCATTATTCCAAGTTTAACAGTACGATTTCTTTTACATTTACAAAAGATATATAAAATTATCAAAATGAAAATTATGAAATAGGTAAACCAAGACATATATTTTGTTATAAAAGGTTTATGAATAATTCTATCAAGATCTTCCGAATATTGATCCAACTTATGCTGTGCTATATTTAAATCATCAACATTTAGTTTACTTAGTTTCACTGGTTTCAAATTTGGAAGATTTTTCTTTTCTGGTAAATGATTGCATTCGTATGGAATTGAAATCGTATGACTATTATAAGTTACATTCTTTTCAATATTCAAAAGATATTTTGAATTAAACTCTTGTAATACCAATGAATGCATTACATTCTGGTTGTAATTTTAAAACTGAATTTGTTTTTATCACTTTTGACACTGGTTCAAATCGTGAACATTTCATTGTAATTGGAATAGGGTCTGATAAAGTTATAAGCCATATATTTGGATCTGAATTGAAAACATTATAATCTTCAGCATATAATAAAGACGTTTCACAAATTCTATGTAGTTGAAACAAGTGTTTGAAAATCTGAGCCTCACATATAGCATTGCTATCAATAGGGTATGGTAAAATATTTGAACATAATTTTAAAAGTTCTAGTGTCCTTGTTTTTGCTTCTACTAAATTAAAATTGTCAGTTATGTCAACAATAAGATTATTGATTTCTTTGATATACTCATTGAAATGACTTCATCAAGTTGCAGCTTTTGAATTGTAGTATTAAAATTTTTAATTACTGAGGTTACTACTGAAATTTGATTTTTCATAAGATTTTCTAGTTCATGTTCATCATTTGTAATTTTATTAATGCAATCATTAAAATATTCACCATCAGTACTATCTAAATTTCCTGAAATTGCTTTCCACACGGTTCCTACTTCGTTTATTAATCCTCGTTTTACGCGACTATGAAAGTTTGGTGTATCGAAAAATACTTCTTGCAGTTTCAGTACAAGTGAATCTGCTATCTAAGTTAATCAGCTCATATGCGTTTTAACATCTGCATAAAAATATTTTATCCGTGCACTTTCATCTTCTGCAAAGTTATTTAATAGAGTATGCAATATATTATTATTCTGCTCCAAAGCGTTTCTAATAGAAGTTAAGTCTTTATAAACTGAGAATGTCCATTTATCATTCGTGATTTTTATTTCTTCTCGCTGATGGTGATAAATACCTATTGTATTGTTGATAGGCACAACGGAATATTGTCCGACAACTATAATGACGACAGCTGCAGATATTGCGATGAACAGCATCGTGAATCTGAAACAATTATTCATAGTAAGGTTTCATTCCATCGAAATTTATTTTTGATTGCTGATTAGTATTTAAATTTTTCAATAGGGTTGAATTTTTATAAACCTCGATTATTTCAAATGGCCCGTTGAATTTATTTTTGAGTTTATTACCTATCTGTGATTCTTCAACATAAACCTTGTCTCCTTTTTTATAGTCTGGGGGTTCATGTTTAATGTCTTTATCAAAGCGTTGCTTTGCTTTATCTTTTCTTTGTTCCGTTATTGAGCGTGCAATTTTATAAAAATATTGAATTTTATTATTCATGTCTCTGACGTATTTCGTTATAAGGTCTTTTTCATTGTATGTCGTGTACGGAATTCTACTTGCTGTATGTCCAAATATTAATTCGTAAGGGGTAAATCCATGCGTTTTATTTTTTTGTAGCATTATAACATATGGTAGCATATGGTAGAATGTCAAAGGGGTGTTTGTTCAAAACCATTGACTAATGGTCGGCTAGGTTCGAATCCTCAGCGACTTCAGATTTTTATCTGATGGCCCGAGAAAGTGCTAGGAATCGCAAGTTAAAAGGTAAGACCTCGTTAATCCTTGGCTCGCACAAGTTTCGACTTTTGAGGGCTGCCGTTCGTAAGGGGACGACAGCTGATTAACGAAAAAAAAAAATTTAATAACAATTTTAACAACAATTACTTTGGGGATGGTCTACACTAGAAAAAGTTAGTTTTATGTCATATAAAGTACATAGGTCTTTTTCGTTGGGATTTCTATTATGTCTACATTTATTCTTTCAAATGAGACTTTTGTAGTTTCAGTTACTAGCATTGGGTTGTCCCAATTATTTCTACAAATTTTGGTTTTCAGGCAAATTTCACATTCTTTAATATATTTCTCAACGTCTTTTGTTATTCTTGGCCAATTATATCTTTCTTTAATTCTTCTTATTGTCTCATTTATACCTCTATGCATGTTGGCTTTTCCGTTATGATATTGGTCAAGTATCATTGGAATTTGGTCTTTATCTGGGGTTTTAACTACATCTTGGCAAACTTGAAATTTAATTTCATTAACTTCCGCTAATATATAGGAAAGCATTTCTTGAATTGGAAGGTCTGGATTATTCTCGACATGGTAAGTCTTTGATGGGTCGAATAAATGTTTGTCTCTATAAAGTGAAGAGAACATATATTCAATGGTTTCTGTGGGATTGAAGGGTATTGGTAATATAATATTTTCGATTTTTTACTGATAAGCTATTGAAAACATTTATTTTATTATAGGCAAATAAATCATATTGTGTCTCTAATATGTCTTCGAAAATTTTTTCATGTTGTTCAGTTGCTTTATGCTCTTGTGGAAAAATTATAATGATTTTGTGATTTTTATCTAATAATTGAGCATTAGAAAATTCAAATTTAGAATAATCAATTAAAGATTTTGTTTTATATAACTTAACAAAATTATCTAGTTCTTCTTTAATTGTTTCAGGGGCAACTTCTGTTTCTGTATTTGATATTTCTTCTTGCTCTTCATTTGTCATATATGTTTTGAATGAAATTTTGCACATTGATTAAAATGATTTACTTTTATTCGTTTTTATTTATTTGTCCAGGTTTATAAATGATTTCGTAAGAATATTCTTCAAGTTTGAGCCGCCATCTAGCAAGTCTGCTACTGGGATCTTTTATGGAAAATAACCATGTTAATGGTCTATGGTCAGTTACTAAAATAAACTTTATACCAAATAATTATGGTCTAAAGTGCTTTACAGACCATACGATCGCTAAAAGTTCGCGTTCAATTGTCGAGTATCGTGTTTCTGCTGGACATAAAGTTCTAGAGGCATATGCGATTGGAAGGTCTTTTCCAATAGTTCATTGAGAAAGTATTGCTCCTATAGCAAAACTACTCGAGTTTGTTGTCAAAATAAACACTTCATTAAAATTAGGATATATTAAAATAGGGCTTTCTATTAAATAATTTTTTAAAGTCTCAAATGTTTTTTTTACATTCGTCATTGAAATTAAACGGTAGCAGTAAGCGTGTTGAAGGTTTCGTTATTTTTGAAAAATTGGGTATAAATCTCAGATAATAACCCGTGAGTCCTAGAAATGATTTTATTTCTTTTTGATTTTTCAGTTCAGGGAATTCTTTTACATATTCTATTTTTTGTGGATGAGGTCTAACTCCTTCTTTTGTAATTAAATGTCCTAGATATGCAACTTCTTTTCTAAGAAATTCACATTTACCGGGTTGAATTTTCAAATTAGCTTTTCGTAATCTCTGGAAAATTTCGGTTAGTCTTAAAATGTGTTCGTGAATTGTGGCTGAATAAATAATTATGTCATCCATGTACACGAGACATCTTTCATTTTGAATTCCTAATAAAATGTTATCCATAACACGTTGGAAAGTACTTGGAGCATTCTTTAATCCAAATGGCATACGACAGTACTCGTAATGACCGTTTTCTACTGAAAATGCAGTTTTTTGAATGTCTTCAGAATCTATTTCTATCTGGTGAAAGCCTGAAGCTAAGTCGAGTGTTGTAAAGTATTGACATTGTCCTAATTGGTCTAATAGGTCAGTAATGTTCGGTAAAGAATATTTATCGTCGACAGTTACTTCATTTAGTTTCCTATAATCCATTACGACTCTCCATTTTTGTTTTCCTGATGCACCCATTTTTTTTGGGACTACCCAAACTGGGGATGACCATGGGGATATAGAAGGTTGTATAATTCCTTGGTCTAGCATTTTTGAAACTTGTGTTTTAATTTCGTTCTTATGGATTTGTGGGTATCTATATGATTTTGTAAAAATGGGTTTTGCATCATTAGTATCAATAGTATGTTTGATCTCATTAGTAAAAGTGAGTTTATCACCATCTAGATAAAATATATCTGAGAATTTTCAACATAGTTCCGTAATCATTTCCTTTTCTTCCTCATTGAGATGTTCGAGTCTTAACTGGTTTTTAATTCGTACTCTCTATCTAATGGTATGTCAGGTTGAAAGTCATTTTCAAAGTTGAAATTCATAATTGATTCTGTATCAATTATATAGGTTCCAGTATCAAGTCTGAAAAATTTACTGTTTTTGGAATATTATTCACATTAGCAATTGTTGTGAAAAATTCTCCTTCGTTATTTATTCGTATAAGGGCATTGGGAAGACGAACTTTGTCTCTAGAAATTGTGTTGTCAATTTTTAATTGAGAAATTTCATTTTGTTTTTTGTTTGTTCTGGCTTTTTCAGTTCAACTTTTTAATATCGAAATTCTTGCTCCTGTGTCAATTAGAAATTTAAATTGATTGGTAATATCTTTTATATAGTATAAATTCTTAGGATTAACAGAATTTAAAGTAATTTCTGAAGATTGTTTTGTATTAGGTTTGTGCAATTGACTCGCTCCGGTGTTTTGTCTTGAATCTGCAATAATTTTGTTTGTTCAACAAGATCGCTCAAATTCTCCGTCGTGATTTCTTCTTGGTTCGCATATTGTATTGCTGGAGGTCTGTCTAGAGATAGACGCGAATGAAAATCCTGATTATTTGGTTCTCCATAATAAGGTTCATTGTTGAAATTATAGTCATCATATTGATTCGATTCAGACTGGCATGAATCGTAATAATTATTAGCAGTATAATAATTATTTGATGCGTTATTGTAAGGATAGAAGTCTTCATTGTATTCGTTTTGAAAGTGAGAGTTGTCACTGAGTTCATGTTGAAAGTAAGAGTTTTCAGCTGGTTCTTCAAAATAATTGGATTCATTGAAATGATGTGTTTGAGATGGTTTTGGAAAATTTGGATTTTTCGAATGTACTGGTTGTCTTGGTTGAAATCTATTAAAATTTTGCGTTGGATTTCTTTGAAATTGATTCGGTCTTTGTTGAAAATTCTGAAATTGATTCGTTCTTGACATTGTATGTTGGGGATTCTGAAAATTCTGAGGATTTCTATTGAAGTTTGGATTAAAATTCGTTGTTGGTTGTTGAAAATTTCTAAGCATTTGCAAATTTTGTGGACGTGCATTAGTTTGCATTTTTCTTTGTGGCGTGCAAAAATTCTGATTTTTACCTTTTGAGTTTCATAATAAGATAACTGAAGTTCTCTTTTTATTCTTAAAGATGCTTCGAGCATATTTGCTGGATTACTTGCACGAATTATGTGTCCAAGCCGGGGTTCTAGTCCTGTTAAAAGTGTGTTCAATACCATAGATTCAATAAGCGTTGATTGTGCCATTTTTTGTAGTTGAGTTAAATTCGATTTTTGAATACATGAATGCATTTTGGCATTGTGAGTTTGTAAGCTAGAGAAGAATGTCAGTGCTTTTTCTCCGTTCGCTTGTTTGAGTCTTTGTTAGTCTTGAATAATTGAAGTGAAATCTCTAGCGTCACCAAAATGAGCACTTAAAAGAGTTGTGATTTCACCATAAGTTTCTGGATTTCGTGAATTTATTAATTGAGAAGCTTTTGATTTCAATTTGTTTTTAATATGGATGGTCAATAGAACTTTTTGTTGACCGACTGCCATTTGTTGGGCAGCATCGCAAGCATTTAAAAATGAATTTAAAGTTATCGCGTCTCCATCATATTCGGGGATGATTGAGAATATTTTAGATAATTTATATGGTTCTAATTCTAGTGAAACATCATCATGAACATCGTCATGATGTACGTTATTCTCTACTTGACTTGACATTTTGAGTTGTTTTCTTCTTAAACGGAAAATGGAAAATTGGGAAAATTGTCAAAATTGGGAATTGTCACGATCGGTAATGTCAAAATCAATATTTCGACAGGTTCACTTTGTTGTCAAAATCAGTATTTCGACTGTTTCGAGTTTTGTATTGTTGAAAGCAGTATTTCAACTGTTTCTTATTGGAAATTCAAAAATAAAAATTTGAAATTTTGAAATTTCGCAGTTTGAAATTCAAAAATGTTTCTCAGAATTAATGACTAGGATGATTCAATGTTACTTACAGTAATTTTCCTAATAGCTGAAATGTGTTTTTCAGTGTCTTCGGGCTGGTGTTGGGTCTTCGGGTTTGTGTTGGGTCTTCGGGTTGACAGAAGATGAAATCCGTTCCACTGTGTGAGGCTAGCGCTACTCTGGGATGAGCAAAGTTGGACGACTTCCGCGTGTTTTCGGTGCCTTCTTGACAACAAGATGAGCAGCGTACAAAGACTTACGCGTGTTTCTCAGAGCCACAGAGACCGTCTTCTTGTCTTGCGTTGTGTTCTTCTCCCTTGAAGGTTTGGAAACCACCACCGTTGTGTAGGGATGCTTCTTTCTTCCTTTTTTCGGGTTTTCTTCGTTTTATTCGTTTGAGTGAGCCTTACCCTCTGCTTAATATTATTCTTTCGGAGTTTTTGGAGGCTCCACTTATAGGTTTCTGGATGCTGACTTGACGACCTCGGGCTTCTACGTCTTGGATAAACAACTGGAATTGCGCTGGAGACGAACCTTGATGGTCGGCGACTTCCTGGCACCACTGGGATTAACTGCGTAGCTAACTGCGTGATTTGGAACAAAGGGCCATTGGTGTTGATGTTGATGTTGATGTTGATGTTGATGTTGATGTTGATGTTGATGTTGATGTTGATGTTGATGTTGTTGTTGATGTTGATGTTGATGTTGATGTTGATGTTGATGTTGATGTTGATGTTGATGTTGATGTTGATGTTGATGTTGATGTTGATGTTGATGTTGATGTTGATGTTGATGTTGATGTTGATGTTGATGTTGATGTTGATGTTGATGTTGATGTTGATGTTGATGTTGATGTTGATGTTGATGTTGATGTTGATGTTGATGTTGATGTTGATGTTGATGTTGATGTTGATGTTGATGTTGATGTTGATGTTGATGTTGATGTTGATGTTGATGTTGATGTTGATGTTGATGTTGATGTTGATGTTGATGTTGATGTTGATGTTAATGTTAATTTATCCCAGCGTAGATCTGAAAGAGGAGTTGGTCGCTAGAGAAATGATAACTCTCACGTTACTATCCCTAATTTTTGTGTAACTTCAATACGCTGCCTCTGACACACCTGTTTAGCCATAGTAGGGTATATCTCGTATATCTTGTGTACGAGATATATTTAAAAATTAAAGCATATTCACCTACGTTGAAATAGTAATCAGTCAGTTATTGTACATTTTCTTTCACTGAATCATTACTTTATTTCAATTATATGAATAGAAAGTCTTAAATTGTCTTGAATATTCATGTTATATTCAATATTATGGCACTATGGCCTTCTCATAGGTATCAGGTTACACGCGATAACAACTCCTTAGAAAAAGCTGATCTTTTGTTATCAGCATTCGCAGAGTTCCACGATGGGAACTGCTGATGCTGAATCGACACAGTGTAAAAATATAAAAGGCCGAATGCCGGTTCTACAGTCAGTCTAATAAAACTTGTCACTATATCAATTAGTATTCTTTGTAACGGTGGTACGTACCACCTCGTAGTTTTCCTTTTAAAAAGTCAATCATATAATTATCGAGATAACAAATTGGCGCAGTCGCTGCAGGATTCCGAGAACGTTACTAGAACACGGGCAACTCCTAACCTGGTGAAGCCTCTGGCAGACGTCGACGAGAACAAGACGAACTCGATGCTTCAACGAATAGAGTAAGAAACCATATATTGAATTGTCTTGCATATTCTAATTTTTTCAATATTTTATCTGTTCGGATACCCAATTGATCCTAATATTCTTCCCAATTTCTGATATTCAATCAATACCAGTGAATGAATATTGTTTTTGATAATTGCACTGTCCAATTATCCCAAATAATCGTACTGATCGACTATCCAAATAATCGTACTGATCGATTATAATAGAGCAGTGAAATTTTCCAGTAGAGTTAAACACAATGATCAATCCAGAAGTTCCCGAGGGAAATCAACCTCAACCTCTAGAGCCATACAAGCTGAGTGAAATATTCTTCATAGTACCCGAGTACGATAGAAACCAAATATTCCTTACAACGTTTCTGCAAGCGTGTGATACTGCTCACACGATGGCTGTAGAAGACCAGAAAACTTTAGTGGTCTTACATATCAAAAATAAACTCCTCGCAAAAGCAGCCGAGTTAGTGAACTCTCGGAACCCATCCACATGGGACGAAATCAAACATCTTTTAGAAACTCATTTCGGTGATTCTAGAGATCTCACAGCATTAATTCAAGATCTACAAAGAATACGCCAACTACCAAGCGAGTCGGCATTCACTTCCGTTTCTCGTTTACAATCGCACAACGCAAAAATGCATTCATCCATTCAAAAAACACTTATGACATGAGACCAGAAAACAGCTCAATCACATATAGTCGAAACAATGACACTAAATACTAAATACTAAAATTGTTAGGTCAGGAAATCCTCCAAATATGCTTTCTGCAATCATAAGAATCAGGCGTGAACTCCAACTATCTTACTTTGAAAATCAAAAATTACAACCGAATCGCAATCAAAACCGAATACCTATTCGGAAACCAAACTCAAATCAACCTGCGAAAAGTTGTTCTTTCTGTGGTCGCGTGGTACATTCAATAAACGAATGTCGCACCAGACAAAATTTAAGTCAAAGCAATCAGAATTTCTCTAGACCAAACTTCCAGAGACCTCCAATTCAAAACACATATAATCAAAGACCATTTCAGCAACCCGGTCATAGTCAAAGACCACCACAATTTCAAAATCAACATAATCAAAATCAGTTCCAACAAAACCGACCTCCGGTTATCAAACCAAACCCAACTATCAATAATCAAAGACCCTCCACGATACAACCCAATCCAAACTATCGACCAAATAACCAAAAAACCTATCACGTACACTACCAACAATTTGAAAATCAATACTATGATGATTATGATCAGAATCAAGAAAACTACTATACTGCTAGTAGCTCCGAACCAATCTTCGACTATCAACCATACTATTATACCGATAATGGTCAAAACCAATACGAATCATTGAACACTGGAAATCAAACCCAATTTGATGATTTCTCCCAGAACTTTGGTACCCAAAATTTTCAGTTGGACACAATACAGGGCGATCCCCCCAACTACTTTCAAGAGAAATCCCCAGACCAAACCATAGCCCACCTTCAAACCCAAATTCAAACAATTAACTTGGACAGTTTCGACCCAACACTGAACTTCCCAGAACAACAGTTCATCTAAGACCACTTCTATCAGTGAACTCGAAAAATCTCTATTACATCAACGATATTACCAATACTTTTAAAATTCTAATAGATACAGGTGCAGGACTTTCCATTTTCAAACTAAAAGCTTGCGAAAATTATCGAACTCGTCTCCCAGAAAACATTGCAATTCAAGGCATCACCGACCAGAAAATAATAATCAAAGAATCAACCTTGATCCACTTTATACCCAACGATCCCCATAAGCTTTACATTCACGACCTCGACATTGAATTCGACGGACTTTTAGGCTCCGATATCTTAGAACACTATAACTGTATAGTGGATATTAAGAACAAACAGCTAATAACCAATTTCAAAACTGTCCCTCTTTTCAAAGTGACAGACGACAGCAAACAACCAAAAACATTCGAACCAAAACAAATTCTCGGAAATCAAAATCAAATTTCAATTGAGCCTCGCACTGAACGAGCCTTCAAATTGAAATGTAGCTTGAAAAACACTGATGCTATACTGATGGCACAAGAAATTGAAAAAGTCCGCCTACCGAATGCAGTGGTCAAAATAAATGACAAGGGTGAATTTTTAACTTCAATTATCAATGTAAACGCGATCCCAAAAATTGTAAATTTTTCTGAATTATCACTAGAACCCATTCAAGAATTTTCAATCAATAACGTCAATGAATAACTTGAAAATCTAAGCATACAGACAGACCGACACCAAACCATACGACAACCATTACGCCTCGAACACTTAAACGAAGAGGAAAACGAAATGATTTCAAATCTTTTTCTAGAATATTCAGATATATTCTATCTAGAAGGCGACAGTCTGACATTCACCAACGAAATCAAACATTCCATCGACACAAAAAATAGTAAACCAATATTTACCAAATCATACCGTTATCCACAAGTTCATAAAGAGGAAGTAAAAAAACAAATATCCAAAATGCTTGATCAAGGTATCATTCAACCTTCGGTATCTCCTTGGTCTTCTCCCGTATGGGTCGTGCCAAAGAAAATCGATGCCTCAGGAAAGCAAAAATGGCGCGTAGTCATTGATTACCGCAAACTCAATGAACTCACGATTGGCTACAAATACCCTCTCCCTAATATCTCCGATCTTCTGGATCAATTAGGAAAGTGTCAATATTACACGACACTCGACTTGGCCTCTGGTTTCCACCAGATCGAGATCGACCCAAAAGATATTCAGAAAACAGCATTTTCTGTCGAGAATGGTCATTACGAATTCGTTCGTATGCCATTCGTTTTGAAGAACGCTCCGTCCACCTTTCAACGCGTCATGGACAATATTCTCATGGGCATTCAAAACGAAAGATGTCTCGTCTATATGGATGACATAATCGTCTATTCCCCCACACTTCATGAACACATCTCCTGATTATCTGAAGTCTTTAAACGTCTTCGCAAAGCCAATCTCAAAATTCAGCCCGACAAGTGCGAATTTCTTCGCAAGG
Organism: Chrysolina haemoptera; assembly: GCA_958298965.1. Taxonomy (NCBI): domain Eukaryota; kingdom Metazoa; phylum Arthropoda; class Insecta; order Coleoptera; family Chrysomelidae; genus Chrysolina; species Chrysolina haemoptera. The sequence continues at coordinate 26,759,170 of OY282586.1, read as the reverse complement.
AAGTCGCTTATCTAGGACATCTAATAACCCAGGATGGGGTAAAACCAAATCCTCTCAAAATCGAATGCATCAAAAACTTTCCAGAACCCAAAAATTCCAAGGATATCAAATCGTTCTTAGGACTCTCAGGCTATTACAGAAGGTTCATCCCGAACTTTGCCAAAACTTCAAAACCCCTAACAAGACTCCTACAAAAGGATATCACTTTCGATTTCGATCAAGAATGCAGAAATGCCTTCGGAAATCTCAAACAGGCACTCACCACCTTTCCAATTTTGATATATCCTAATTTCGACGAACCCTTCCTCCTCACCACTGACGCAAGCGCATTCGCCATTGGCGCCGTCCTTTCTCAGGGACCTATCGGGAAAGACCTTCCCATTGGTTACGCTTCTCGAACCTTGTGCACAGCTGAAACCCGTTACTCGACGATTGAAAAAGAATTACTTCCGATCGTTTGGGCAGTGAATTACTTCCGCCCCTATCTTTTTGGGCGAAGGTTTAAATCAGTTACTGACCATCGTCCCCTGACATGGCTTTTCTCCATTAAAGATCCTGGCAGTAGACTTGCTCGCTGGCGCCTAAAGCTTGAAGAGTACGACTACGAAATCATCTATAAACCCGGAAAAGTAAACAAAAATGCAGACGCACTTTCACGGATTGAAATCAATCATTTCGAACAATGTGCGAAATTTCAATCCAAAATCTTACACTTGGAAGAAGAAAATTTGAACGACAACCCTGACACAGACAATCAGCCAGAAAATCAGGCAGACAATCAGCCAGAAAATCCGGCAGACAATCAGACAGACGAACCAGACTTGGAACGAATGGCCAATGAGTTTGGAAGATTCATCGATCTTTACAAAACAAAATCAATTATTGACTACTCAAAAATCGAATTCGTCAATACTCAATTATTAGACAAATCAAACAAAAATATAATAACATTCTTTTGGCAAGACAGATTACAAGAATTCCATCATAATATCATTGAGGACATTTTTGAAGAACAAGCAGACGTCGCTCCTCATAAAATCAATATCCTAAGTAGCAATTCTGTGAAAGATAGAAAGTACTATATTATCTCATTACCATACATTCCTGATGCAGTACCCGAACAGTTGTTTTATGTTCTTTACAAAAACCAAAATGAACTCGACCTCTCGAAAACATATTTCGTTGAAAACAATTTCTCGAAATTATTTGCTTCATTTACATTGACATAGATATTAAATTGAAAATTTGTCAAAATATAATTAGAACGCCTATTCCGGACGAAATCCCCGTAATTCTTGATCATTACCATGCAGGAAAAGCTAACCTTCATCGTGGTATAAATGAGACGGTTAGACGAATAAAAGAAAAATTTAATTGGCAAGGCTTAACCAAAGATGTTGAATCCTTCGTTAAAAATTGCGAAATTTGTCAAAAAGTTGAAAGTATGTAGAAAAAATTTGAATAGTCCCCTGGTTATCACGGAAACACCAAAAACCCCTTTCTAAAGAGTCAACATTGACATCTGTGAAATCCCCACAAGAAATTACGCTCTTACTATCAGAGACGAACTGACAAACTTTACTCAGGCCTACCCCCTTGAAGACAAGACAGCAAAGTCTGTGGTCAATACCCTTTTGCTATACTTTCAGCACTACGGAATCCCACTCCGAATTCATTGTGATTCAGGTCGGGAATTCGAGAACAACATACCCTATACGACATAAAACTGACCTACTCTAGTGTGAACCACCCTCAGTCCAATGGATCACTAGAAAGATTTCATGCAACATTAATGGAAATGATTTCAGAACCCAGACTCAGAAAGAAAAAGCCAAAGCTCGATTTGACAAAAATGTTTCAGACAAAATACCCGAGTATAAAGTAGGTGACAAAGTGTATGTAAAAGAATCACAAATAAAAGACAAATTGCAAAACAAATTCAATGGCCCATTTGAAATTTTGGAAATATTAAAAAATTCAGCAATTTTAGTAAATTGGAAAACAAGACAAAAAACTAAAGTAAATTTCGATAGGTTAAAACCCTATTTTGAAGACGAATAATTTAATTACAGGTGCATCCTGCTGATTTCGGCAGCCAGTTGCCAATACAAGCTTGAAACAATCAATAATACAATCGGCATCTTTTATCATGAAGAATCCTCTGTTAAACTCTCTTACGATAAATGAACACTATTGATTTAAAGAGACTCAGAACCAATCAAACTAGCCTTGGACAGAAATGACAAAATTCTACAAAGCATGATGGATCTTCTAGAAACAGACAACCTTAGAATGGAAGCCTTCATAGCTCAACTCAAAACCCACACAAGCCTCATATCCCAAATTTCCCAATCACTCGATTTGAAATACCGTGAAGTATTTGCTGATACTTGATCTTACAATAGAATGAAACGTGGATTGATTAACGGTGTAGAAACATTTTGGAAAGCCATCACCGGCAGCTTAGATGCTTCCGATGGAGAATATTTCAATGAGTGTGAGTATAGACAAAATTAGTAAGGACGAATATCAACTTGAAAATCTTATGAAAAATCAAATATCGGTTACAACTTCAGTCATAAAAAAATTCAATAATACCATACAAAAATTGCAAATTGACGAAGAAACATTCAATAAAGATTTGAAAGAAATCGAACATTAAATATACACTTTTTCCGATGATCTAGCTTTCATTCAGGCACAGCTACAAACTTCTGAATTGTGTGAAGCACTAATAGAAAGTTATATGTTTCTTGAATCAAGTCTTGATGATATTTTGAATTCAATTACTTTTGCTCGTCTTAAAATCATTCACACATCGATAGTTTCTCGAAGAACTTTAGTGACCTCTCTTCAAGAGATATCTCACTCATTATCAAAAAACAATTTACCTCTTCCAATCTACTCATCAACTGTTGCTCAATATTTGGAAATCATTGAACTCCACGCTTATCAAACTGATTCAAAAATAGTGTTCGTTCTCAAAATCCCCCTCGTCGAACCCGAAACTTATACCCTATACCGCCTTTTCCCAATTCCTATACTGGATAACCGAACAGGATTCCATCATATTTTGATAACTTCAAAAAAGTATATTGCGAAAGACGACGATTCAATGTTGTACGTTTCTCTCTCTCTGATTTGGATGAATGCAAGAACCTGGAAACAACTTCATTAATTTGTTCCGATGTCCTGCCATACCCAATCGATAACAACGCCATATGTGAAGCCCAGCTTTTTCGACAGCTGATCAATGTACCAAAGAGATGTCAATCATCAGTCATCTTTGCCAAGATTACGTTTATCAATTAGCAACAAATCTGTGGCTGATATCATTGTCCGATCCACTACCAGTTACCATCAAGTGCATCAACAGAGAGGCAGTCACTCAAATCATCAACAAAAACTCTCTTCTCAGACTTCAACCCAAATGCAACGCATTCATAGGAAGTACACGAGTCCATTCAAAGTACTTCGTGAACAACTACAAAAATATCACATACAGAAACCAACCTGTATTGATACCATTCAAATGTTGCGATCAGTTACCTGAATAACACCGTCTTCTAGACCTGAAACCGCTGAAACTGAACAAACTCGATACGGACGACCTCAGCATAGCCCAGCATAAGTTGAACCAATATTCTGAAGATCTGGACAAGCTGATCAATCAACCCTATGTGAACAAACACATTTCATGGTTCACATACCTCACAATAGCATTGATCATCTCATTAATTCTTCTGTACGTGTTCTACAAATGTAGGCGCAGAAAATCCACAAGAATCAGCATCATGGCATCGGATAGTCAACCTCCACCTTCACCCAGACCATCAAGAACCAGGAGTCCCTTCAGCAGATTCATCCCTCGAAGACGTCCAAGCGTCCATCTCGAAGAACCATTAGAAGAACAACTAGAGCTGATTCTATCCAGTAGCAAAGGATTCTAAGTCCAATTTCAATTTTCAATTTTCAAATTTCCTTTTAATTATCATTTTCAAAAGTTGTCTCTTTTGCACCAACTTTTTATTATAAGGGGGAGTTGTTATATGCGATATTATGGCACTATGGCCTTCTCATAGGTATCAGATTACACGCGATAACAATTCCTTAGAAAAAGCTGATCTTTTGTTATTAGCATTCGCAGAGTTCCACGATGGGAACTGCTGATGCTGAATCGACACTGTAAACATATAAAAGACCGAATGCCGGTTCTACAGTCAGTCTAATAAAGCTCGTCACTATATCAATTAGTATTCTTTGTAACGGTGGTACGTACCACCTCGTAGTTTCTTTTTAAAAAGTCAATCATATAATTATCGAGATAACATTCATAAACAATATTATGATTAGTATTTGTTGTGAATTTCTGAGCCGTATTACAAAAAATAATATGAAATTTGTAACTATAGTGAGAAAGTCGATATTAGCAGAATTCTATTTTTCAGTTTTATGCAATTTCCACAAATTTTTTCCATTGAGGTAGTCTGTTTTTCCTTTTATATGAAAATTGAAGTATTTTCGAAAATAATGCGCCCCCATAGAACTCTCTACAATAAAAAAAAAGCTTTTTCAAGGACTTGAAAAAAACGAGTTTTTCGCGAAAATCATTAATTTCTTAAAAATCACTGAACTTTTTGACAAAAATAAAATATCTTCTTGCTTGGCATGAAAAATACTACAATCCTACCAATTTCTGTTAACGTAAAATAATAAAAAAAAGAAAAAATAAAAACGAAAATATCGGTTTTCTGTATTTTATTCGGCAATTTTGAGGTTTTTTGAAAAATTTGTGGAATTCAAAGTTGTAGATTTTTTCAATTATCTACAACATTTAAATTTAACTTTTTTTGATAATATCTATAATGAAACTATAGTTTAAATGATTTTCACATCAAAAGGGTTTACAAAACCACGACAATTGTTTCGCTTTACAAAAGCTTCTTCAAGTGGTAAAGATACACTAAATTACTTATTTGCTATGTTACTTTAAATACTTATCTAAAATTAATTAGGGTACGGTTGTATACCTGACTCCTAATAAATTCACAATAAGTACCTTTACATTTCTATTAATTAAATCTAACCTTTCCAGGAAAACAAATTTATGAGTGGTGAAGCATTTAATTCAAGTTGGTCATTAAGCAAGTACTGGGAATTTTTCCATTTATTAATCTCCATACTTTCTAAAAGATTCAGCTTTTTACCTTTTTTTTCGACATGAAGGATTTCAAAATCATTGTCGAAAATATGGTTTTCGATTAATAAATGGTTAGCATACGTTGAATTTGTTTTCCCGTTTACAAAACTACTTCTGTGCTCTGCTAGGCGTTGTTTGAAGGTTCTACCAGTTTGTCCAAGATAAAACTTAGGGCAACTACCACAGTTTAATTTATAGACTCCACACTTTTCTTGTTTTTCCACCCTATCTTTATTGTTTTTAATATGTCTTCCTAAAGTATTGTCTGTCTTGAATGCAATATTTAAACCTTGCTTTTTTAAGAAATTACCTATTTTATTGCTTGGTTCACCGATATATGTAATTGTTTTGAACCTTTGGTGGTCTTTTGTAGTAGGGTAAACTTCTTGAATAGCTTTTTTGTATTTCTTTTTGGTCAGAAGATTGTCTATCAAAGATGATTTATAACCATTGTTAACTGCAATATGTTTAATAATATTCAATTCTTTATTAAAATTTGAAGTACTAAGAGGAATGCTAAGTAATCCATGTATCATACTGTTGTACGCTGCTACTTTTTTGATAAATTACGTATTTAGGCTGTAAATCGTGAAAAACCGATTTCACCCCCGTTCACCCCCACCCATCCTTGACTGCATGCATTCAGATGCTGAGTTTTTGTCCCTGCATTAGTTATGCACTTCTCTACTCCTTTCAACGTAGTTTACCCTGTACGGAATTTTTCTGTGGCTTATAGGTATGATGAGCTATTATTTTGCCTGGCCTACTCGGGCTCATCGCGGGTCCATTATCAATGGTTTTTTTTCTTATTCCCTTATGTTATATTCAATTTGAGAACATATGTAAGTAATCGAAATTCAAATGGAGTCTATACACGGTAATTTCGAAATAGGGTCACAGTTAACACAAACGTCTAGAAGATGTTGCCTTCTTGATTATTGTGGTAACAAAATGAGTTGCATTTAGACATCACTGTTACCACTTAGTGTTCTATAAGTATTTCTGATAACGGAAGTCACATTGCGATTCACTGGTGTGATTTAAAACATGATATGAAGCCCACTACCATCTCTGAGACCATTCTGTGTTGACTGAGGTAATAAACTTCCGTTACTCATTCTACATACATTTGAAAGTGGTCTTCATAAACTGATTCCATTCAATATCCCAGCAATCCTTTGAGATATACCGATGGAAGTCAGTACACGGTTCAGAACCATTGAAAGTTTTCATTTCATAAAATCACCCAAAACCAACTGGGTAGAAAATTTGCTAAGATGATAAATTTATTTCAACTGAAACAGTAATAAATATGGTGAATATGGTGAAATCATTTAAATGAAGGTCATTCAAGATACGGAAAGGAAATATCCCCTTCAGGTTTCTCGCACCTATGGTTAAAATTGGTTTTGTGATTTTGTTAGGAAAAATATGAGTACTGGAGTTTTCCCAACACCAGATGACCGCTGTTTTTTAGTTAACGATAAGTGACCAGTATATTCACTACTATACCAAAGTTTTCAAATATGGTTGGAAAATTACTCATATTGAATTGTGTATTGATATCTCAATATTTTCTTGGGATATAGAATGGAAATCAGTTTATGGGTGCCACTTTTGAAGGGCCGTGGCTCGCCTATGAATCATTTGCCGACCTATGGCTATGGAAAGTTTTTTCATAGTTTTTCATATAGCTGCAGTACCCGAAGTTCGTACTCCAATTCGGGAACATCCTGTACTATTACATAACAATCCTCCGTTAGCTCTGAAAGTCGGTGAACTGAAGGTTATTCTTTGTTTTACAATCAGGTGGCAGCACTGTCCAGTATGCAGGTGAAAAGTAGACGAGTTAAGGGGTCGCCTGTCAAGATAATAACGGAGCGGCGGGGACGGTTCGCGATGCCGGGACGCAGAATCTTATTAAATTGCCCGGGCGTCATATCAGGCCGAGGCTGCGTTACCATGGTAACGGCCGGGACACTTTGAAAGTCTAATGCATACACCTCACACTTGGGGCCGTGAAAAGGTGGCATCGTCATTTTGTTTTCACTCGTTCTTCTATTAGATGTAAGATGCGAGAGAGCGGCACTAGTTTAGAGCATTCTCTTTTTTCATTTCCTGTACTCCCTCTGAATTTCACATTCCGATAAACTCTAGAGGCGACACCGAAGGGCACTGTCGTTTCTGAACATCCACTTTTGATTCCACATCCTTCATGGCTCATTCCCTTTCTGCAAAATATTTCGAAACGAAAACTCTTCAAGAAAACCAGCTAGAGTTTAGCAATATTAAAACATTGAACAGTCGAAATAATCGTGATTTTTTCCAAATTCTCAAACAAAAAAAAATTATATGTGACTTTCGAAATTCAAGAGATAAAAAATGAAGAAGGATACCCTTTGAAATAAAAATTGTATGAACTATAATAACTGTAATCAGTGAACCTATTCCTATATGCATGAAGAGACAAAAAAGGTATAATCCCCAGAATCTACAGTAATAGTATACATGCTTTTCAGACTAGGTATTATTTTTAGTGAATTGCAATTTATTTACGATCTTTCTGATGATGACTGCAAAATTGTTTTTGGGATTTGGGTCTCAGATTAAAGAAAACGATATTCCTTGAAACCCAACGTTTTGTCAATTTATTTTGATATCTTCCGGGCACTGTATGATAATTGGGGATGGAATTAGTTTATAGTATTAATTTCATTTATTTCACAGTGTCCTGAATATGTCAAAATACATGGAAGAAACGTTGACTTTCAAGAAATATCGTTTTCTTTGATCTGAGACTTGAATCCTAAAAACAACTCATTCATTATTATAAATGTATGCGTAACCAACTACAGGCATGTGCAACACTTGGATGCGAAATAGAAAAAAGAGGTGAAGAACAAAAATCCAACCGCACATTTGTATTTTCAGTTAGCTTCCTGTTGTTGGGCGAAATAAGAAATAACAGAATAGTGACCGACTGATACCGAACACCCATACTATGCAAGATAGCAAATGTCATCCAAAATGATTTTCTTTGCAGATTTTATTTGAGTTCATATTATCCAAATATTATACTAATGACGTTTTTATTCTGAGACACATAATGTACCCAGCAAACAATTTCACTGAGCATGATTCTGGCTCAGAATATATTGTTCCAATTGGTCCAGAACAGCAAGACTAAAGGTAGCGGTGTGCCAGTGAAAATGGGAGACACCGGCCATCATTGAGACCAATGCCTGAGTTCCAATATTACAGTACCTTTTGAATGATTGGCCAATGAAGGCAAAACTGTGGCGATCATTGATGGTCCGGTAAACATATTATTTTTATCATATCATTTATATCAGTTATTTTGTATCAGAATCATGTATTTTTGTATATATATATATATATATATATACAATAATACAGGGTGTCCCAGAATAAAGGGACAAACTCCGAGGGTAGAATCCTCACTTCATTTCAAGACTGAAAGTTCCAATAAACATATACCCTAAAAGTGACAAAAAAAAAATATTTTCCAGAATAACCCCATAACGGCTAAATGAAATTTGGTATGTCACTTGACAGCATTCAGTTTCATATTTCAAGGCAAATTATGTGTTTGTAACTCTAAAGAGGGGCGTACGGCAGGTGGGTACCCCTATTCGCTCCTCCCCAACTTTCACGTCACTGGATTAATATCGATTTCGTCTTCTTTTTCTTAATCTCCAATATTTCCTATACAAAAAAGGAATACGTCGAGCTTTAAAGCTCGTCGTGTTTTTTTTGTTTCGGTTTTATATTTTAATTATTCAAACTGTATCAAAGAGCTGTTCTATAGTATGGATAATTTGGGAATCACTCAGCCATTTTTTAACATCTTTTTCAAGTTTATTTTTTGTTTTACATTCTTTTATATCATTTGGTAGGAAACAATATGTGTAAGTGGCGACGTAAGAGAAAGATCTTTGTGTGCTCGGTTTGTAGTAGTGATATGTTCTTTTTTGTAACGGGTTTCATAACTGTGAGAAATTGTTTTTAGAGAATTTTTCATGTTGTGCTGCACCAATATGACCTTATAAATGTAAAGATGTCTGGGCTTCAGTATTCCAGATTCTTTATAAAGGAGATTAGACGGGTATGTTCTGTTCTTATTCAACATTATTTTTAAAATTGTTTTTTGGTTCGTTTCTAGGTCCCTCAAGTGGCTTTTATACAAACCTCCCCAGCCTGTTATGCCATATTGTAAAAGCGATTCAACCAGGGCAGAGTATATATTTTTTTATGAGTTATATTCAGTATATTCTTGAGCTGTTTGAATTTATAGATCAGGGATCTTACTTTTTTTACCAGTTGTTGTGCATGTGCGTTCCATTTAAAAAATCCGTCTATTCCAATCCCTAGGTAGCGAATGTGATCAACTTCTTGGAGTTTTATTGTGTTTTCAGAATAGGTGAGGTTCAAGTGATGGAACTCCGGAGCATTTCTGGAGTTGCAGCTGAATGCTATACATTTGGTTATTTCAAAGTTGATGGTGAGGCTCATATCGTCAAACCACATTTGCAAAATCCGATGTTTTGGGTTCGCTGATGCTGTCGTCAATTTGTACATACTGTATCCTTTGTTTCAAATAATATTCCATTAGTTGGAGTGCTACACCACTGAAATCAATGTCTTCAAGAACTAGTAGAAGTTTTTTGTGTTCTACCGTATCGAAGGCCTTGGCCAGGTCTAAGAAAATGCATATTGTAGCTTTACTGTTGTCTAAATCACCATATAGTCTATTTGTGAGGTCAACTATGGCATGTTCTGTTGATATTCCCTCCCTATTGCCTGTCCAATATTATTTTATTTTTGTTGATGAATGAGTTTATTCGATTCTTTATAACTTTCTCCACTATTTTGGCCAGAGTTGTAATTAGTGTGATGGGCCTGTTTTCGATTTTTTTCTTGTTTCCCTTTTTAAAAAGCGGTTTTATCAGTCCTGTTTTCAGGGATGTTGGAATGGTACCTGTTTCAAGAATTTTATTTATGATATATTTCAATGGTTCCAATATGTACTCAGTAATCAACTTAACGACGTTTGATGTTATACCATCTAGTCCAGGGGCTTTATTGTACTTCAAGTCATAAGTGCATTGTTTTATTTCAGCCACATCTGTTGGGCGGAGGTATATAAAGTCGCGCAAAGATACGCGTTTCTTGCTGTAATTTTTGGGCATTTCGATGTTTTCAGACATTTTTTTTCCAATCTTTGAATATTTCTTTAATTGTGGTTTTCGGACGTCTTTTATACTCGTTTTTTGTGCGCCTGACTAATGAACGAAAGTATTGTTTGTATGTTTTGTATTCCTGTTTGATTTGCAGGTTACCGGGACTTTCCTGAAATTTTCGAAAGAGTTTTTGTTTCACATTGCTTGATTTTGCTAATCCTTCAGTTATCCACCGGTGTCTTTTCTTGATTTTTTTGACTCTACAGAGTGGCCACTTTTTTAATGAGATTGTATTGGTAACTTTTAAACCATAAGAGTTAGAAGGTCGGCCAAATGGAGAAAAAGTTGCATTCATAGAAGCATTGTCAAGTGGTTCAAACAAATCGAGATTATCAGGACCGGTTATTGAGATATCATAAGAAAAGTAAATTCTGTCATCTTGATTTTTCTTTTTTTCCCACTTTATTTCAAATATTATCAAAAAATGTTACAGGAATTTTTTATTCGATAGTAAATTATCCTTAATTTGATCCAATCAGATTTCGTATACAACGTTTCGTACTCTCTGGGCCACCCTCAACCTCATTTTTTTAAATACAGACCTGCATATTTAATAAGAATATTTATAAGAAATAAGTAATAATTATTTACATGATATTTCAAGAGAAGAAAAACCTAATGCAGAATAATTAAAAGTCGATGCTTGCAATAATTGGGTAGTGATTGGTAGTATCGTCCTTCACGACATAGGACTTTATTTCATTATCATGTGAGGTTTTAATAAATATATGATCCAAGCAAGTTCTTGACGATTTTTGTATTCTAGTGAATGTATTGATTAAAGAGTTGAAGCCATATTCGCTCATAATGTCTTGATAATTTTGACAGTATTCTTCATCAGATTTCAAATCTATATTAATATCCCCTATTATGAAATGAATATTCTCGTTGATCTGTGAGTTAGAAAGATAGACTTGTAAATTGTTATTGGATTATTCAGGGCATGTTGAAGGCGGACGATAAATAATTTGTCAAGATAATTTTTCTGCCATTGAATTTCATACCCACCATTAATGCTTTGATTATTCCTATGTTTTCGACTGACACATAGGCATCACTTCAATATGTGTTTTTGATGTATATTATTGTGCCATCGTTTTGATTTATTTGACCATCATTATAGAAAGACTCCTAGCCATATATTTCAAAAAAGCTTTTATCTCTTATCCCCCAATGAAAATTATAATATCAAAGGGATATTGAAATGATTCTAGAAGTAGACATATTTCATCAAAGTTTTTGGAAATACTTCGTATGTTAACGTGAAAAACAGAGAAATTTTTATGTAATGTTGGTCCACCCATATTAATAAAGTTAGTTGTATTTTCAATAATTTCTGTTAAAACTTCTGGGTTTCGAAAATCTCTGAGAAATTGTTCCATCCTTGTGTATAATTATGTTGTATCTTAAATATTTTGTTTTAGGGTTGTTCAAAGTATAATGTGGAGTTTTACAAGGTTTTTTTTACTCTTAATGTTTACTTATGCAAAATAAAAATTACTTAGTATATAATATTATGTCTAGTGAAACAGCATAAAAACGATTTATTGTTAATATAATCGCCCTAATTATAATAATCAATCGAATCGAAAGCGAGGCGATAAAAAAATATATATTTATAAATATTCAGTTCAGTTTCTCTTCGTGATTTTTCTTGTAGTTTTCCTCTCGGTTATCTTCTCTTCCTGTTTTTTTTCTCTTCTTCCCCACTGTTGTATCTCTTGTCTTCTTCTGGTGTTGCTACTTGATTAGCCTCGATGAGATCTTCAAATTGTATGTCTTGATTTCTGGAGAGATATTCAAAAGTGTATCTAACAACCTCAACGATAAGTTTGTTTCCTCTGATGGTTGCCTTCTTTCCGGATTGTTTTGCTTCATTTAAGAATTGCCTCAAAAATTTATTTATTTTCTGATCTTCTTCACCTAAGTCTTGTGTAAGATAAATACCTCTGAGTCCCTTTTCTTTCAGTTTGTATGTGTTTTTCAGTACTTCTGTTTTCTTGAGGTATGACAGGAATTCAATTCTGAAGGGGCGATTTTCTTTCGTTTTTCCAAGTTCAAATATCCTCTTCAGATCACTAGTATCTAATTCCACTTCCAGGGCGTTTTTAAAGTTTTCAGTCTATCTTCCAGAAGGTCTGCTGCTGGTAAGCCGAATATTATCAAGTTGTTTTCCCTATTTTCTCTGTCTATTTTTCCAAAGGATTCCTTCAGATTTTTGTTTTCGTTTTCTAGGTGAACTATGCGTGTTTGAGCGTTTTTCAAGTCGTCGCTTAGTTTTTCCAATGTGTTTTGTGTTTTATCCGCCTTCTCATTGAGAGAATTTTGTTGCTTCAGTATATCCGCTAAAATTGCTTCGGTTATTTTACAGATTTCAGCGAGAGAACAGCGATTCTTCCACTTGGTTTGTCGCGTACTGGATTTGGTATTGGACGTATTGATAACGAATAATGATTCCGGCTATGATCGAGTGTCTGCGCTGAGGTGTATGTGTGGACGGAGAGATACAATAAAAAAGTACTTCCAGTTTTTTAATTAACTAATCCGTTTCTCTGGAATTAACTGCTAGTTTTTCACCATTTTTTAGGAAATCGTCTGTATTACTGTGTGGAACACACCTTGCAATTTTCATTATTTTTCACAAAGAACTTCTTTAGATTTTCGCTATTTCACGAAGAACAACTGATTTCACGTGTCAACCGTGCAACCGTGCAAGTGAGGATTCTACCTTCGGAGTTTGTCCCCTTCATTCTGGGACACCCTGTATATATATATTGACTTTAATCATAAAATCATTCCCAAATATGAATCTCTTTCAGCAAAATTTAGATCTGGCATAATTTCTTTGACAAATGAATTGATATTTTAAGAATAGTTAAGTAGACAACGCAGGTCTTTTCAAACAATTTTTCGTTGAGTAAAGAATAAAATCATATCTAAATTACAAAAATTGAAGTAGATTCAACTTCACGAAAAAATTTATACTCAGACAAGGTGGATCAGAATCCGCTCTAGTACTGAAATTCCTTAAAATATATTGAAGTTTTCATCTCTAGGTCCAAATTTTTTTTATCGAACCCGTTATGGGAAAAGATATTTCTTTAAAAAGTCTATTGGCAGATGTAAACTATGTCATTTCGTCAATTTCAGACAGTCATAATTAAAACATTCCAAATCTACCAATCTTATTACGAATGGATTTCATAATTCTCAACATAACTTCTCCCTTTTTCATGGCTTATTCAATTATTCTAAACAATTTCTAAAAAATAATCCAAATTGAAAAGTAACAAACTCAGACAAGGGTAATGTAACTGTCGTTGTGGACAGAGGTCAATACATGACAGTCTAACGATCTCATATAGTAGGTTACGATGCTAATATTGAACTGCGGTCTGATCCAACCTATTCAAACGAAGAGTATTGAATTAATAAAATTAGCCCATATAAACGACGTAATAGATGAGTTGCAAAAAAAAACTAACGTCTTACAAATCAGTTTCACTTGTCCACAGGAAATATGAAGGAAAATATGACCACGTGCCAACGTAACTACGCCACTGGTTCACGAAAAATAAAAATCATAACTTCAAATTATCACGTTGATAAACCTCGATTAGTGTAGTTTGAGATTTTTTTCTTCAGAAATTTTGTAGCAAAAAAATCTAATTTTTTTCGTACTTTTGACATCCTGTATCTCAGCGGGGATGCATTTTAGGACAAACCTCGATGAGAACTTTTCACATCGAATTGGGGTCAGGAATCAGTAGTCGGAGTTTGTTGTTTGTTTTTTTTTTGGAAATTTCTAAAAATGCTAAATAAAAAAGTTGCTCAGTTTCCAATTTTGCTTCAAATTTGGTTTCTCTACAGCCACTTTGACTTTTTTCCAATTTTTTTAATTTTCCAAATAATTCGCTCTATCGAATCGAACTGCAAAAACAAACCCATTGAACCCGTTTTCCATAAGGCTATGTGAATCTTTCTGGTCAATTTTCTGCGAAAAGTGATTTCCTAGGAAAAAGTTCTTTGGATCATTATGATGATTAATTCATCAAATGTCAAATGCTTTGTTTGTCCCCCCGTGACCGCCATGTTGTGACGTCAACTGACAGTGCTCTATTTCATAAGTGTTATATTCTTTATTTTGACCATTAGATGTGTTGAAAACATCAAACCAAAGTAACCATAACAAAATTCAGTATGCCGCCCTTCCCGTTTTATACAAATTATAGTTCTTCCATTCACAGACTTTGTGGCATTTTTAATAAATAGGGGATATGTGAATTATAAATGTACGAAAATCTGTACACAAAATAACTCGATTTATTAATCGCATTAATTTGACACAAACCAAAACTAAAAATTTGTTTCAAAAGCCTACTAGGAAAACTTTCATTTCTATTCGATCAATAATTGTACCTACTATTTTTTACGATGTTGCATTAATCTTCTATTGTTTAAAATCACGAAATTTCATATCATGTTCAGAACAAATCGCTATAACGAAAGTCTTTCGAATAGTTTCGAAACTGTAGGTCATTTTGGAAAGGAGAACATTCTCCATCAAATTTGTTCGGTTTACAGAAAAGCATGATATTTCGGGTTTGTTTGTAACTGAATTATTAGTAAAGGAAATGAACAAACTGAATAAAAATATTTAGAAAAAAATACGAGTGTAATGAGAATGAAAAGAATATCGTTTATTCGATCACTTACATATATTAATATCCATACTTTGAAAATCCGAATCAGTTCAACGATGAGAAAAACTAGATGAACTTTGCAACAACAAAGACTAATTTCTGAAGGCTCCTTTTTTAGATGAAATTTGCAACAACATAGACGAATTTCTGGAGGTTAATTTTTTTAAACAGGCCAATGTGGGTATTTTCTGGTCAAAAAATGACATTGAAGTCCCGTATTCATCAAAATTATGAAATTTGAATCATGTTCCGTTCGATTCGATAGAGCGAATTATTCGAATAATTAAAAAACTGGAAAAAAGTCGAAGTGGCAGTAGAGAAACCAAATTTGGAGCAGAATAGGAAACCGAGCAATTTTTTTATTTGGCCTTTTTTGAAATTTCCAGAAAAAAATGAGGATTTTCGAAAAAAATGTCAAATTATATATATATATAACATATATATATATATATATATATATATATATATATATATATATAGAGGAAGGGTAGTCGTTGCTGACTAGTTAGGTATGGAACTAGTAAATAGTGGGGCTTTGCAGCAAAATCAAAGAGTACTACTTTAAAGTTTGTCCAAGCTTTCGGAAATTTAATAAATCATTTCCATCATCAGGGATAATCTTTGTTGAGATTGTGAGACGCGATGTTATTCAACAATAAGTGACACATTGTGCAAGATGAAAGTTGATATAAAACATGTAAAATTGGTAGGATGTCTTAAAATTTTTTCCATAAAATACGTTACATTTAAAATTATTAAATTTTTTTTTATTTTTGACCACACCAGGCCAAAGCAATGCTCTAGGTTAACTGTCTGTCTTCTCCTAACCTAGAGCATTGCTTTGGCCTGGTGTGGTCAAAAATAAAAAAAAATTTAATAATTTTAAATGTAACGTATTTTATGAAAAAATTTTAAGACATCCTACCAATTTTACATGTTTTATATCAACTTTCATCTTGCACAATGTGTCACTTATTGTTGAATAACATCGCGTCTCACAATCTCAACAAAGATTATCCCTGATGATGGAAATGATTTATTAAATTTCCGAAAGCTTGGACAAACTTTAAAGTAGTACTCTTTGATTTTGCTGCAAAGCCCCACTATTTACTAGTTCCATATATATATATATATATATATATATATATATATATATATATAATCAACTGAAGCACTTCCAGGCCTTTTTAGTACCCGCCTTGGCTGCTCTCATCTTCCACCATTGATACTTGCTGAAGTAAACAGCGTCACGATCCATCGCCATCTATCCCGACTACGGAGTGCTGAAGCCCCCACGGACCGGACGATTGCTAGACCCCGGCCTGCCTATCCCCGAATTAGCGGTACTGAGGATTGACAGCTACTACATCCATTCAGATGAGCTTTAGAATTAATATATTGAGAAACCGATCTCATACAGTTTGCTGGCCTTCATACTGCCTTGCCATTTGAGCATGATTTCGCGGTTTTATTTGCTGAAAGTATAGAGTGATCTGACTTATGTATAAAATAGCTGTAAGACCCGGCTTTGCCCGGGTAAAAAAAATGTATGATCTTGGACAATTTCACTTGAGTGTTTTTTCCCGTACGTTCTAGAACCTTCGGAATACACTACTCTGATTCATTTCACGATTTCCACAAATTTTCTAGAATTTTATAGAAATCTCGAAAATATTCCAGATTTTCATTTAATTTTTCAGAAATCAAGTACTTACCTAGAAAGTTTCATTACCATGCTCTTCATCCTGTTCAACGAACTTTCGAGAACTTTACTTGAGTGTCTTTTCAGTACATTCTAGAACATTACGCTCATTCCACAAATATTTCGAAATTTTTATAACTGTCTAGATGGTTCTAGAACATTCTAGAACTTTCTTCCGTATATTCTAGAAGTATATTATTAAATTTTTTATTTCCTGGAGATTTCCAGAACGTTTCTTCACCACGCCGTCTCCCTGGTGGCCGACTTTTCAAAAACTATATTCAAGGGTCTTTTCAGTATGTTAAAAACATAATGAAAGCTCTGTTCTAGTTCATTCCACGAAGATCTCGAATTTTCTAGAACTTTCCAGAAGCTACAATAATATTCTGGAATTTTCTTTCCTATATTATAGGAATGTCTTTTCCATATTCTAAAATATTTCAAAAAGTTACATCACCACGCCCTCCTACCTACCAAACTTTTAAAAACTTACTCAGTTGTATTTTCAGTATGTTCTAGAATATTATTACGCAGGCTATGTGCTAGCTTATCCAACAAAGATCTTGATATTTCTAGAAGTATCTAGAAGCTTCGAAAACATTCTTGACTTTTCTTTCTCATATTCTAAAAATTTCATTTGTATGTTTTAGATATTTCCATGAAGTTTCTTCCCCACGCCCTCTTCCCGATAACCGAGATTTAGAATTTTCTAGAACGTTCCAAAAGCTTCATAACATTCTAGGATTTTCTTTCTTATATTATAGAAATGTCTTTTTTATATTCTGGAATATTCGAGAAAGATCACCTCGCCCTCTACCCTGTGACCAAACTTTTAAACACTTTCTTGATTGTATTTCCAGTATGTTCTAGGACATTACGGAGATTGTTCTAGCTTATTCCACGGTGATCTCGAAATTTTCGGAACTTCTTAGAATTTTTCTTTGTATATTGTAGAAATTAATTTTTTATATTCTAAAGATTTCCAGAACGTTTCCTCATCACGGCCTCTCCATGATGGCCGGCTTTTCAAAAACAACGCTTAATGGTACGATTTTATGGCGAAGGCATTGGTAGCAGTTTTCAACTTATGAATAAAAAATAATATATATATTATATCTTCAAAAATACACCCTTTAGGTTAAAACTGGAACTTTCTTGTTCGTGGGGGGATAAAGGGCTATCACACTATATAGTCCGGTGGCAGGGAGGGTTTTCGTAGCCGATGAAGCGCGACGGGATCACCCAAGTTATTCTAATGTATTTTGACCCGCTGAATCCGAATTTTGAGGGTGATAAGCCGTGAAAGCATCCGGAAAATTTTTATGCACGATTTTCCGAGGGAAATAAAAAAATCCATTTTTTTTCAAAAACAAATGATGTTTTAATATTTTGCATAAAATTCTCCACAAAAAAGGTGTCTACAAGTTTTTCTTGAAAATGCACCGTTTTCCAGTATAACGTGCTCGAAATTCGAAAAAATGCGATTTTCTCAATTTTCAGTGCTCTCTCATTCAGTCAAATAATGATATTTTCAGGATCACCCTGTCCCAAATTATTCATATACGTCTCGACTATGAATAAAAAAAGATACATTCTTGAAAAATCATTCGTGTGGATTCGTGTGAAAATATCATTATGTGACTGAAGGAGAGAGCCCAGAAATCTGAGAAAATCGCATTTTTTCGAAATTCGAGCACAGTACGTTTAAAAAAAAAATTTGCAGAGGCCTTTTTTGTAGAGAATTTTATGAAGTATATTGAAGAGTCCCTCGGAAAATCGTCCATAAAAATTTTACGGTTGCTATCACGGCTCCTCACCCTCGACATTCGGATTGAGCGGGTCAAAATACATAAGAATAACTTGGGTGATACCTTCGCGCTTCATCGGCTACGAAAACCTTCCCTGCAACCGGACTAATATAAGTCCCTTTATCGTGCCGGGACTCCTTTTCAAGTTTCAGCGGCACGCACATTTTATCAACTTAATTTTATTATATATAATGATTAATAAAAGAAGCAAACTCACCAAGTTGAAAATATCGTGTAAGCTTTTTGTTTGATCATACAAAAGGTGTTTATATTGATTTCCATGTTATAATGTCTAAATGTAAGATAGTAATTTCGATTTCCATAAAATAACCGCAAAGCAAGAGTTGTCATTGTCAGAGTTCCATCGATAAAGTGTCCATCGAAGTTCCGCCTTCTACTTTATTTTCTTCTTCATATCTCTCTCTTCTACTTCTTCACTTTCAAACTTAAGTGCAATACACACTTTATACTCTAACGCATAACATTTTAGTTATTTACCCACCCCACTTAGCTGGGTATTTCCGTACGAAACATTGATAATCCTTACTGCCCTCTTTCTCCAGGAAAATGAAATATAGGTATGAGAGGTAGGATGCTGCCCGGCTTTGATTCCAATGGAGTTATTCTCGGGATACCTATCCGTTTGCATCCTTCAGGTTTTTTTACTGCTTTCTTAGCCGCTCTCAAACTCGAAGTGACGGATTTTCCCAAATCACTGCTGCTATTGTGAGGCGTCCAATCATTGACGATTTTTTGCAGAACATTGTTGCAGAAGGATTTGTAGCACCCATACCAAACATGCGTCGGTGACGAAGAGAGCGCTCGTCTTTGGATTTGAATCTTTCCCAAGCCCTTTGTTGAAGAACTATATCGGCTTTATATCTACCTTCGAAAGATTTGTTTTCTGAATATACAATATCGTACTGCTTGCAAGCCTGCAGTGATCCTCTTGTTATTATAGGGTTGGGTACGCCGGGAAGGTAGTGTGGCAGGATTTATGGTATATTAAAAAATGAAACACCAACTGGTTGGAGGCAGCCAGGCGGATATATTATATTGTTAAAGAAGTTGTATTGGCGGGTGGTTTACTAGTAGTACACAGAGCTGAAATAAAATGAATAATTATAACCTAACCACACTTTGAAAGTACTTGTTACATTATAAAAACGGGGAGCGAAACTTATAAAAGACAGTGTTCGCAAAAGAATAAATACAACCAAATAGCTCACCTAAAATAAAATGCGGGTGCAAGTCGACGAGGAATTCTCGGGCTCTGAACCCCTAGCAATTTATTCAGCACTGGTATCAAGTAACGCCTGAGAAGTCAGTCCTCGCGAAATCTCTAGAAAAACGAACCGGCATTCAAAGAAACCAATTCAAGAGGCTTACGGACAGACAACGGCCTCACCTGGCGGAACGGATAAGCTCCGCGGCAATTCGTCTAGTACTCTGCTACGCGACAAAAATGGTACCAAAGAACACTTGGCGGAAACGCCCACAGATGTCCATAGGTAAAGATGATTTACAATTTTATATTTATCGAAACTAATGTAACAGTGAGAAATTCCAATACAACATTCTAGTAAATATGACACAACACTATGGATTTGTTACATCCGACCCTCCCCTCGAAGGAATTTCGAAACTTTATTATTCAGTTAGTATTTTTTTCTTATATATATTTTTTAAAATTATTTTTTCCAAAGTTCCTCATACCTTATAGTAAGAATTATTTCAACTTAAAAAGCCAAACTTAATAATAACACAATAATTTCCAGGAATAAACGCACCTGAACTAAATACTGTGTCATAACTAATGGTTACAGCAATCACGTTACCGCCACAAACAAAAACATAAGTGAGTACTGATATTCCCAAAGCGGCGATAAAGTGAAAATCAACTCATGGCGGCGGATGAAGATACGTGTTTGGTTGATGATAAATTTTCAAATGGCTAGCGTGAAATAGTCCACGCTCACGGTATGTATGTTCCCGGATTACCTTTTCAATCCTATAGTGACCTTCAAAGAGAAGAAGCAACTTCTTGGTTTCAGACTTGACGGCTGATGAAACATTACAGGCCTTCAATAGCACAAGGTCCCCTTTCTTGTACCTATTATAAGGGCGACCAGGGTGTGAGACGGCCCTACGCTCTGCTTTAGTTTTTAACGTGGCTTCTGCTAGTATTAATTTTTCCTTGTGGGACTGGAAAGCAGTGGGGGCCACCCCGGGTGGCGTCAAATGAGCTGGAAGCAACCTGGGGCGGTTCTCCCCTAGTTGCAGCTCGTTCGGAGTGAACCCCGTAGACTCGTGGATCACCGAATTCAGATAATTTTCAAAAATTTCAATGTCACATGCCCACCGCCTATGATTTTCATGGCAATATGTTCTTAATATTCTACCTATCTCCCGCATACACCTTCCTGCGGGGTTAGCAGAGGCATGCCGCACTGCAATATAGGTTAGGTGTACGCCAAGATCAGTTAAGGTAGCCCTCCATGACTTTAAGGTGAACTGGGTGGCGTTATCTGAAAGTATTCGGCGCGGTTGACCGTAGGTTGGAAAATAATCTTTCAGGAGCCTATTTAGCATTGACCTTGTGGTAGCCCTTTTTGAGGGGTACAAAGCTGAGTGTTTTGTGAAGACGTTAAAAACCACAAAGATATACGCCGTCTCGTCTCTAGACTTAATTAGTGGCCCCAGCGTGTCAATGGCAATTAAGTCATCCTTGGACTCGGGAACGATTTGAGACTGAGGTGGGTTTGGCAATTTCGAAATCTTTGCTCTCTGGCATATGTCACAAGCTCTTACAATTTTTTTGATCTTCCGTAACATGTTGGGAAAATACACTTCGTCTCTTAGCGCCAGGAAAGTCTTATAGGTGCCGAAATGGCCATAAGCATTATGAAAAGCTACAACTACGGCCTCAACAAGCTGCTCTGGGATGCAAAGTAGAAACTCATGTTCGGATGCCTCGAATTTGTACAAAATTTTATTGTGTAGGATGAAACGCCCCCGTAGAACGTCGCTTGACAATTCCCTCATGACTATTGACAGTTTTTTATCCTCCAATTGAAACTGTGCAATATATTTCAGTTTTTTCTGCAAAGTGTCGCCTAACTTTAAACCTAGAGTGCTGAATATATGGAAGCATTTTTCTACAGGAGTTGGCAGCCTCACACAGGCAAATCGGGACAACGCATCACAGACCGAATTTTCCTTACCAGGGACGTGAATTATCCGGAATTTGAATTCCTGTAAGGATAAGGCCCAGCGAGTGATTCTCTCAACAACCTGCAGGAATTCAAATAGACCAACGTCCTACTATCAGTGTACAAGAAAAACTCATTTCCCAACAAGTAGGTTCGCCAGCGACGAATGCACCATGAAGCTGCTTTTCATTAGCATGGTAATGTCTCTCACGCTCTAGGAGAAGACGGCTTGCCCAAGCGGCAACACGCTTCTTCTCGTCCACAACCTGAAAAAGGTGCCCCGCTATACCAACATCACTCGCGTCAGTACCGACGTGCCAAGGTTACGCAAAATCCGGGTGGTACAAAAGGGTAGTGGCCTTCAGTTTCTCTTTCAATTTTTGAAATGCCCCTTCTTGGTCAACACCCCACTTCCACGTAACTTTTTTTCTTAATAGGCGAGTTAGAGGCTCGGCTATCTCTTCAAAACGATCTAAGAAAAACCTATCATAGTTACAAACTCCTAAGAACTTTTGTACTTGTTTGATATTCCTCGGTCTCTGATAATCGGATACTGCCTGCGTGCAGTCGGGATCCGGATGGACACCCTCCGTGTTGACTACATAACCTAAAAACTGCATTTCGCCGTGGAAAAAAACGCATTTAGAAGCTTTCACAGTAAATCCCGCTTCCTTCAGCCTACTGAAAACTAGTTCCAAATGATACAAGTGCTGCTCCACCGATCCACTCATCGGTCGTCATTAGGTCGTCCACAAAGTTTATGAGAAAGTCTGAAAATCTATTCCCAAACACTTTACCCATGGCACGTGTGAAAGAACTTACTGCGGTTGAAAGGCAAAACGCACCATTGGTAATATTTCGTCCCTAGCATAAATCCACAGTATTTTTTATCCTGCTCTCTTAAGGGGATCTGCCAATATGAATGCGACAAATCGATTTTCGACATGAATTTTTTTCCACCCAAAGATCGAATGATGTCTTCAATGCAGAGAGGAAGTTCCCTATCAGGCTCCATAACCGAGTTTAAACGACGAGCGTCTAAGCAAATTCGAACTCCCCCATCTTTTTTGACGGTACTCATCAATGGGGAGACATACGGTGTACTGGCTCTTTCGATAACTCCCCATGCTTCCATTTGCCGTATAGCGTGGGACACAGTATCCCTATGGTCAACTGGTATGGGGTAAGGCTTTACAAAAAATTCAGTTTCATCTTTTAAATTAATTTTGTGCTCGTACAAATGCGTTTTCCCTGGAATATTGGAAAAAATCGATTGGTATTTTAGTAACAGTGATTTAAATTTAGCTTTTTCAGGTTGAGATAGGACACAACCGGAACAAAAATTTTCTATGTTAAACGAACATGAAGAGTTAAAAATATCCTTTTCTGGTTGACCGGTATATTTATTTATAGAGTAATTCACTATTGCAGACATGTTGACACTTGGTGGATCACTCAAGTCGTGATGAACTTTTGTTTCATTTGCAAAGTAATCCAGGTCGTGAAAATAAATTCCATTATTCTTCAGGTCAACGGAAGCGTTATTTATTCTAAGAAAGTCCACTCCTATTATTATTGGAAAGACCAACTCTTGGATTAAAAGGAATTCATGTGAAAACTTTTTGTCCCCTAAACCAAACGTGATCAAGACTTGTGCTTTTACCTTTTTATGCTTGCTGTTGAAAGCTCCAATGATTGAAATACCCGTACAGGGAAAGCATGGAATTTTTTTAAATTCGTCGATCTGTGACCAAACATTTTCAGACACTGGGTAACGCTCTTTATTCCTCTCACTGGAATAAAGGCGGTCGTTACTATGACGCGTCGGTTACTGAGTCTATGCTGTTCTCTCTAACGAGGTTAGACAACAAACTCAATAGGCGGCTCGGGCGCCAGTTATTTTAAGTGGTATACTCCACTCTCCCTCAAGCTCAGTTCGGTGGGAGGCCCAGGGCAGACTCAGATGGAGATACGGTATCCCAGGGGTCAAACAGAGTGGTAAGGACACTAACGTGGTCAAGGGTTGCAGGCTTTAATTGCAGCCCTTGAAATTGGTGAGATACCGGCTGCTTTGCCAACTGTCAGCTTTACAGCGGCAAATTATTAGTAGTGATTGATTGAAATCAAAGAGGAACTGAGATAACAATACGTGATTTTATTGTAATTATCGTCACGTTGACACTTAGCTACAATGGTAACTAAAAAAATAATTGCGAATTCCACTCTTACTAATTAAAATTCCTTAGTTTAACGAATGGTGAAACAGGTTCGGTACGGTAAGAGGGTTCTCGGTATGTCAAACGTTCTACGGGAGTCCCAATCAGATCGATTCGTTTCAGAAGCGATGTACTCAATTTTCGTAATACACGGTGTTTAATAAGTCTAAGATATCGGTGACTAAGACGGACGTGCTCTTAGGAACTTAATCTGCAAACACCCAGTATATTTGCCCTTACAACCGGCTCTTTCATGGCCCACGGCAAGTTAGCCACTATCACTATTCAGTAGAAAGAGATTCCCAATTATGATTTCGCGTGTGTTCAGCCAGCGGCAACTTTGACAACACCTTATGAACACTATGCAAGGCTGTATCGTCTTTCGAGCGAAACCTGATCCTGCCAGTGACAGATTAATCTGTTCTTTAGGGATGTTAGTAACGCACAGCCACTATGACGGTCGTTGGAAAATCTCTAATTAGAGCACAGTCTCGTTTTAAACAGAATATTTACACAGATTGATTTCTCCACGGTTTTAGCAACGGGTCGCGATCAGGTCCAGCCAGCGGCAACTTTGACAACACCTTAGGGACACTGATGAAAACAATACTCGTTTAACACCTCTTCCTGCCAGCGGCAACTTTGACAACACCTTAGGGAGGAGATGTCGAGTGTTTAATTGGAACGGCCGTCAGAGAAATCTATTCTGATCAATTTTACGGAGTTATGAATTAGTCACAGATACCAAAAATAATGTAAAGTTCTATAGTTTTATCTGATCTGATTATTGCAACACCTCGTATATATCAAACGGTCAGGCAAATAATAAAAAAAAAACATAAAATAAAGTATCGGAATGCTTACGGTTCTTTTTCATTTGCACAACGGCTTGAAAAGAAAATAAAATACAAACGGATTGCTACTTGGCAAAATCTAACTTGAGAAACTGATTCTTCGGAAGTCACAATTCAAAAAGCCCCGTCTTGAAGAAGGTTTTCGTATTTATAGGCAATCATTGGAATGTCAAGGTTGTCATGTACAGCGTATATAAAAAATACAAAAAGTCTGCTCTGACTTTTTAAGATCTCAAAAACATGACCTACAAGAAACCAGAGCTGGAAAACTATTCAAAAGTTTAAACACACCACAAAAACTCAGAAGGCCCGGCAAAAACAAACTAACGACAATTCTTGATAAGCCATGAACACAGAGTTGTACCGAAAGGAATTGAATTTGAAAAATTGGAATCGTAAACAAAACGAAAGTGAGATTATATCCTTCCTTACGGTATCTGAACCTGTTTTCCCGTTCACATTGTTATCAGAAGTAATGTCTATCATAGAAGTAATAATAATAGTAATAATAACAACGGTTAGAACAAATAATAATAATAATAATAGAATCGGAGATACTGAATAATGATGATAATAACAATAATAATAATAGAATCGGAGATACTAGTGAGGCCAAATAGTTGTTCAGACTAAATTCTCGTAAATAACAAACAAATAAACTCGGAAACATGAAAGGTAGCCCAACGAAGCATACTATAGTACCTATCTCAAGTCAGAAAATTATGCTTCGTTACATCCCCCTCTCACTTCCGGTAAAAAAAAAATGAAAACTTAATTTGCATTTTTTTTTTTTTTTTTAAACTTAACTTTACCCTAACTGGAACTGCATGTGATGGCTTGCGAGGTACTGACGATACTGCTCGGATTCTTCTGACTAAACGGACAGACTTCGGATCCTGGACGGAAACCTGACTGGAACTAGGTGTGTTCATACCCTGGAACGGTTGCGATTTCCTGGGTGAACGGAACGTGAGCGACGACTACAACTGCAGAGGGTGCACTGTGTTGTTTTCTCAGCTACGGTGGATGTTACCGTCTGTGTACGGGCGTTACGGCGGCGGGAGGTGGTGCAGGGGAGGTCTGTGTAGTACACATCAGATCTGGTTTCGTTGGTTGGGCAAGGACAGTCCCGGGACATGACCCCATCTCGGCCACATCGGGAGCAGAACAACCGTCTAGCGTTAGTGCAGTTGTAGCGAGTGTGTCCCTGATATCCGCATCGCCAACACAGGGTGTTGCCTACCGGGAAGTACAGCGGACGGGAATCCTGGAAAAAGTCGCTTCGGTGAACTGTCGGCGGGACCATGCGGGCCAGACTTGCGGCAAGCACCGACACGGGAACCGTTATGGTTGAGCATGGGATGTCCAGATTGGCATCGTAGTCCTCTTCGGAGAACCGCGTTCGGAGCGTCTTCCTGGTGGTGGGCATGATTGATGGTACTGCGAAGTAGCTATTGCCACTGAAAGGATCGTCACTGGATTCCGGGACGGCACGTTGATTGCTAAGGGTTTCATCCACTGCGACCGTGGTGTTTTCGGCGGCGGGTGGTGGACTGTTTTCAGTTACGGTTTTCGTCGTTGGACTAGCGGAGTCGAATTGGGTTGGGGCGGGCTCGACACCTCCTGGGCCGGCTTCCTCTAGCATGCACCACTCTTCTGACAAGGGTGAGGCGCTAAGATCCAACAGCTCGGACATTTCCGGGGTTTGGTCGGGGCAGTATGTTTTATGAAGGGTTTCGGTATAGATTACGGTGTTGCAAACCTGTAAGCAGATAAGGTTTAAACACCAAAATTCAATCTACGATTATTGGTCGGTCATACGGTTTTAACTACGGCTCTCCGGGGGAATGGTGACCCAGATCCATCGTCCGGATAGGGTCGGCAGTTGCATGCGGTAGCGGCGGTAGGGCGAAGCACCTCCGGGCCGGAGTTCGCCAAGTACAAATCGTAGGCGTGGGGACCATGCGGAGACGGCCCCATGCCTCAGGTATTCTTCGGCGGCCCACACACGGAAGGCTTCGTGCATGAGGGTTGGGCCATCGATCGGATATGGATTATCGAGGTTCCTCAGAAGTAACTCGATGGCGATGAAACTCAAGCCTTGTTGAAACCGCGGAAGAGTGGCCAAAAACTCTATCAGCTCTCCCAACAGGACTACTGTGTCGTCATCGAGGCGACGGAGTTGTTGCCTCGTCCAATATTCAAGTAAGAAATTGGAATAGGGGGGTGGAGGGAACCAGGCGCTGGGCGAGGATGCAACCCGAGAAACTGGGGTGCTAGGCTGTCGATACGGAGAAAAGTGGTATCTCGGGGGTGAAATGGGATTCCGGGTAAAGGACGAGTGCATCGGTACGATACTGGGTGACGTTGGTGTGAATCTCGGGGGGGAATTTCCCCTTCCGTGCGTGATGGGCGGCTCAGGCTTGTCAACAGGCGGACGGTCGGACATGCTACCTACAATGTAATACCCTAGAGATCATCGATGGCTTGATACGGTTTTAGATCTTTTATGTGTACCCGGTTCACCCGCTTGCCGTTGGGACCCTTGAGATCATAAACTACGGGGGTGAGGACTCGAACAACCGTAAAAGGACCGGTAAATTTGGGAGCGAGTTTAGCTGCATGGCCCTGCACTTTGGAGGACAGAGAGTGTTTCTTTTTCATCACTTTTTCGCCTATGCGACAGCGCCAGTCTCTACGTCTCAGGTTATAGTAATGACTTTGGGTCGTGAAGGCTCGAGCTAAATTCACACCCACCAACTCATGGACTTCTCTTAACTGGTCCATATTCTTTGTCCAAGCGGTTGGTCTCAGCGGTTCATCTTCGTTCTCGGGAGGGCCTGGTGTACGGACTGATTTAGGTGGGTTCAGTTCTCTCCCAAAATTCAAAAAGGCAGGGGAAAATCCAGTCGACTCTTGGCGGGCCGTATTCAACGCGAATTGCAACTCCGGCAGATAGCGGTCCCACTTGCGGTGGTCATTGTCGCAGTACTGTGAGATCATAGTTTTAATGGTTTTGTTGGCGCTCTCTACGGGATTGGCTTGCGGGGTATACGGAGGAGTGAAGCGGTGATGAATGCCTAAATCGTTAAGGAGATCAGTGAAAACATGGCCGGTATATTGAGTACCATTATCACTGATAACGGTATCGGGACGACCAAAACGCAACACGATGTCTTCGTAAAAAGCTTGGGCTACGGCACGGGAAGTGGCTTTACGGAGGGGACGGACTTGCAACCATTTGGTAAACCTATCCTGAAATACACACAGGTAACTGTTTTCCTTGCTGGACCGTGGTAGTGGACCTACCAGGTCGGTAGAAACAGTACTCCAAGGTTTTACATTTGGTGATGGGTACATTTTCCCCGGCGGCTGTTGTTGAGGCACTTTATACTGCTGGCATGACAGGCATGCTCGGACATACTGGGAAATCTCACGAAACATTCCAGGCCAATAATACCGTTGGGCAATGCGAGCGGTAGTCTTAGCTATTCCCAGGTGACCTGCGGTCACCACGTCGTGATTTTCTTTCAGTACTTTCATTCGCAGTGGTTTAGGCACACATAACTTCCACGGATCCGTCATTTCGGGCTCCGACATGTCACTGGCATCCCAGAAATGGCGGAATAATTTCCCCTCTTTTATACAATAATCCGGGAATGCTTCTGGAATACGACTCACCTCTTCCTTTTTCTTATCATACCAAGAACAGGTATGTTCCTTTTCGGCGGGTTCGACGGCCAGACAGTTTGAATCTGGTTCGGGACACTCGGGCAGTGGTTGTCGTGACAACGCATCCGCCACTCGGTTTAAGGCTCCTTTACGGTATTTAACCTCATAATCAAACTGCTGCAAGAACATTGCCCAACGGGCAATACGGCCTGACGGGCTCTTGATGGAGCGGATCCACTTGAGGGATTGATGGTCACTCAAAATCGTGAAGTGATACCCTTCTAAATACGGTCTCAACTTTTCGACTCCCCATACAATTCCTAAACACTCCTTCTCCGTAACCGAGTAGTTTCTCTCTGGAGGAGAAAGAGTTCGGCTAGCGAAAGCTATCACGTGCTCTCGGCCTTCCACGGCCTGCGTTAAGGCGGCACCTAGTCCATATTCACAGGCGTCGGTCTGTAAGACAAACGGCTTCGTGAAGTCAGGGCATGTCAGAACGGGTGCTTCAGTTAGACAAAGTTTGAGTCTCTCAAACGCATCATTTTGGGCATGATCCCACTTCCAACGGCAATTCTTTCTCAAAAGTTTAGTCAGCGGAGACGCCAATTGAGAAAAATTCTGGATGAACCTGCGG
Organism: Chrysolina haemoptera; assembly: GCA_958298965.1. Classification (NCBI taxonomy): domain Eukaryota; kingdom Metazoa; phylum Arthropoda; class Insecta; order Coleoptera; family Chrysomelidae; genus Chrysolina; species Chrysolina haemoptera. Next base: position 26,729,908 of record OY282586.1, on the reverse strand, counting down.
TACCAGGATGTCATCCCCAGAAACTGACGTAGTTTCTTAACGGAGGTGGGGATTTGATGATGGACTCGACTTTGTCGGGGTCGGTCCGAATGCCTTCCGGAGTAACCAGATGTCCAAGATATCGAAGAAAGTTTAGGCAAAACTTACATTTCTCGGGATTCAGCTGCAGATTTGCTTCCTGCAGCCTCCTGAATACTTTGTGTAAGTTCTCCAAGTGTTCGTCGAAGGTTTTACCTAGAACAATAATGTCGTCCAAATACGCGAAGGCAAACGGTTCCATGTCAGGACCAATGATAGTGTCCATAAGTCTTTGAAACGTGGCGGGAGCCGAATGTAGGCCGAACGGCATAACGGTGAACTGGAACAGACCACGTCCTGGTACGGTGAACGCAGTTATTGGTTTACTGGCGGGGGCGAGTGGTATCTGCCAATATCCTTGTCGGAGGTCCAAGCTGGAAATATACTTGGCCTCACGGAGCTTATCGAGGATGGAATTTATGAATGGTAAAGGATACGCGTCCTTTTCGGAGACTTCATTGACCTTCTGAAAGTCAATGCAAAAGCGTGGTTTGCCATCTTTCTTCCGCACTATGACCACGGGTGAGCTCCAGGGGCTGCTGGACGGCTCAATTTGACCTTCATTTAACATCTTGTCCACTTCCTGATTAATGATTTCCTGCATTCTTGGGTTCTGAGGACGATATCGTTGCTTAATCGGCTCAGGATTTATGAGTCGGATGTGGTGTTGGATCCAAGAGGTCGTTCCTTTGATATTCTGGAACACGGGCAATTCAGCTTCCAGAAACCGGTCTAACTGGTATTGTTGAACAGGAGGTAGGTTTCTCTCTTCTGCATTTTCGTTACACGGGGATGGCTCAACGACAGGTTGTTCGGAAGGGTGGGTAGGCGGACAAGGGTCGTTTTCTGTATTGACCGTACACGGCGACAAGTTGACTTGCGATGGTTCGGTATAGGGGGCACGTGTGCCACTTTGTATACCTCCCATGGTGTTGGCTACCGGTGGGAGAAGGCATGTCTCCTCATGGGCCGGTGTGTTCACGGAGAGGGGTATCTTTACTTCGGCGAACTGTGTATGGCGAAAGGTCACGTCCTCCTGATTCAGGAACACTGTGGCACTACCCAAGTCTAGGCGGAAATTGTGCGTTCGGAGAACGTCCATACCTAGTACTATGTCTACCATAAGTTGAGGCACAATCATTATTTCTGCGGATATCTGTCCCTGTCCAATGGTTATAACTGGTTGGAAGCTTCGGCTCACTGGGATAAGTGAACCGTCAGCCTGACGAGACTGACGTACGGTATGGGGTAACGGTGGACATTCCTGTTGTTCGCAACAGGTGCCAACGGCCGGACTTGCAAACGTGCGAGTAGCACCGGAGTCTATGAGGGCCAGGAAGGTGGTGTCACCGATGACTACCTTCACAAACGGTCTATTGTCATTGGAACGGACGGCGGATACATGAGTCGAGGTGACTAGCGGTGGAGGCTCGACGGCGCTCGATACTGTCGAGCCTCTGCTCCGTTTCCCGACTGGTTACACTCACAGTCTCGTGAGAGTACCCCATTTTGTCCACAGCGTGAACAAAATATCCTTGGGCGATTGCGACAGTCACTCCTCATGTGTCCTCTCTCGCCACACCTCCAACAGGTAGTTCTTTCCTGATCAGGAGAGTGTGGATTATTTTGTACGTTTCTTGGGGGCGGCGGCGGTCGATCACGAACAGGAGGGCTCTGCGTATCTCGTTGCTGCGTAGACACAGCCGGGGTGGGGCGGTTGGTATTGTTTTGTCGTACGGTATGGGCATTGGATGTTTCGACCATGGCATATGGTCTAGGGGCGGAAGGGGGTGTTGTAGGTGCTCCTCTGTACGGACTTCCTTGAGGAAATGGGGCGGCGGTAGAAACGGTTACCGGTGTGGCGGACGGATGGATGGTACCAAAAGGTGGCGAATGGGCTTGCGCCTGTTCGATTTCGGCGCGCAGTGTCTCGTACTCCCGGACAACTTGTGCAAAGCCGTGAATGTCAACAAAGTCTGTCCTGCGTATCTGACGTCTGAACTCTGGGTGTAGGTTTCGGTATAGCCAGTTCAGTTCTTGATCTGGAGAAATTCCTCCATGCTGGCGTATGAGGCTCTGTATATCCGTAATATACCCAGAGCTATCTTCGTGCAGTTGGTGTATCCTTCTACTGATAGCGGCCTCTAGGTCGAATCGGTAGTTAACAGGAAAGAAGACATCTTGAAAATACGTACAGAACTCCTGCCAGGTCCTCCAGTATCTGCTGTTATTTCTGAACCATAATGCAGGCATACCTTGTAAGAGCTCGGGCATCGCTTGTAGAAGGCGATCGTGAGAGATGCTCTGAGAAGCACGAATCTCTTCTAGCCTTTCCAGGAAGGTGACGGGGTCCTCGGTTCCGTCAAAGGAAACTCTCCAGTCTTGGACCTTCAAAGGTCTCATTACTGGAGTCGGATAAGTCACGGAGGGATACGGGGTGGATTGTACACCTACCAGTGTGCCACTGAGAGCACTGGTGACTTGCGGCACCCCATGGCTTGTCACTGTAACGGTAGGTATTGCGGCGGTGGTCGTGATTCCGACCGACGTTGTTGGGAACACAAACGGCACAGTCGTGGTTGGTAATGGTGTGGTACGGCCCTCTCGTATAAACTTACCGAGGCGCCGCCGCTTTTCATCCACAGTACCGGTGGTGGCTAGTTGAAACTTGGTTAGCTCGGCATCTAACTCATCTTTCCGCAGAAGGTATACCCACCCGACTCGAGTGTCTGGGAGCGGACCTCCTGGCAGGGTGTTCTGAGTTGCGAGCGGGTCTGCCGTGGAGACTGGTGGCTCCCCGGATTTTTTCGGGTCATTCACCATCCTCTTCTAGGACTCTGAAAACGGTCCGACCTCCAGACGACGTCTAGCACCTCCTTTGCTCCTTGTACGGCTCGTATCTCGGAAACGGTGGGTGATATCGAGAAACAGTTGACGGAAATCGCTTCTACACCCTCGAAAACCTATTAAACGGTATGCCACACGGTTTAACTGTCAAAATTGACAATCTGTCAAAATGACATATTTGGGGTTTTTGACGGTATTCCCGGTTTTAGCACTTCGGAGAGTGTTTCCGTGTGATTTGGCTACTCTAAACGGCGGAGAACTTGATTTCCCTCAGAAACGGCTTATTCGTTGAAGTTCGGTTAACGGTGTACTCGGTATACTATAACAAAGGTCCCTGCTCGGGCGCCAATTTGTAACGCTCTTTACTCCTCTCACTGGAATAAAGGCGGTCGTTACTATGACGCGTCGGTTACTGAGTCTATGCTGTTCTCTCTAACGAGGTTAGACAACAAACTCAATAGGCGGCTCGGGCGCCAGTTATTTTAAGTGGTATACTCCACTCTCCCTCAAGCTCAGTTCGGTGGGAGGCCCAGGGCAGACTCAGATGGAGATACGGTATCCCAGGAGTCAAACAGAGTGGTAAGGACACTAACGTGGTCAAGGGTTGCAGGCTTTAATTGCAGCCCTTGAAATTGGTGAGATACCGGCTGCTTTGCCAACTGTCAGCTTTACAGCGGCAAATTATTAGTAGTGATTGATTGAAATCAAATATAGATAACAATACGTGATTTTATTGTAATTATCGTCACGTTGACACTTAGCTACAATGGTAACTAAAAAAATAATTGCGAATTCCACCCTTACTAATTAAAATTCCTTAGTTTAACGAATGGTGAAAAAGGTTCGGTACGGTAAGAGGGTTCTCGGTATGTCAAACGTTCTACGGGAGTCCCAATCAGATCGATTCGTTTCCGAAGCGATGTACTCAATTTTCGTAATACACGGTGTTTAATAAGTCTAGGATATCGGTGACTAAGACGGACGTGCTCTTAGGAACTTAATCTGCAAACACCCAGTATATTTGCCCTTACAACCGGCTCTTTCACGGCCCACGGCAAGTTAGCCACTATCACTATTCAGTAGAAAGAGATTCCCAATTATGATTTCGCGTGTGTTCAGCCAGCGGCAACTTTGACAACACCTTATGAACACTATGCAAGGCTGTATCGTCTTTCGAGCGAAACCTGATCCTGCCAGTGACAGATTAATCTGTTCTTTAGGGATGTTAGTAACGCACAGCCACTATGACGGTCGTTGGAAAATCTCTAATTAGAGCACAGTCTCGTTTTAAACAGAATATTTACACAGATTGATTTCTCCACGGTTTTAGCAACGGGTCGCGATCAGGTCCAGCCAGCGGCAACTTTGACAACACCTTAGAGACACTGATGAAAACAATACTCGTTTAACACCTCTTCCTGCCAGCGGCAACTTTGACAACACCTTAGGGAGGAGATGTCGAGTGTTTAATTGGAACGGCCGTCAGAGAAATCTATTCTGATCAATTTTACGGAGTTATGAATTAGTCACAGATACCAAAAATAATGTAAAGTTCTATAGTTTTATCTGATCTGATTGCAACACCTCGTATATATCAAACGGTCAGGCAAATAATAAAAAAAAAACATAAAATAAAGTATCGGAATGCTTACGGTTCTTTTTCATTTGCACAACGGCTTGAAAAGAAAATAAAATACAAACGGATTGCTACTTGGCAAAATCTAACTTGAGAAACTGATTCTTCGGAAGTCACAATTCAAAAAGCCCCGTCTTGAAGAAGGTTTTCGTATTTATAGGCAATCATTGGAATGTCAAGGTTGTCATGTACAGCGTATATAAAAAATACAAAAAGTCTGCTCTGACTTTTTAAGATCTCAAAAACATGACCTACAAGAAACCAGAGCTGGAAAACTATTCAAAAGTTAAAATTTTAAACACACCACAAAAACTCAGAAGGCCCGGCAAAAACAAACTAACGACAATTCTTGATAAGCCATGAACACGGAGTTGTACCGAAAGGAATTGAATTTGAAAAATTGGAATCGTAAACAAAACGAAAGTGAGATTATATCCTTCCTTACGGTATCTGAACCTGTTTTCCCGTTCACATTGTTATCAGAAGTAATGTCTATCATAGAAGTAATAATAATAGTAATAATAACAACGGTTAGAACAAATAATAATAATAATAATAGAATCGGAGATACTGAATAATCATGATAATAATAACAATAATAATAGAATCGGAGATACTGAATAATGATGATAATAACAATAATAATAATAGAATCGGAGATACTAGTGAGGCCAAATAGTTGTTCAGACTAAATTCTCGTAAATAACAAACAAATAAACTCGGAAACATGAAAGGTAGCCCAACGAAGCATACTATAGTACCTATCTCAAGTCAGAAAATTATGCTTCGTTACAACTGCTGAAATTGTGCTCCCTGTATCTATCATGGCCATGAATGATAAACTTAAAATGTCCCGAGTGACAACCAGTGATCGAATTTCTGGGGGACTGTAATCGAAATCACACTCCTTCGTTTTCCGAACAATGCGAACTTTCCATAGTTTCCCCCTCGACTGTCATACAGGAAATATAATTTCTGGGTGGGAATTTATTTGGTGAATTTTTGTTTCCAGAGTAATTTCCATTCTGAAAGGTTTTTTGGTGATCTGTATCACCAAAACGCTGGTGGGACCTGTTTTCCCGAAACTGATTATTATTATCATTATTATTATCATTATTAAAATAATGATCTGCTTGTCTGAGTCGGTCAACGGCAACTAGCAAATTTTGAGTCCCTACTAAATGACGAGTAATTGAACTAATTAATTGTTCGCTTGTATACGGGGGGATGAGATGTCGAGCTTGAGCCACCAATTTATTAAAATAATTTGAATAACGTACCAGTTTCAGATTTATCATACCATATTCTAGATTTTGGTACAAATCAAAATGCAAAAACGCTGGGACTATCTTGGAATTACAAATATGATAATCAATCTCATGTTTCGAATTGATGGACAGATGACAGACTGTCTGTCTTCTCCTAACCAAGAGCATTGCTTTGGCCTGGTGTGGTCAAAATAAAAAATTTTTTTAACAATTTTAAATGTAACGTATTTTATGAAAAAATTTTAAAACATCCTAGCAATTTTACATGTTTTATATCAACTTTCATCTTGCACAATGTGTCACTTATTGTTGAATAACATCGCGTCTCACAATCTCAACAAAGATTATCCCTGATGATGGAAATGATTTATTAAATTTCCGAAAGCTTGGACAAACTTTAAAGTAGTACTCTTTGATTTTGCTGCAAAGCCCCACTATTTACTAGTTCCATATATATATATATATATATATATATATATATATATATATATATAGCAAAATCAAAGAGTACTACTTTAAAGTTTGTCCAAGCTTTCGGAAATTTAATAAATCATTTCCATCATCAGGGATAATCTTTGTTGGGATTGTGAGACGCGATGTTATTCAACAATAAGTGACACATTGTGCAAGATGAAAGTTGATATAAACATGTAAAATTGGTAGGATGTCTTGAAATTTTTTCATAAAATACGTTACATTTAAAATTGTTAAAAATTTTTTTTTTTTTGACCACACCAGGCCAAATCAATGCTCTTGGTTAGGTCTGTCTTCTCCTAACCAACTTTCATCTTGCACAATGTGTCACTTATTGTTGAATAACATCGCGTCTCACAATCTCAACAAAGATTATCCCTGATGATGGAAATGATTTATTAAATTTCCGAAAGCTTGGACAAACTTTAAAGTAGTACTCTTTGATTTTGCTGCAAAGCCCCACTATTTACTAGTTCCATACCTAACTAGTCAGCAACGACTACCCTTCCTCTATATATATATATATATATATATATATCTGGTGTAAAAACCCACATTTACACAGAAATTCGAGAATTGAAGTCAGGAAAAGAAGTCTTGGATCGTTTGAGAAACATTTATGAATCCAAAGGATTCTCCAGGGTAGCAGCTCTCATCGAACAACTAGTTCTCATCCGCTATTCTGATTGCTCATGAATGGAGGAATACCTGAATAAGAATATGAAAATTGCTATTGACACAGAAATAAAGAGTGGAGTGTTAGCAGCATTAATATTTGTCAGTATTCCTGATTATTCAAAACCCCTAATCATGGCACTTGAGAATTGTGGTTTGGATCTAACAACAGATCTAGTTGAAGAAAGGCTATTAGCAGAAGTAGCTAAATATGAAAACGAAGGAAGAGAATCTGCATTAGTATTGAAGAAACATGAGATATATACGTGGATATAAAATTCAAAGGAAAATGTCACAACTGCCACAAGTATGGACATGAGTCCAAATTCTGTCGATTACCAACAGGTTACGGAGAATCAAAGAAATCCGAAACAGGACTTATTATTACAGCACTAGGAACTGAAAATTTGAACGAAAACGACTGGTATGTCGACTCTGGTGCATCAGTTCATCTTACGGGTCGTTCTGACTGGCTACGTAACATGAAAAATGTAAGTGGTGATGATATTGTGACAACGTCTTCTGGAGAACAGTTCAAGATCAACTCCATTGGAGAAACATCAGTACTACTGAATATTGAAGAAGAAAAATTGAGACTCCTATTAATGAAGTGAGCTATGTTTCTGAACTGAAATTCAATCTGATATCTTGCAAGCCATTGGCAAGAAAAGGTGTGAAAACAATATTCGAAAATGAAAGGACCTGTGAAATGAGAGATGGAAAATCTGGTAACTTGATAGCAATTGCCAAATCTACAGATGGTGAATTATATAAACTAGATTGCTTTAAGGAAAAATCGATGGTTCTAAATGCAAAAGTTGAAAACTCGTTTGAAATTTGGCATCGTCGTCTTGGTCACTTGAGTACAGAAAATTTGAAACATTTCGAAGCTGGAATGGATGGAATTGATGGGTTTTTAATAATGAAACAGACCTTTGATCAACAAATTTATTCTTGGAGAGAAAAACGGTACTTCTAACATCAAATCCAAAAAACTATGTCAACTTGACACACATGCAGAGATCAAAACATAGACACTATGATAAAAATAAAAAATGGTGATATGGTGAATATATTGTAACACCCCTACTCGCCAGATCATTCATCAACAATTCCTATCAAAATTCTGAATTTCTCGAATTTTTCTCTAGGGAGAGGTTTTGTTAATCCATCAGCTAGCATACTCGAGCTTTGACAGTATAAGAAATTGATTTCTTCATTTCTAATCAACTCCTTTAAATGATGATACTTCACATCTATATGTTTTGTCCGGCAACTCGATTTTTCATTGGAGGCAATCTTGATGCATCCCTGATTATCCTCATAGAGAGTTGTAAGATCATTATAGTTGATTCCGAAGTCCAATATGAGTCTTTCCAGACAAACAAGTTCTTGACTAGCTAGAGAAGCTGATATGTATTTGGCCTCTGTAGATGACAGTGAAACCGATGTTTGTTTCTTGCTTGTCCAGGATATTGAATTTTTCCCAAGCATGAATATGAAGCCGCTCATTGACTTTCTATCAGATGTGTCTCCTGCCCAGTCTGAGTCAACATAACTAAGTTCCAGTTGAACATCTGACCTTATCTTCAACTTAAAATCATTCGTTGCTTTGAGATATTTCATGAGTCTCTTAACTGCATCCCAATCAAACTGACGTGATTTACTCACTCTTCTAGTTAAATAACTGACAGCAGTAGCAATGTCAGGGCGAGTTGTAGTAGACAAGTAGAGTAGAGCCCCCACTGCTTTTCTATAATTTTCATTATCAGGTAATATTTTATATTCTTCTGTATACTTATGATATTCAGGATCCATTGGAGTTGTAACACAGGAGGCATTTTCCATTCCAAATTTTTTGAGTAAATTATCAATTTTGTTTCGTTGATTCAGAAGAAAACTTCCATCTTCAATGCGGTGGATGTTGATGCCAAGAAAAAAGGATAAGTTGCCCAAATTCATCAAATCAAAATGATTGTTCAATGTTTCTCCAATGTAATCTATCACTCATTCGTTATGGTGACAAATAATCAAATCGTCTACGTAAATCAACAAATATATATAGTCATTATTCTCATTTTTTGTGTACAAACACTGGTCGTTTTCACTTTGGTTGAATCAATAACTTCGGAGAATATTACTAAGTATATCATTCCTTACCCTTGCACCGTATACCGATTTATAAAGCCTCTATACTAGATTCGATTGGTTTTCTTTGATATAACCCTCTGGCGGTTTTAACGTCAAAGTGTTTGACCTTCAATTTATGAACTGCAGCAATGGTTAAAAGGATTCGAAATGTGCTTTGTTTCATGACTGGTGCAAACGTGCAGTTATAGTCTTCACCACATTTCTGGGAGAATCCCTTTGCCACTAATCGTGCCTTATATTTCTTCACATTTCCCTCAGAGTCATGTTTTATTTTAAATATCCATTTAGGTTCAATGGCATTTTTATCGGGAGGAAGTTCAGTGAGTGTCCAGATCTGTTTTTCTTCAACAATTCAGCAATTTTAACTTTTCTGGCAACTTCATTACCTCTTTCCATGATTCTGGTTCCTTGCAGGACTCAATTCGTGAAAAATATGTGAGTTTCCGACTATGTTCTCCTTTAGCTTTCTTTGAGGACCTTCTTAATGTCTGTGCGTCATTTTCCACAGAATTGTTTTCAATTTTCTCTTGACTCGTTGCTTTTTCTATTTCATCGCTCTTTTGATCTTCTTCGTCTTGGTTTCCTTCGGTTTAATTTTTCTTTATATCAATCTCTATTGGATTTTCTGACAAATCATCCTCAGTATTTTTTGATTCATATTTTTCATATCCTAAATTATGATGATTTTCAATGAAACGAACAGTCCTACTTATCGTAATTTTAATTGTTGTCGGGTTTAAAATTCTGTATCCATTAGAATTTTCACAAATTCCCACTAATAAACCTTCTGTGGCACGAGCATCCCACTTTCTTCTCTTCTTTTTTGGAACGTAAAAATATGCTTTTGTGCCGAAATTTTTGAGGTGTTATATGTTTGGTATTTCTTGGTGCCACAATTTGTAAGGGATACTGTCTATTTATTCGGTGCGGTAACAATGGCCTCACCCCAATATGTATTTGGCAGTTCAGTATCGAACAACATGCATCGAGCTGATTCACACAGAGTTCGATTTTTGCGCTCCGGTACCCCATTTTGCTGTGGCGAATATGGTACGGTAGTTTGGAATTGAATACCATTCTTTCTCAATATCAACTGAACTGGTTTTCCACAAAATTCTCCGCCATTACCAAACCTGAATATTTTTGGTAGCTTTTCGAATTTATTTTTAACTAAAGCAATATAATCAGCCATTTTCTCTGCGACTTTATCTTTCAGTAAATATATAACTGTATATCGCGAAAAGTCATCTATGAACGTTACAAAATAACGCTTCTTTCCAGGCGTTTCAGTCTTCATTGGACCACACACATCAGTGTGTATTAAATCAAGGCACCGTTTTGATCGTTTTTTACAGGATTTTGAGAATGGTTTCTTTGTTAGTTTACCTTTCAAACAACTGGTACACTGTAGAAATTCTGTACAATCATTTATAACAATCCCTGAAGCAAGATTTTTGTTATACAACTTCTTGATATGTTCGGGATTTCGGTGACATAATCGCTTATGCCATGTATGAATACAACCGGTTTGATTTTTCTCAATTAACATATTAGACAGAATTGTTGAACTAAGAACCATTCTGCAACAGTTTATTGTTTCTGTGCCAACTTCTTCACGGACAACAAATGTGACTTAAGTTCGGGAACATATAGAACGTCACTTACACGTACAGGTGTAACATTTCCTGATACTAAACAATGAAGAAATCCTTCACCAATTCCAGTATTTTTCATTTCATGGCCATTTGGAACAATGAATTTGTCATTATGATTTTTGAGATTCAGAAAAAAGTTTTTGTTGGATGTCATATGACTTGACACACCAGCATCTATAAACCAGTCAGTATTTTCGGTGATTTCTTCTGAATATTCACAGAAACAGTATTCATCTCTCCTTTCTGCTACACTACATTTGGCGTTGTGTGTTGAGTTGTCATTTTTACTGGTATTTCCTTCCGTGTTATTTTTCAACCTCTTCTTGAGAAAATAACAGTCTTTCTTTTGGTGGCCCCTTTGTTTACAGTAAAAACACTCTGTATCGTGATTTCCTTTCTTATTGTCTTACTAAAAGTTTTCAGTGCTGTAGTTGATGTTTCAGTGTCATTCACATTTCTTCGATTGAATTCATCCATCATTTTTCCTTTTACATATTCAAGTGTTTGTTCGTCGTCTGGACGGGCATCAAGAGCAGTAACGAGAGTATCATACCGTTGTGGTAGACCTCCAAGAAGAAGGGCAGCAACATGAAAAACTTTTATTTCTTCTCCAATACCTCTGAATATCTCAACCATCTCAAGAGTTTTACGAATATACTCTGACATTGACTGTCCGCTTTCAAGTTTTATTTGATAGAGTTCCCTGAGAAGATACAGGTTGTTGCTGAGATTGGCTCTTTCATGTACCTTTTGTAGAACTTCCCACATATTTCTAGCCGAAGTGCAATTACAAATGTGAACAATTTGCTTATTCTCCACAGATAATGAAATAGTGCTTTGAGCTTTCTCGTTTAGATCATTCCATTCATTTTCATCAACTCCAAACATTGTATTGTCCGAAGGGTTTTCCATTTTATCGTTTTTCCCCTTTTACAACACTCAATTTAAGCAATGCCCGTTTCACGCGTGAACTGGGCCCATAACCTGATGGGTTTTTAATAATGAAACAGACCTTTTATCAACAAATTTATTCTTGGAGAGAAAAACGGTACTTGTAACATCAAATCCAAAAAACTATGTCAAACTTGACAAACATGCAGAGATCAAAACATACACACTATGATAAAAATAAAAAATGGTGATATGGCGAATATATTGTAACAGGAATTATATTTGATACGACGAGCATAGATAGGAATATCTGCCAAGGCTGTGTAAAAGGAAAGCAGCATCGTAATCCATATCCGAGAAGTACATGTCAACTGAAAACTACTGAAAAGTTGGAACTCATACATTCAGACATTTGTGGTCCCATGAAACAATATTCTATTGGTGGTAAAAGATACGTACTGACCTTCATCGATGATTTCACTAGAAAAACATTCGTTTATTTTTTAACAAACAAATCAGAAGTACTCGAAAAGTTCAAAGAATTCAAGAATCTAGTCGAAAATCAAACTTCAAATAGAATCAAATCTATTCGAACATATAACGGACAGGAGTATGCAAATCAATCCATGAAAGAATATTTGGTTCGGAATAGTATAACACATCAGACAACTATCGAATATAGCTTTGGTGGAAAAAGCACGTTCAAAGAAGCGTGGAATGGAAGAAAACCGAAACTGAATTTCTTGAGAATTTTTGGATGCACTGCGTACACGCATATACCAAAAGAGAAACGAAAGAAATGGGATGCAAAATCAAAAGAACTGATATTCGTCGGCTACTGCGAAAATTCGAAGAGATATCGTTTGATAAACATGACAACGAAAGAAATAACAGAATCCAGAAATGTCATATTCGATGAAATGAAAATGTTTGTCCAAAATGATAAATCTGACGGAGCATTCTACGATTTTGAAGAAATTCCAATGATTATTGATGGAAATGGTCGTTTAAAGAATGATTCTGAAGTGAGTCAGGAAGAGAATGAAGAATTACCTGAAAATTTTATGAGAAATGATGAACAAACTGCTGAACTTACACCTGAAGAGACACCCCTTAATGGAAGAAAATGTAATGAGACGAAACGAAAATGATGGAATCCCGCAAAGAGCATATCCTGGATGAGAACATCGATTACCTGAGAGATTGAAAGACTATGTGCTGTGTGCTGCAAAAGATATAGATGATATCGAGGATCCAAAATCGGTCTCAGAGGCGTTATCCAGAAGTGTTAGCAGAGTCTTTGATAATGGCTAGGAAGGTTTTAGATACTTGTGAAATATAAGAATTATACAACTCAGGAATAGGAATGTTTATTTTAACAACTGAATAATAATGAGATAAACATACTTCATATAAAATATTACATAACAAAATATACCATGCGTTAACACCCCCACTTTATGTAATATTACTTCAATCCCATTTTCCGACAATGGAGATACATTTTTTCACCAACAAGTCCTTTGGTCAAACAGTCGGCAACCATCTCTTCTGTACTGACTATTTTAATTGTTATATCTCCTAGATCCTGCCGTTCACGAACAAAGTGGTGCATGATATCTATGTGTTTACTTCGTGGGCGATATCCTGCATTTTTGCTGAGGTCCACTGCACCCTTGTTATCACAAAAAATTTATTTTATTTTTTATTTATTTATTTATTACACGAGAAGTTACCCATTTACATTAATATAAAATAATAAAACTATGTATACAATATGTATATAAAAACCTAAGTCTAAAAACACTATACACTAGACTGACAACACATACCAAATTAAGATAAAATGGGGTCTTTAGCTACATAGTTGCTCTCTTCATTTGCCAAAGCGAGGAAGAAAAAATGTCCGTAGCCACTGAGTGTACATTAGCCTGTCGCAGTAACCTAACCATCCCTATGTTTGCACCATAATTAGATCGATGTGCAGCCAGGAAAAATGTGCCATATTCACGAAGTGATCTAGGAGGTACATATATTTTTACTTCCTCTAATAATTCGGGAGAATCTATCAGACCATTCAAAATTTTATAGATAAACATGGTGTCAAACCCTTGCCTTCTGTGGATTAGGGGACTCAAATTCATTATTGACAGCATGTTGGTATAAGAGTAGAGAGTATTCAACCTAAATGAGCAGTACATAAGAAACCTTCGTTGAACTCTTTCCAATTTTTCGATGTGGACTTGGGCATAAGGACACCAAATAATCGAAGCATATTCAAGATGAGATCTAACCAAAGAAATGAATAAGATTTTCACTGTACTCATATGAACAAAATCTCTGGAATGTCTCTTTATGAAACCCAACTGCTTCAGTGCTCTATTACAGATATACTCGATGTGCGAAGAAAACGAGAGATTAGATTGAAAAATGACTCCGAGATCTTTTATCAACGTAACTTTCTCAATTACGGTGCCTTCAAGACTGTAGTTGAAATTTACCTCGTGCACAGTGCGATGGAAACTGATAACTTTACATTTCAGAGGATTTATGCTCATTTTATTCGCCGAACAGCCGCGTGAAAAAACATTCAAGCTATTCTGGAGTTTGAGACAATCATCTGGATTTTGTATGACATGAAATATTTTGATATCGTCGGCATACATGAGGAATTTGCAATCAGAAATGTCTTTGACAATGTCATCTATGAATATACTGAACAGTAAAGGCCCCAGATGGGAGCCCTGTGGCACACCCGAAGTAGCAGTGTATTCGTCGGAAATGCATCCGTTCAGCTTGACATATAGGAGGCGATCTGATAAATACGTTATTAACCAATCCAGAAGGGAACCGCGAATGCCAATACACGATAACTTTTGGATAAGAATAGCATGATCGACTTTATCAAAAGCCTTAGATAAATCTGTGTAAACAGAATCAACCTGCAGACCCCTCTCTAAAGCCGATACAATGAAGTTGGTGTAGATCATGAGGTTCGTGCATTTCGATCGTCCATCTTGAAACCCATGTTGACTAACACTTATTTCATTAGCCAAACTGGAACAGAGGAATCTATTAACCAAGCACTCAAATACCTTGGGAATAGCGGAGAGAATAGTAATAGGTCTATAATTTTCCACAAGAGCAGGGTTTCCGGATTTGAGAAGAGGTTTGACAAATGACCTTTTCCAACAGTGAGGAAAAATCCCATCCGCCAAAGATTTATTAAACATTAACCACAGCGGTCTACTAAGTGAAAAGGCACACTCCTTCAGGAACACGTTAGGAATGAGATCAGGGCCAGGTCCCTTACTGACATCCAGTGAGCACAAACAATCCATCACCTCTGCTATACCAACAGAGAAGCCATGTAGATTGTTTATCTGATTCTTAGACGATATGTGATCAAAATTATTCGAACTTAAACTATCAGTTTCATATACAGATGAGAAATAATCAGCAAAAGATCCAACAATGCTCGTATTATCATTTAGGATAGAATTATTATATTTCATTGTACTTGGCATGTCACAATTTTTCCGTTTAGAATTTACAAATTTCCAAAAAGGTTTAGTATGTTGACGAATTAGGTGCTCAGTATTGTCAATGTAAGATCGATAGCATTGTCGAGATAACAATCGGCATTGTGATCTCAAATTTTGAAATTCCGCATAATCGGTATCCGAGAGAGACTGCTTATATTTGATATGAGCATTTTTCTTAGAGGAAATACATTTTTTCAATTCACTACTGAACCAAATTGGAAATTTAGGACAAATATTGATAGTGATTTTAGGAACATACGTCTCCAAAACCCTGAACATAACATCATAAAATGCTGACACACATTCATCGGGGCTCAACGCCGAGAAATGTAAATCCCAGTTGAAGTTATTAATAATAATATTCAAACTGGTATAGTCAGCTCTATTAAAATTAAATCTAACTTCGTGCTTGTCCAAATTATCAGCTATTGATAGAGATACATCAATTTTCAATGCAGGATGATAGTTATCACTGGGTAGTAGTTCATCAGATGCCATAGTTATACAGTATCTGAATACATTGCTAAACACAAGATCTAAATATTTATCATATAAGTTAGGAACATTATTCAGCTGGTAAAAATTGCATAATGATATACATTCAATGAGGGTTTCAGCTTTAGAACCTGAACCGGTTGCAATGACACCATCATTATCATTAGACCATAAAATATCAGGTAAATTATAATCTCCTGCACAATACAAAACTTTGTCACTGTAATGCTCGCAAATAAAATCCATGGTCTGACAATGCGATTCATATGCCTCCAAAGATGAGTCTGGAGGCAAATAAACAGCGCCCAAACAACATTCGTCTTGTATGGACACCCATAACTGTTCACAGTAACCAATATGGGAAGGAATGAGTATAAGGGAAGACCTTATATTACTTCGGATACCAATAAGAATGCCTCCACCCCTGGTTTTACCAGTAGCATCAGAATCCCTATCGAATCTGTACAAATTATAACCAACCAGGCCAAGTTCTGCATCACCTATCGTCGGCGTGAGCCATGATTCGACAAACACGATTACATCATATAAACAAGTTGATACAGCAATAGCTAACTCAGTCATTTTTGTCCTTAAGCCACGAACATTTTGATAATAAACCTGCAGCTTCTTCACTTTTCTAAAAAATTCGCCGTATTACGATGCTGACGTGGTGGCTGTGGAAGAAATTCCCTGACGGTTGCTTTGGATGGCCATGATGCAGCATTCATCATCAGATCGAAAGAAGACTCGCGAACGCCAATCTTGAACGAGCAGTAATTCTCATTAGAAGTTAGTGCTTTTACAGAGAAGTCAGCATTCCTCAACCCATGCTTCTTTGATAGATGATCAGATACTTGACTAGCTTCGACTCCAGGACTGACATTGTTCAAATGAATATACCTCATTTTCTCAACTCCAGCAAAAACCGCATTAGCATCCGAGCCGACAACTATTTTACTCGCTGGTTTTAAAGAGCTGTTGGCTGATTTAGCGTTCTGAGGCTTGCTTTTGGGCTGATTCTTTGGGGAGGACAGTACGTTTGCGTAAGATTGGGCATTAGGGACCATTCTAGTCATCGTCGAAACACCGGAAGTTGAAACACCCGAAGTAGCCACTGGCTTGTTGGTTAGTAGGTTAACAAGCTCGATGTTACTCTCGCGAAGCATAGTTACTTCGTTTCTGGTAACACAATTCATCGTCTCAAACTCCGCCTTTAGAGAAGCCAGAGAATCCATGAAATATTTTTGGATTTCATCGATTTTTTTAACGAAGCCAATCATGTCATTTGGAATGCAAGCACAGCTACAGTCCTCACAAAAGAATTTCAAAATTATCTTGCCACTCAGTTGCATAGCTCGTACCTCGGTTGAGCTCAGACAGGAACAAGAGTGACAAAATAGCGAACTACAATCATCACATTTGATCTTCTTATTGGCATCGTCGACTGAGAGCATTGTCTTGCACTTAGAACAATTCATATTCAGCCTCGAATGTGTCGTGGTCAACCCTGTATAATTGCTGCATACGCTTAGAACAGATTTGGAAATTGTTTTTTGCCGTTGAAAAAGATGGTCAGTTTTTTACAGTTTTTTACGGTTGCTCACTGTTCACTTTATTCACCAATGAATTATGCAGTTTTGCTAACTACATGCTTATAGTTTAACGTGGAACTATAATCGCTGGATAGATAGCTAGTTCACTTACTCAAATTGTAACTATGACGAAATCACGATTTTCTATTGGATAATTTACGATTTATCACTGATTATTGAGGACTAACAGAAACACGTCCGCACCTTTATAAAATTTTTTTCTTTACCATGTATTTGAGCTCTGAAGATGAATTTCTTTCAATAAATTCCTTATGAATATTGCTTCTTGTGAGGCGAGTGTTAATGCCATGTATTCCGCCTCTGTCGTGGAGAGTGCTACTGTTGTTTGTTTTTTAGAACTCCAGCTCACCGCTCCCCCAGACAGCATGAACACATAACCAGCGGTAGATTTTCTGTCGTCGGAATCTCCAGCCCAATCAGAGTCGCAATAGCCATGAAGTTCTTCTTTGGATCCGTAGAAGCTCAATTTTAATGTTGAAGTTTTTTTTAAGTACCTCATTATGCGTTTAACAGCCATCCAATGAACTTTACCGGGGTTGTTACTAAATCTCGCTAGTTTTCCCACAGCGAAAGATATATCAGGCCTCGTACACTGGGCTGCATACATAATACTCCCTATAGCCTCTTGATATGGAATTGTAGACATTTCTAGTTTTTCCTCTTCGTCAGTTGGTTGCATTTCCTTAGTAAGATTTTGATTCGGGTCAAGAGGAGTTTGAACACCATTACAATGACTCATATTGAATCGTGCCAATACTTCCTCTATGTATTTTTCTTGGTCTAGTGTTATTAGACCTGTCTTTCTGTTGCGTCCAATGCGCATGCCAAGACAGTAATGAGCCTCTCCCAAATCTTTCATTTGAAATCTATTCATTAGCTCTGATTTCAACTTCATTTTCTGTTTCTTGTCTTCAGAAAAGATTAGGAGATCATCAACGTATATTGCTATTATAAGGATCTTACCATGTACTGTCTTGAAATAAATACATGGGTCAATATCAGACTGGTGGAAATTTGAATCTTTTATTGCCTTGTCTAATTCCTGATTCCAGGTTCTACTTGACTGTTTCAATCCATATAATGTTTTTAGGAGTCGACACGTTCTTCCATCAGGTAGTTCCATATATATTTCCTCGGTCAATTTCGGGTGAAGGAATGCTGTAACAACATCCATCTGGTCTATATCCCAACTATTTCTTGCTGCTAATGAGATCAGTAGTCGAATAGAACTGTATCTCACCACTGGAGAATATGTCTCTTCATAATCAATTCCATGTATCTGTGAGTAACCTTTTGCTACGAGTCGAGCCTTGAACCGTTCAATTTTACCATCTACCGTGAATTTAGTTCTGAAAGTCCATTTGCTTTTAACTGCCTTCTTGTTTGCAGGGAGGTCGCAAATCACCCAGGTTTGGTTTTCAAAATGAGCTCTCAGTTCTTCATCCATTGCCTTTCTCCAGTGAATTGAATTTGGTCCATCCATAGCTTCTTTTATAGTTTTTGGATCATAGCTAACATTTAACATGGCTTGATAAAGAAAGTCTTCATTGAAAATCATTTTATTGGGTTGACTTATACGAGTTGATCTTCTAGTTGAAATTTCCTCTTCAATGACTGGAGTTTCTTCTTCGTCTGTATTTGGTGTCCAATTCTGAGATTCTTGATCATTTTCATAGCTATCGGTTGTTGATGTAGACGGACGACTTTCCCCCACTTCAACAATAGTTTCAGTTATTTGAAGTTGTTGTTGAATGTCGTTTTCTTCAACAAAAGTATTTGGAAATAATTTCGTGCAATCATTATGGACATTCTTACTTTGATTTTCCAGAAATTTTACATCTCTAGCCATTGATAGTTTTCTAGATACAGGATGAATGAACCTGTATCCCTTTGAATTTTCGCAGTATCCTACAAAAATGTATTCCTCGGCTTTAGCGTCCAATATTCTTCGCTTTTCCTTGGGAGTATGTATATAAGCTTTACATCCAAAAATTCTGAGGTTTGATAAATTTGGTTTATGACCAGTCCAAGCTTCTCCAGGTGTTTTATTATGGAGTGCTTTTGTAGGAGACCGGTTCTTGAGGTATACTGCTGTATTCAATGCTTCAGCCCAAAAATCTTTGCTCAGTTGAGATGCCACTAACATACTTCTAGCCTTCTCTACTAAAGTACGATTGAGTCTTTCAGCTACACCGTTCTGCTGTGGTGTGTAAGGTATTGTTGTTTGGTGCTGAATACCATGCTGTTTCAACACTTGCAAGAGTTTGTTATTGACATACTCAGTGCCGTTATCTGATCGGAGACACTTTATTCTGCAATTTGTTTGATTTTCTACCAATGCTTTGTATTCTATGAATTTTTCAACGACTTCAGACTTGTTTCTCAGGAAATATACATTAGATTTTCTTGTAAAATCATCCGTGAATGTCAAAAAATACAAAGCTCCACCAATGGATTTTTCTTGCATAGGTCCAACTAGATCAGAATGAATTATTTCTAGGATATGATCAGCACGCTTTCCACCGGACTGAGGAAATGGAATGCGATGTAGTTTACCCTTGATGCAGGATTCACATTCTAGTTTGGACTTCTCACTGCAAAAGTTGATTCCAGTTGACATATTCTTCAATGATTTCATTGAAGATTCATTCAAGTGGCCTAACCGTCGGTGCCAAATTTCGTAGTCACTGAGCATTTCTGAAGAATACACTGACAAAGTTTGTCGATCAAGTTTGTACATGCCATTGACTTCGGAGGCTGTTGCAATTATCTCTTTGGGGTCAAGTTTAACTTTTTCATTGGTGGTTCGGCAGCCATTTTCTTTATCAAAAATAACTGATCTTCCTTTATGGACGATTTTACTCACAGATAATAAATTTAAAGATAAATCTGGAGCATGAACCACATTATCAATAGTAACTGTGTTGTTATTCTTGAGTACAATTTTTATCGCACCATATCCAGTACACTGAAGCTTATTGCCATTGGCGATACCCAAATCTCGACTGGTATCCACTTCATGTAACCAATTACGACATGAAGTAAAATGAGCTGTTGCACCGGAATCCACGTACCAGTCTTCAGTATTATGTTTACCAGAAATATCGCAGGTCAGAGATAAATGACTACTTTCTTGCTTTTTGCGGTTATTCTCATAACTGGATTTCTTGGGTTTGGGACAATCTTGTGCTTTGTGGCTTCCATATTCGTTACAGTTGTAACATCGGGGGCCTTTTTTGTAATGTTGGGTTTTCCTTGTAATTGGTTTCTTGCTATAAAATGCGCTTTCTGAAGAAACTGTCGGTTTTGTGGCAATTTCTTTAACATTTTCTTGGACAAGAAGATTCTTAACAAATTCGGTTGATGTCGTTTGTTTTGAACCTTGAATACCCAAAATCAATGGTTTATAATCTTCAGGTAGTCCTCCCAAAATTATTCCACCGACGACGCTATCTTTGAATGGCTCGCCTATGTTCTCCAATTGCTCAGCTATTTTCAATATTTTATCAACATATTCTTGCATGGATGAACATTGATCGAATCTTGTTTTGAATAGACTTGAATATAAACCCACAAGCCGAACTACGCCGCTGTCTTCGTACGATTTCCTCAGATTATCCCATGCTTCTTTAGCTGTTCGGGCTTTTTTTTGTCTCAGCTGCAGCTGAAGGTTTGAGAGATAAGTTGATTTTGGCAAGGGCACGTTGGTCAATATCAGGATCAACTGTCTGTTCTGGCTTTGGTTCAATGCAACACCAAAGACCTGCATCGACCAGAAAGTTCCTCATCCAAAATTTCCAGTCATTGTAGTTCGTGCCATCCAAGTGTTTGCTTTCAGATAAACCACCAACTGAATTAGAAATGACGGTAGTAGTCGATTTACTAATGTTTCTCTGTTCCAATTGGGCTTTAAGTACTTCTAATTGAGCTGCCAGATCTTCTAAATTCGCCATTGTACCTTTTTTTGAAGAAGTAGTAAAATTTCTTGATAGATGTCAGGAAAATTTTTGAAATACTGTCAAAAATTTTCAATAAGTTTCTGAATCGAATTTTTACTGCGGCTGGATTCCTACTATTCACTTTTATCTTCCGAACACTCCTGGGCCCATAACCTGTTAGCAGAGTCTTTGATAATGGCTAGGAAGGTTTTAGATGCTTGTGATATATAAGAATTATACAACTCAGGAATAGGAATGTTTATTTTAACAACTGAATAATAATGAGATAAACATACTTCATATAAAATATTACATAACAAAATATACCATGCGTTAACAAGAAGCGATTCCGAAAGCTGGAAGAGGGCCATGCAGGAAGAATATTTGTCTTTAATCAAAAATAAAACGGGGGAGCTGATTGACCTACCAGAAGGACACAACTTGATATCCTGCAAATGGTTTTATGTAGAAAACGAAATGGCAAAGGAAAGTTGATTCGATACAAGGCACGTCTAGTAATTAGAGGTTTTTCCCAAGTTTATGGAATCGATTATGATGAGACATTTTCGCCTGTAGTGCGAACAACGACTTTGAGATTTCTGATAGCTGCAGCAACTCTATATGATTGGAATATCAACCAGATGGATGCCGTGATAGCATTTCTCTAACCCGAATTGGAAAATGAAAGTATTTCCAAAAAGCAGCCAGAAATGTTCGAAATAGAAGATCATCCTGAGAAAGTATGCAAACTAAAGAAAGCTTTAACAGTCAAGTCGATTATGGAATATCAAACTGGACAAATGTTTCTATGAAGTTGGTTTGAAACAAGCAAAGTTTGATAATTGTGTTTATTTTCGTCGAAATCGAAATGACTTTGTCATTGTGACAGTCCATGTCGATGATCTTCTACTTTTCTCAAATAGTATTGAAATGAATGATGATCTGGTAAACAATTTGAAAAAGAAATTGGAAATGAAATATTTAGGAACTGCCAAATACTGTCTGGGTTTCAAGATTGAAATAAATCGTGAAAGTGGAAAAACTTACCAAGATTCCATATGTCAAATTCTGTCAAAACCCCATTGGAATGTGGAAAGAAATTAAGGAGAACCGAAGAAACGAAAGAATTGCCCAAAAATATTCCTTATCAAATGGCAGTGGGTAGTCTGTTGTACGCTGCACAATTAACGAGACCAGATATATCACATGCAGTGGGAGTGTTGAATGAATTTAATGCAAATCCTTCGCAGGAGCACTGGAATTCAATAAAACGCGTCATGAGATATCTGAAGAGGACAACAAATTCCGAAATTATGTATCAGCGCACTGAAAATGCTGAATTGATTTTGGGATATGCCGATGCTGACTTTGCTGATGATCCCGAAGACAGAAGATCCATCAGCGCTTATGTATTCTTGATGGCGAACGGAGCAATAAGTTGGTCGAGGAAAAAGCAACAAACTGTCGCGCGCTCGACAACCGAAGCTGAATACGTGGCTGTAACTCATGCAGTTCAGAAAGCTTTATGGCTTTGAATGATGATGAAGAGTTGGGAATTGAAGAAAACTATAAGATACCGATTCGTTGTGTTAATAGAGGAGATATAGATCTATCTAAAAACTTCATGTATCATTCACGGACGAAGCACAATGATGTACAATATCATTGCATTCGTGATGCAGTCAAAAATAGACAAGTAGACGTCAGGAAAGTTTCCACAAAGGAAATGGTTGCCGATTCCTTGATCAAAGCACTTTGTACCCAAGAACATGAATGGTGCAGAGCGGAGATGGGAATTCAGAAATCGACATCATGACCAAGAACGACATCTTATCAAGTGGGAGTATTAAAGTATGTTATTAAATCATGAGACGGTGTGTTATTGTCGATGTTGTTTTCTTCTTATATATGGTTACATGTTGATATATATTGTTGTATAAGTTTGAGATTGAATAAATGTCATTCACTGCGTTTCAATAAAAGTTATAATTATTCTGCAATTCAAAAAATCCAGACATCAACCGGTTTGGTACCAGGTGCCTTCAGCAAGATATGCCCTCTTCCTCTCGGAGAACCAGAAGAAATAAAGTGATAGTGTTATGCCTCTTCTCTTATTTTTTTTTCTCATTTCAAGGAAGGGGGCATGAACTGGTCACAGCCCAATGAGAAAACACCTGCATAAAATGGGGCTGTACAACGAAGAACGTTCCTGCAGACAATGTGGTAAAGGGACAGAAACAGCCAGACATATAGTCAGAATGCGAGGCATTAGACTGCAAGAGACAGGCAATATTTGGTAAACCTTGAGTAACTCTCGAAGAATACAGCAGTCAACCGGTGAAGAATCTGTATAGACTGGTACAGGGGACTAGAGGTACAGAGTGGGTGCTGTAAAACTAACCTGGAAAACACAAAAAACCCAAGAGCCTGAGGTGTATCTGGCAAAGTTACAGCATCCGAGGAATGTGCAGGTATGTGCTTTAGGAGCTGAATCCAGTATTCACCCACAACCTATTTGCTATTTCTAGGTCTACGGTTTCTGATCTATGTTTTCATGCAGTCTGACAGAAAATCTAAGCCGTTATACTCCAGCAGCAGCGTAGCAGTAAAGCGAAGTAGAGTAAAGCAAGCAAAGCAAAGCAAGTTATAGATGTACTTATCGAGTCGAATGGCAACTCGAACTGGATAAGGGATAATGGCCCTGCAAATTATAATACTACCATGTTAAAAATTGTTGTATCTAATAAATTATAGCCTCCCAGAGAGCACACAACATACTATGAATATTCTCACAAAGTTCACAACAAACCTCCTATCGAATATTCTACAGAAGTTCCGCAGAATGTGATAAGTATGTTCTGGATATTCTAAGAATGTTATCCAGGAATGATCATAGAATATTATTTGAATATTCTTAGAACTTTTTAGAATATTTCACAATATTCCGTGGATGTTCTCAAAGGATGATCATAGAATATAATATTTGAATATTCTAAGAAAGTTCTAGAATATCTTATAATATTCTATAAATGTTCTCCAGGAATGATCATAGGAATGCGTCTTTAATAAATATTGGGATTAAATAAATCGAACAACGTTCAAAATATGTTTCATCAGAGAGTTATCATATAAATGAAAAAAAATAAAATAAAAATGTCACAAAGTCTTTGTGGGAACATTCCCACAAAATGTGGAGAGGTTATTTTCAACTTTAACTGAAATTATTTGTTCTCATTGATATAAGGAATGCGTACATAATAAATAATGGGATTAAATAAATCGAACATTTAAATGAAAATAAATAATTTTAACTAAAGTTGAAAAGACCCTACTCTCACAAAATGTGGAGTGAAGGGTATTTTCAACTTTGGTTGGAATTATTCTCACGAAATATGGAGAGAAGGGTATTTTCAACTTCAGTTGAAATTATTTGTTTTCATTAATATTGGTATTTATAAATCGCAATATTTATTATGGGCTCATTTTGAGAATATAATGCCTGAAATATTCTCAGAATATTCTAAGACCATCCGAGAGTATGACCCACAGATGTTCTGAGGATATTCTTGAAAATATACTGATGATGTTCTGAAAATATACTTGGGTATATTCTGAGGATGTTTCGATGAAGTTCACAGAACATTCCAGAACATACCCAAGAATATTCTGAGCATGATTTTGGAACTTGCGTTTCTGTCCTATTTTCATGTTCTCAGAATATTCAGAATTTCAGAATTTGGTGCACCTTGTGAGAAAATTCTGAGAACATTCAAATGTTCTACGAAACTATTCTGAGAACATTCCCAGAATAATCTTGTGCTGTCTGGGCTATTGAACTGTGGTTGAAAGAACAATACCTCGATTTCAGGTGGCCAAAAGTAGCAACTACGATAAGTTGGGTAAATGAAATTTGATAATCAGTATTACTTCTCAGAAGTTTTCATTTAAAATAATTGAGTAGTCAGTGGACCATCCTTTCACTACTTTTACTTCTTCTAGTTTTTCGATTATTCAAGAAAAATCCGCGAAAATGCGAAAGCACGTTTTCAATACCTGCACAGGTTATAAAAACGATCACTTCTTTCCTTTGATCTTCTCAGATATCCCTAGAGGCATCTGGCCAACATTCCGCCACGATGTCAAAGACACTGTTGATAGGATCTTGCTTATAGATTAGGACACATAACATAGGGAAACAAGAAGAATAAGATAAAATCAGGCAGTCAGTCACTCTCCAAATTTCAACTCCAACGGTTAACGTTGAGTTACAAGTAATGTTGTTTTTCCCTTAATCATTTTTCACAATGTATTATTTATTTTCATTGGAATATTACCGAATATCTTTATATATTTGTACATAAAACATGATACTAAAGGAAGAAACACCAAGGATATGAGTATGAATAAATGTTTTGCTAGAAACCAATTAAACGAATCACCCTTAACTCCGAATTTCAGTTAACAACACGTGTCGGGGTGTTAAAAATAGCGGTTTGGTGTTGGGATGAAACTCCTGTATATTCATGGCTTTTAAGCTCTGAAGAAATTGAGTTGTAAAGGCTATATAATATACTTGGTAACTGAACGAGTGTCTGAAAATTTCTGTCGCAAAGGAAGGAACACTTAATAATCCTCTATTTCTAATATTCATGTTGTGTGTATAAGTGCGATATATAATTTTATGCTAAAGATACGCAGATTTTTCATTGACAATAACGCTATGACATAGATTAGCAAAATGTAGCTTCCTCCTGTTCTCCATGTTCAGCCATCTAATTTTCCCTAGATTATCAAAAATTCTGACGCTTCTTTGTACTCCAAATATAAGACGTAGACATGCATTCTGAAAGTTGTTTTTGTATTGTTGTTAGGTCCATATAGAGCGCCCACGTATAATAATAACGACAAAACTGGAACCTCAAGTCAGAATCCATTACTACGCCTAGATTTTTTGTTTCATCATCCAACGCTATTTGCTCATTATTTCTATTAATATCCATATTCACAGGTGAGGTTTGTCTTTGATATTTTTTTCCAAACAGCATCACCTTAGATTTTGTTGAATTAATGAGCAGACAGTGATCAGTGGCAAAATTGATACGCACATTGCAGTTTTGTATTTTGACAAGAATATGGGAAGATAATATGGAGAACAATAATGGACCAAGTATGGATCTTTGTGCGACCCCAGATCTCAGTGACATATAATCCGAGTAAACACCATTCATACATACCTGCTGTTGTCGATTTTTAAGATAATTTTCTATAAATTTAAAGCATTGTGTAAAAGTTAATGGTGTCGAAGGCTCGACTAAAATCTAATAGCATTTTGAACTGTCAATCAGTAGCTTTTATGATATCGACTGTAATGTAAAGTAAGGCATATTTGTTACTCCAAGAAAACCAATTACGAATGCCTCTTGTAATCATCATACAGTAGATTGTTTCGCAGTTCTTGCCGCTCGTCAGTGACAGGGTAGGTCGGACAACATTTTAGAGACATCCTGTCCCAGCCCAATGAAGTGAATAGTTAAAAGAAAGTATCAACATGGGAATCACCCTGTATATGTACGCTAATTCCTAGTTGATGTTTTTATTTATTTTAATGTTAATGTCTGAAACATTTTTTCATCATTATGACGTAGTATTCGATACTTGACAATATGATCGGTTACGGTATTTTTCCGAAGTTCCACCAACCCAAGTATGCACATTTATTTAAAGTTTAAAACATTAATAAATATTACGTTTATATAATACGTTGGTTGATCATTGAGAACGTTATTGTCCTGATGATTTTTTGTTATTACGTTTTATTCGATATTTTATGCAATGATTGGTTATAGTATTTTGCTGAAATTTGATTAACGTATGTATCCACATACAGGGTGGCACATTAGTGTGAGGAAGTACAGAATAATGCCTATAATGAGGAGTATGATGAAATGTTTCAGATACAAGCTATATGGTTTACTTTGTTGCTTATTTTGAAAGAAAAAAAATCTTCGGAAGAACTGACCACCGCAAATGCCATCATAACCAATTTATGGATAGAATTTAAGCGAAAATATTTGAGACATGCAATACCAAGAGTGAGTTAAAATGTTGGTATGGATTGAAAGTTACATTTCTCAAAGGGAAAATTTTATTCAGAGTCATTAACTTGACAAACTTTGAATATTCAAAACTTTATTTTTTTTAATGAATCACCCAGTAAGTCATGTCACCATTTTTTAGAACTATTTCATCACTAAAAATTTGAATAGCATGATATAGTCTCTGAAAATGACAGAAGAGAAAAGAGAAATTTACAATTCAATTTTCAAATTGTCAAAAATTGTCTTCATATTTATGTAGGCCAGCAAGGATTTTGATACTTAGTTACTGTTATTGAAATTTAATATAATTGCAATGCATTCAAAACTGAAAATCGGTTAGGAAAGGTCTGGAGAACATTCGTTGACGTATTTAGGACTAGGTAGCCTGGCTGCCGGTCGTGTGGGTTTAAAGCCTAGCAACTGCAGAATCTTTTTTCTGATAGCTTCAGAAAGTTCCAGGAATCGCACGTTAGACCTCATTAATCCTTGGCTCGCACAAATTTCGACTTCCAAGGGCTGCCGTTCATATAGGGACGACAGTTGGTTAACGGAAAAAAATTTTTTTCACATTATGAGAGAAAATAATTGAAGCGATAATATAAAAAATATTAAATTTCTAACAACTGCTCAAAGTGACCAAAGTGATTTCCAAACAATAATCTATTTGGTTTTCAAATTCGTCATCAACTTGCCTCAACTGGAATATTTTGGAATACGTCCTTAATTCTCTTTCTCTTATCCTCTTTTGTAGGTGGGGGTGTTCTATATACTTGATCTTTAAAGTAGCCCCATATAAAAAATCTATTTTTGTCAAATCTGGTGAGCGAGGTGGCCACTTAACCGATCCATCTTCTGGGAAATTCAGAATCTAAATAATTATTAACAGAAACAGAGTAGTGAATAGGTGCTCCGTCTTGTACATACCATATTATTCGTTTGATGCGAATTGGTAAATGATTAGTTACTTAATTGTTTTAACTGTTTTTTCCAATAATCAGGATAAATCAAGCCATTACCTCTTCCCTTAAAGAAATTTTGGCCAACAATGAAATTTCCAATCACAAATACTGACTTGAATTCCAGTGGTCTACACGTTTCATACGGTATATATACAATAATCAAGAGTAACATATGAGGAATGTGAAACTATAGTAGCTGAGAACTATCATATTGAAGAATCGTTTACAAATAAATTGATCATCACTGAAAAAATTCACAGCGATTGTGCCGGAATGATACTAGACAGTTATTTGAACCAACCATACACTTCTAAAATGAATATACTTGTTCTTGTATCGATGCAGATGCTGTAACGAAGATTTCAGTGTGTAATAATTATGTTCAAGAGAATATCCCATCTTCAACATCAATAACTGAACCAACTTAACTTTCAATGTTCAGGCTTTACCGGGCGGCAAAGTGTACTTTATCGCCCGCTAGTGCATAAACAGTTTTTATTGCTTGCTCCCAGTACAAGAATCATATCGGTCACTTCTTCGGTGGCAAAATTCATTTCAAATGCTTTATCTTATAAAACGATTGCTACAAAATTGTCTGACAGTAATTTTTGTTTTATGCTAAAACTTATCGATCATTGAATGAAAAATTCATAGCCCACTTTACAACAGTTTCATTTTGCATGGCACACACAAGAATCACCACTTGTCTTAGTGAGATGCGCATAACGCATTTATTTGCACACCATGAACCAGTTTACAAAGCAACCGGTTAGTATTATTTTGTCACTGTGGATACTTGTCTGTGATTGAGTAAGAGTTTTTATACGGAGACTAACGCCTATTTGCACCGACTTTTTATTAACTGTTATTTAACAAATGGACCTTTAATTTTAATTGATACTTAAGTTTCAAATGATTTGCACCGAAACGTTTTCTCAAAACTTTTACTAACGGTTCTTTATCTTCGTTACAGTGTGGCAACGTTGCAATGATTCAGGGTTTTTGTGTCAATTCTGTTGGAACCCTGTATTTAACCTCAAAATATCTCAAGCTTTTGTAATTTAATGTTTATTGTTTGGTGTTTCCCTATGGTGATTTAAAAAGACTGATTGTTTTGACGATGTCCGCAGAAGCAGAGAGAATTAGGGGGCTGAATTTTAGTCCTAGGGAAGTGAGTCATCTTTTCACAGTAGCCCTTAAATTTAAAAATATTTTGGAAAATAAACAAACCAATGCTATCACAAATTCTCAAAAAAACGAAGCCTGGGTGAAAATAGCTAGGGAGTTTAATGCAACCTCGTCCGATTTGAATAACCGAACTGTTGACCAACTAAAAAGATATTATGAAAACAAGAAGCAGACAGTGAGGAAGAAAAAGGCCCAGGTTCGACAAGAGGCCTTGAAAACTGGTGGAGGCCCTCCACCACCCGAAACCAAGAAGGATGAATAAGATGATTTGGTGCTTGCCACCACGGACCCCATTACAGTGGAGGGGCACTACTATGAAACAATTGATTATGTGTTTGAAAATTCGGTAAGTAGGTACCTAGCTATTTTTTTTTATGTATTTGGGAAATTCAAAGATGTACACTGTGCTTCACTGTGGCATCACAAGGGATGGGCATGTACACACTTTTTTTCTATATTTTATATAAAAGGTAAAGTCATAAACTTCTTTTGGATGAGCTGCAACCACTGCTGGTAATTCACAATTTTGGTTTGACCATGTTACTCAAAATAAATTATTTTGAAGTGTTTTAAGACTTTTTCTTCGTCACTGCAGGGTCATTGATAGAGAGTGAGTCAAAGTCTTATGACCTTATCTTTCAGCAGTACTACAAACTGTATACCCCCATGACTACGAAGTGTGACCTAATGCCATCTCCCTCTCAGCAAACAAAAATATAAGCATTACCTAACTATGTCATTTTTATTTTTTCTTAGTAATCTGGGTAGCCACACTGAGAGTGTATGTACACAAACTGACAAATTACTAAATATATTGGATCATTATTTCATTGTATGGAAGTAAAATATATATATATTTTAGGAAAATGCCCTTCTGGATGAAAGAGACAATGCAAGTTTTTCAGAAGCTTCCATTGAGGCACAAAAAGCAAGTATCTATCTATGTTAATTTAAATTCATTTGAATGTTAGCATTGTATTTTCGTGAGTTTAACAAGACTGCAATATTTTCTTCTACTTAGATTGTGTATAGTTTCTGCTATTAAACTTTGAATATGCTATAACGTTGTCCAACAATACACTCAGTTTTAT
The DNA here is from genome assembly GCA_958298965.1 of Chrysolina haemoptera. NCBI lineage: Eukaryota > Metazoa > Arthropoda > Insecta > Coleoptera > Chrysomelidae > Chrysolina > Chrysolina haemoptera. Next base: position 26,699,306 of record OY282586.1, on the reverse strand, counting down.
ACTGATTGTATTTTCAATTAAAATAGAAATGAATTTAAATTTTTTTATAACTGTAACTGAAAAAAAGCTTACCTGCACCTGATTGCCCTTATATGTTTTAGAAAGAAGTAAAAAGTACTAAGAAGACCAATTGGAAAAATTTCAATACAAATGACTTGAAAAGACCTCTAAATCCTGCATTACTGCATCCTGGTATGAGAGATAAAAATGAAACGCAAGGTGATGAAGCAGTAAATGATCCAGCAGTAGGACCTCAAATTGAAGATCAGGACTTGAACAATAAAATAAATAGAGGGAATGGTGAAGGCAGAGGAGGCATACGTGGAAGAGGGACACTCAGAAGAGTAAGATTTCTGATAGTTTTTCTTTTTACCTTCAAGTCTAAAAATCAGTGAATACCTTAAAATACTCACCAGTTGGTTTTTTTGTACATACATTGCATTATCTAATGGTTTAGGATCATTAGTATGTGCATTGCAAACTCAATAATATTGATTGTTTGCATATTTTAGGGGCCCGATAGGAGGAGGCCAACTGCTACACTGGTAAGAACATTGGCATCAAATGCTTTAGCAGAAAAATATGAATACCTAGTAGACAAAAAAATACATAATCGCAGATCACAATATTACGAAAATAGAAAGGGAAAGGTTGCATGCCGAGGAGGAGCATCGCCTTAGAAAAGAATGTCTTCAGCTAGATGTTGATATAAAAAAAAACAATTGGAAAAACTTTCTCCTTATTAAAAAAACTCGATGTTATTTTTTTTTATAGTTCCTTCTGTTATTGTTTGTTACCTGATTTATTTAGAATGTAGTTTGTTGATTTATGTATTGAAAGAATTTTTGTTTCATTTCACAGATTAAGGTTTGCAATAAATTAGGTATGAAATTTCCTTTTTTTTTTAATTCTTACCTGTACTTTTCCCTTATATTTCCTTGTTCAATTGCAGGAATACCACTGACACCTAAATCACTAAAGTTCGGAAAAAGAGTTATAAGAGAGGTATACATTTATTAAAGTCACTGCCTGCATATACCACAATTTTGTATTATAAATAAGATGAAAGAGATAAATTCTGTACAGTAAAACAAAACCAGGTTAAAAAAATGCAAAGTAATATTCAAAAATTAGTCAAAAGTTCTTTTTGTTTTTAATCAGGCAAAGTATTAGAAGGTGTTACAGCTGACTAAAATACCAAATTAATTCATTCTGAACTAAATTGACTGGACCACCATTGACTTGTGGTTCCATAACGATTTGTTGGGTTTGAATTAAATAATTAAGTTCATCTTCACAGAAAAAATTGGTACCTGAATACAATGAAAAAGTTCAGTGACTCAATGAATATTTTTATCAATATTGGTCCAATGAACGCAATCATTATGTCAATGTACCACTGGTTATCCATACTATGAATACGGATATTGATAATATCAATGAATGCTTTCATTGATATCATGAGCAAGTACATTAAATAGGTTCGTTATGGTAATGAATTCCATTCATCAAACGAATGAAGAATGTTCACCCAAGCAATAAATTGTATTCTTTCAACTGATGAAACTGTATTCATCAAATTAGTTATTATTGTCCATTCTTCGAATGAATGCTGTATGATTGATATAATGATTCAGATCAGTTCGACGATGGATATTTTTCATCAATCCAATGAACGGTGGTTATTAAGTATTGGTTATTCCTTGATTCAATAATTGATATACATTAAATCTATGTTTCAGTTTATTCTCGTGATGCTTTCACATATTGAACTAATTATTTTGTTTATTATTTGAATGAGTGGTATTTATTCAATCATTGCATATCATTCGTAAATGCAATGAAGGTCTCCCACTGATATTGAGCATACAGTGAGTTTCCGAAAGATATGCAAAATAATTAACATGCATTCATCAGAACATCGCAATCCTGATTGGAAGGCGTATCTCCAAGTTATCTTTTATTTCAGCTGGCTCCTTTCTGAGCACTTAGGATTTCTTTTTAGTCTGTGCTACCTGAGAAGATGCTTCAACGATCGCTTCTGTCTGCTTAAGTTAACCGGCCCTGTGCAAATAACGAAGTCGTGCGGAGTGGTCCCTCTAGTGGAGGCGCTGTGTACTACCAGCTAAAGCTAACTTGCCAGCAACGGAGATTTCTATGCGAGGATTCGGCTGAACAGATGCCGGCAAAATTTATGAGAATATTTACACACGAGATGGCTTGGTTCGACATAAGGCTTATTATTATATTCATGAACATATTAATTACGGAGTTATAGAATGGGAGGAAAATATTGCTTCTATCTGCCTAACAAAACAGGGACTCAGTAACTTCGTTACACCTTCTATGATCTTTCCATAGCCCCAATAAAACCTGTGTGTAGATCTGAAAATAGATTATCACTGATTTCGATAAACTTGGATTCATTGTAACAATAAAATCATCTCTGGGACCATTAATTACGTTCATTAATATGATGAACAATTTCAAATGGATTCAGTGTACCCCTTTCATCACCTCAATGGACTTTTCCATAGCAGCAACGAAACCTGTTCATAAATGTAAAAAAGGTCATATTTGATCTCAATGAACTTGAATCATTGTCACGATGAAAAATGTATTGTGCCAATGAACGGAAAGGTAATAAACGGTATTCATTGATATAATGTACCACATTTCATTCATAAAATAGTATACATTGTTTCAATGTACTTCTTTCTTCATTTCAATGATCTTTTCCATAACCGCAATGAAACATGTACATAGGTCTGAAAATAGATCATCATTGATCTCGATAAACTTGAATTCATTGTAACAATAAAAACATACATATTTCAGTGAATGGTCATTCATTGACGAAAAATGTATTGTGCCAATAAACGAAGAGGTATTTATCAATAAAATGTACCATATTTTTTTAAAATATAGACATCAGTGCTCTGGGACCATGAATTATGTTCATTGATGTGATGAACAATTTCAAATTGTTTCAGTGTACCACATTCCTCACCTCAATGAACCTTTCCATAGCAGCAACGAAACCTGTTCATAAATATAAAAAATCATCAAATTTAATCTCAATGAACTTGAATTCATTGTATCAATAAATACCTTAGTACATCAGTGAATTTTTAATCATTATCACGATGAAAAGTTAATTGTGCCAATGAACGGAAAGGTAATAAACGGTATTCATTGATATTATGTACCACATTTTTTTATGTAATAATATACATTGATCCAATGTACTTTTTTCTTCATTTCAATAATCTTTTTCAAAGCCGTAACAAAATATGTTCATAGGTCTGAAATTAGATCATCATTGATCTCAGTGTACCCTTTTCCTCACCTCAATAAACTTTTCCGCAGGAGCAACGAAAACTGTTCATAAAGGTAAGAAACGATCATCTTTGATCTCAATAAACTTGAAATCGTTGTATCACTAAATACCTACAAAAGTCAGTGAATATTTATTCATTGCCACGATGAAAAATGTAGGAGAGGTAAAAACGGCTTTTATTGATATAACGTACCACATTTTTTCAGTGTTCAATCATGTCTTCAGGCAATGGAGACTCTGGCTCATCCATATCCCTTGCAAGGTTATGAAGGACAGTAGTTGCAATAATTATGGCTATGATAGTTTCCAGCTTAAGTCTGAGTCCATAGGCAACTACTGGGAACCTTCGCTTCCATATGCCAAAGACCCTCTCAGTTGCATTTCTAGTGAGAATTAAAGCTTCATTATAAAGGTTTTCACCTGGAGTGACAGGATTTGCTAATGGTGTCATTAGGTAGCTTCGAAGTGGATAACCACTGTCCCCTAAAAAAAAATTGATATGTTAAAAACCATTTGAACTACAGAGAGAGGGAGAAAGAGCATAACTTCTAAAGAGATTTTTTAGATCGAGTCTAATAAACTTTCTTTGCAGTCACAAGCATAAACTGTCACATATAAGTATACCTTCGTGTTTACTAAGAGAGAAAAACCAGAAATACAAGTTATATTTGCACGTGCACGTAAGAGTAAAAAAATAGTACCAAATTTCAAGAAAGGATTTCAGACTCTAATCCTTCTACCTCTGAATTCCAAGAATGCACTTGCCTATTATCACACTTTCCACAAATTCTCCAGTTTCAAATCTTGTCCGGATGGATTAATTGGCAAATATTGTGGCATGGCCAGCGAGCAACAACATAAAGAAATTTTAGTTTGGAATCTGTTAGACACTGAACATTTAGTGAAAAGTAAGACTTTCAGTTTCGATAAATTTCTGCATTATCTCCACCTAAAATGACAAAAAAAAAGTTAAAATAAAATACAATGCGATAGAAACAGAAATATTCCATAAAAAATAATAGTATTATAGAAAGAAGAATAAACTAGAAAACAGTTTTTACCTTCGAACTGTATTTTGCAGTTTCTGAGTTCTAATCCTGCCTGGGGTATTACACTTTTTCTGATTTATTCTTTACCCTGTACACCCCATCATGCTAGTTTGGCTTCAAAATGTTAACTAAAAAATGTTATGTTTTTATTGCCAACTTTCAGAAACCCCTTTTACAGTTTATTATAATAGTTAACCTACATCTCTTATTTTTGAATCAATTTTTACATGGGTACAATCAATCAATGCCTGAACTTTTGGAAATCCAGCAATATTATAAAACTCATTCTGGGTCCTAACCCGCTGCTGAGGATGGGGTATATTTACAACTCTGGGGCGTAAAGATGCAATTATTCTTGATACATAAGCTATCACTCTACTGGCTGTAGAGATATGGACGTTCATGAAGTCTGCTGTTTGAATTATGTGCCCACTGCTGGCATAAAACCTGAGTGTCAGAAGTAGTTGGTTGATCGGCGAGAGGCTGTTATTTCTAAAATAAAATCATTTTGTTAGAAAAAAGCAGTACATGTATAAAGGTGCGTATTCACTAGAGCGTTCGTGCCGCATGAGCACCGAATGAGCACATGTGCTGCTCGGTTCAAGCTCAGGATGTGTCATACTGTGTAATGTAATTAATGTAAACACGCATTCTGTTCATGCTCAAATCAGTGTCCACACTATCCGAGAATTTGCTCGATCGGTGCTCATGTTGAAGGAATGCTCTAGTGAATACGCACCTTTATAGCTATATAATTTTACAATAGCCAGACATAACCGAACAGATATCTTAAAAATATTGGTCCTACCTATCATCTGGGTATTCCAACTGATTCTAAATTTGGGTTAGAAGTGTCATGACTGAAGGCTTTGTTAGCCTGAATCTTCTAAAAAAGTCCATTTGGCAAAATCTCTTCATAGTAATTAGGCCTATGAAAAATGCGTCTTGGGTAGCCCATATCGATAAAATCAAGGATTTCTAAGTCATCTTCTCGAAAATCCTCCACCAGGACCTCATCAAAAATTTCCATTTTTTCAAGGCACAAATCTCTGTATTAATCAACAAAAACCAGAATCTTCATGAATATTTGAGGTTAAAATAAACATTATTATGTTTAAAGGAAGGAATTTGGTCAGTTAGCTAATGCTGTTTTTATGGTGTTTTAAGAGTCTTAAAAATGGTGCAACACACAAAAACCACTAATGGTACTTTAAATTGCCCCCGTAAAAAAAGTCGCTGCAAATGGGCGTAACCTATGGAAAACTCTTAGTTCTTAAATTTTGTGAATATTATTAAAAATATTATTGTGAAAAATATTAAAGTAATGAACACGTTTTAGTTTTAGTCGAAATAAAATGAAATTGCAAATTTTATAAAATATGTCAATTTAAGGGGCTAAGTTATATTAACAAAAATTGTAGGTATCAAGTGGTTCTTCAAAATGGTAGAATAACATACTGAATGTTTCATTTTAAAAACTCAAGTTTTTGATATATGAAGTTTGTTAAGTTAATGGCTCTGTATAAAATCCCCTGTAAAAGAAATGAAACTTCCAATCCATTTGATTTCATTCTTAGTATTTCATGTCTCAAATATTTCTAAATTCTATACATGAAGTTTTTATGATGGCATTTGTGGTGGTATGTTTTTCCGAAGATTTTTTGACAACGTCTCAAAATTTTCAAAGAAAAGGAAAATATTTTGCTCAGCTCAAGGGTTAAAAAATGTACAGAGTGTTCTATATCTAAAAATTGATGCTTTGTATTGCACCGCTTTAAAGAAACACTCTATATATTTCAGAATATTTCTAAAATGAGGCACAAATAAAACCATATAACTTTTATCTGATTTTTTTTTTCATAATGCTCATGATAGACGAGATATTGTACTTCCTCACACTAATGTTTGAAAAATGGTTTACCCTTACGTTTAGGTAATACGTTAATGGACAAATAAATATAAACGTCAATTTCCAGTTGAAATGTTGGTTTAATTCAACGTTGATGTCTGGGACATTTTTTCGTTATTACGTATTATTTGTTAGATGAAACAATGGTCCGCTATGGAATTTTCCCAACGTTTCATCAACATATGGTATGAAATTCACTAAAATTCTCACACAGTGAAATCAATGAACAGGTTGACTGCCTGCTGAAAATTAAAAAAATATGAGAAACCTCCACTGATAGTATCCTAAAAGTTATGTGATAGCTCATTGTAGCTTTTTCGCTTAAGCAAATTTTTTGAAAAAAATGCAGAGCAGTTGTGTAAGCCTGACTGAGCGGGGTCGTCATGATCATATTCCCTTTGCCAGGCGGTCGTGTTGACGGTCGTTTTTTACAAGTCAGAACTTGCAAAGTTGACGTTGCGTAGTTTTTAGAATGGAATTTAATTGCTCCTGTACAACTGTAGGGTACTCTAGTGATTAGTAGTGATTTATAAGAGTGTCAGAAGGATGAGTACTCGTTCTAAGACAATTTTAGAAGTAGCCTTGGGAAATATATTGCCGGGTACTTATGTATTTGAAATTATTTTTCATGTTTCAATGCGAACATTCCTAACCTAACATAAAGATCAATTCAAATAAAAAATTATTTATTTTTAGATCGTGAAAGTAGCTTAGATGCCTCTAGCTTTGATTCTAATCTGAATCCAGCGTTTTTACTGTCTAGCTACGAAGAAATTTTGGACACCTTTGATGATTCGGAAGAAGAAAATAAAAGTAAAAAACAAAAAATCAACATGTAGACTTCAAACGAAGTTGTTTACACTCACTAACAAGAAAATGAAAGGAACTGAATTCTGCGGGAGTCTATTATAAGAGTCCTTCTCACCAATCCAATTGATACCAAAGGGAATGAGGAACAACAGATAGAAAGAGCTAGAAGAAGATCCGTTCACCAAAACTTACTGAAGAAGGAAAGTTTGTTTGATGAAGTAAGAAGGTACTGAAAAGGATGCTATCAAAATAAACTGAGAGGAGTAATTACGAAAAATCGTGTGAAGAAATAAGTAGTAACATATTGTGGAGTTTGCGATGGAAATTCTCACTATTGTTTGGATTGCTTCAGTTTTCATTATAAATAGACAATGAGTGTATTATTTTGCATTCTTAGAACTTCTATTTTCATTTGTATTCTGAATTTAATTTTTTATATTATATTAGTTTGTTATATAATATATATTTTTGTGATAATTTTTATATTTCTATTTTGCTGATTCATTGCACAATTTAAATCATCGTATGTTAAAGCATACTTCCTATGCCATGGTGATCGTACACTGTGATTGAAATGATGTTAGGCTCAACCGTTGGCACACATAATCCAAATACATATAGATTGTAGTAGCGATTGTATATGACCACCGTGGTAGTTAACTTGTTAAGTTTTTGGTATTTCAATAGCTATCAACTATATAGAGACTCAAACTCAAACCAGCACCAGTATATCTATTTGTGGTTAAGAGAAAACCCGAATGAAACACACATGGACTCATTAAAAAAATTAGGATAACAGAGGAATGTAGGCTTTCATGGCTGGCATCAATGTTGGTTTCCTTGTTTTGACATTGGACTTCTTATTTGGTTAAAATCTGCAAACGTTTCGACTTCAACTGCGGGAGTTGCAGTCAAAACGTTAGGAGTTTTTAACCAGACAAGACTAGAGTGGTAATTCTGTAAGCTATATATTAATTTCTAACGCATGTTGATTTTCGCACATATTTTATATCTGGTTATTCTGTAAAAAACATATAAATGTATTGGTATCTCTGCAAGCTGTATGGGCTGTATGTTCATGTTCATACATATTAACATATCTATTTATCCTTAAAAAATTATATAAACGTTTAACAAAATATGTTGGGTAAAATAAATAAAATAAATGGGTAAAAATTAACATAAAGCATACAAAATAACCACACATGTATGGCAAAATTTGGAATCCAACCAGAACAGGAGAATGTTATCGATAGGCTACGATTTTTTTTTTGGATTAAGAAATGCAGTGAAACATAATCTTCTCGTTGGAAATTGAAAAATGAAAAATGTAATTTTTTTGTAATATCTAACAGAAAACAACTACCTCTACGGCTAAAGCCACGCTGGAATTGAACTTCATCTGATAGATATTGTGAAAAGACTTCATTGATTTTTTAAAATATTTCTTGTTTTTATTGAATATTCATAAAATCTATTTTCAACAGGGCATTTTAGTTTATTCAATTTTGGTGTCCTCTAGCGGCTCTCCTTATCATACGATCTTCTCATAAATTGTCAACATTTTGTAGGGTCTTGGACCATACATTTTAGTAGTAGTAAAAGGGGTGAGAAACTACGAAGAAAGAGTTGTAGGTAATCAGCCTGGACACTCTCCAAGTAAAATTGTCAAAAATAGAGTTGTTCTATTTATTATTTACAACAAAATTTCAACAACTATATGTTATTGGAGTGTGACCTATTTCTATGATGAAATATTTCATTTGGTTCATAAAAACGTGAAAATTGTGAGGGAAGTTTAATTTTATTAAAAGGTATACGTTTGTAAATATATGAGAGTAGGGAAAATTGATTTGAGGGATAGCAAAAGATTTGGTTTGGAAGAAAGAGTAGAAGGGAGAGAAAGTGATATGTCCGAAGAAGAAATAAAGAGTAGCAACATCAGTCAGCAGGTAGCACAGAGAGAGAGGGAGAGGGAAAATCATTAGTATTGCAGTTTGTATCAAATGATATGAAAGAGATGGAAGAAGGAAGGATGGAAGAGTGGACATAAGAAGGATGGAAGAAGGTATGATGAGTATGAAACAAATATAATAAAGAAAGTGTGAAAGAAAACATGAAAAGTGTGGAAGGAAGAATGCAAAGAAAGTTGAAAGAAAATCAAAAGAATTTGTACATATTATGTTACTATTTCTCTAGATCAAAACAATAGAAAAATCAAAGAAGTGAGAACAGATTTATAGAAAATACAAGTCAAGAAGAAAATGCAATAATGAAATAAATAACAACAAGGAAGAATATCAAAATAAATTTATATATTTAGAATTGAGAGAAAGAATTGCACGCTATAATTTTTGTTAAAATTATGAAAAACAGGACAAGGAACACATGAATTGAATTGAAATACTTCGACAATTTTCGAATAAGTGTTTCTGTTTGGATCGAGGTCCACACTGTTGTTTTGAGAACCTCTCTGCCGTCAGATAAGATTGAGGGGTGACGTATGGAAGAGCTCGTCAGAGAGGGTAAAAATTGGTTTACTTGAATTTCTGCGGGCTCTATGCATCAGGCGAGTTCCGAAGTACTGATTTCTAAAGCTTTGCTATTTTTGAAACGAGCAAATGGGGAGAGATGTTTGGCATACCTGCAAAGTAACTGCAGAAAAAAGTGAATGCTAAATTCGACAAGACAGTCTCGAGGAAACTTCTAACGGTAAAACGATTGATGATATTTCACAAGAGAATCATGACATGACAGTGCTGAAGAGTAATAATTGAATGGAACCTATGACGAATTGGCAAAGTTATGACATCATAAAATGTAAACTCTCAAAACTGATTTCTTCAGAAACTCGCAATAAAAAAATATGGAAAATATTTTGGTAACATTATCTAACCAAATTTTTTGGACACTAGTTGTCGGACAGTCCCAAAGCTTACAAGGGCCTTGAACAAAGAAACGTTTTTGGTATTTTTCAATAAAATATATATTCATTTATATAAATATAATAATAATAATAATAATAATAATATATATATATATATATATATATATATATATATATATATACATCCTGCTATACTTAGGTCCTCCTCATGAAAAGCAGCAATAGGTCATCCCCAAGAAATCGTGGAAATATATAGGGCTTGGTTCAAATATATTTCAAGTTATTGTTTTGTTATTGTGATTTTGGCAAAAATTCGTCTTGATTCTTTTTTAATCACCGTACAATATAACACCAATGGGTCCTCCGACGAAAGAGCTATATATGCGACGCCCGGGCGTATATTGGCTTTTCCAAATTACAGCTTTCGGTCTTCCGGAGAATATATTTTTTCCAGATTGCAGTGTCTAGGTATCCCGGCAGGGTTGCCGTCAGCAACAGAAAAAGATATTTAATAATGAAATTTTGTGAATTTAATAGTGAATGTGTGTACTCTCCATTTAGTTTCCATTTGTCATTAAAAAATTATTTTGAAACGCAACTAGGTAAATAAATCAACATTTATTAATGAAAATCTTCCTTTCTCTCTTCATTCGAAATGTTGGGTTTTTGGATATCGCACCCTATGATAGTCAATAAATTGAAAAGTTTTACTTTTTCTATAAAACTCGATTAACATATTTTGTAGAACTCGCCGAATGCTACTCAGAACTCCCATCGGAACTGTTCTGAGATTCTTTTCTGTCTTCATTCGAAATATTGGGGTTTTTGGATTTCGCACCCTATGATAGCCAATAAATTGAAATGTTTTGCTTTTTCTATAAAACTCGATCAACATATTTTGTAGAACTCGCCGAGTGCTACTCAGAACTCCCATCAGATTATTTTCTGCCTTCATTCGAAATGTTGTTGTTTCGATTTTTGCACTTTATGAAGGCTTATAAATTGAAAATTTCTGCTTTTTCGGTAAAACTTAATCAACATGTTTTGTTGAACTCGCTGAGTGCTACTCAGAACTCTCATCAGAACTGAAATATCTGTCATTTATCTTTGAAAATGATGGTTTTCGAAAGTCAAAAATTAATTTTCTTCGATAACTTTTTTATTTCGGCAGAACTATTTTCAAAAATGGTCAAGTACTCCAGAACTCTTTCATCTTCATCGAAAAATACCACCAGAACTCATTTATTCGAAAAAGATGGCGCCGCGTGAAGTTAGCGCCTCCAATTTGTTTTTCTTATCAAATTCCACAGTTAGCGGGAACTATTCAAAATTTGTATCAGGAACTCCAGAACTTTAACAAATATACCGAGAACTCCAAAAAAATTTGTGTTTTTGCAAAAAGTTGACGTCAACTTCACATGAGTCTGAAAGAGTGGGTATTTCTTTGTTCTGGCGAAATTAAAGATGTCAATGTATTATGAAAAATTATGCAATTCAGCAAACGAAATTGAAATTTTACTCTTTTTTCCAATATATTCCAGAAGGAATCCAAAAAGATAACATTATATTAAGAATTTTAAACTTGTGATCGTTTCAAAAGCATAAATTTTAAGTTTAAGAATGCGAATTATGAAACTGAGCTGTTCTTATATGCATAATTACCGACAATTATTGTAACCAAAAACAAACCATACGGTACGCTTAGTAACAAAAACAGAAATCATCAGGAAACCGGACATTAGCATTGTCAAAATGAACAACATACACGAACTCTGAATTAGACAAGAACACACCACACGAAATAAGAAACTGAACTGATTTCAACTGAGAACGTAGTGAAGGGTCAATGAGTTAATGGTGAGTGAAATACAACATTATGATGAACACGTGTATGACAAAGACAGTGTGTGATTAGTGGTGGTGGAAAAGACCGTTACATTAAATTTCCAAAACAACAATCCCCATATAAGGATTACAAAGTACCGTTTAACAGTGAAATGACACATTATAAGGACAAAATAATTTTTTTTTTCAATACCATCTTTTAACTACAATAATGTCCTTTGTCAAATCAAAAAGGTAAGATTTAGAGATAAAAAGAGCGGTTTGAAAAAAAGACCTATTTTACGTTGAAAAAGTTCACATTTTGCATTCATCCGAAAAATTTTATTAGCTAAAATATTTACATTAGCACCTATACGATTTTTTTGAAAAAAGACTTTTATAACTGAATTTCTCTCGGTGCAATATGCAATGCAATAGCATTGTCATCTCGTTTTGAGCTATGTTTCATATTAGTTTAAAATCTGTTCCAAAATATATACCATACTAAAATTATCATCATTATCATCATTACGTTATCACTATTTGAATTTCATGCTACAATGTCATTCGAGCCGTTCAAACTTGGTTTGAAATCGATTGCGATACAAAAATTTGTCACGAGCGAATGTTGCGAAGTTAACTACAGTCCGAATACAAAAATGCAAAGCGAAAACGTCGTGAACAAATTTTCAGTACCCTGGAATGGCTGAATACACTGATGCCGTGCTTATGGGTTACCCATAGGTGATAGAACGGAAATTTAATATACGGCAGATGACCGATCCACTGTAAATTGGTCAGCGTATAACTGTCTATGAATATACCCGTTTTGGTAGCTCCATCGGTGAATGCGGCAAATGTCGGAACTAAAATATTCAAATTATCAAAAAAATCGACATAAGTCATCCAGCCCAAAATTTACCTGATGGTTCAGGATGACATATTACATCTATTTACAAGGGAAGCGTTAGGTCCTCCATATATGGACCTATCGCACCCGGATGACCTATTAAATGTAAATTTCCTATTAACGGAGGACTTATTCACCGCAGGGTAGTCTTGTTTGCTGACTAGATAGGGAATGAGTTTTTAATATTTGGGATATGCAGCAGGCCAATAAGAGTACTCTAATGCACTTGTTCCAAGCTTTCAATATCTTTTTATTATCATCTTCAGGGAAGCTACAATGTGGAAAGACATTCATGAGATTTCAACAATGAAAAACAAGGAATAAACTTACAGTGCTGTGAGGGTGAGGTTATGTGGCGTATATGTTAGAAATAATCATGATATATGGACAGAACTGGGAGGAAAACTTCATTTAACCAACAAGAGTTCACTTAGATGCAAACACATTACTGATGATTCATATTAAAATGGATTTAAAAATTGTTAAAAATATAAAAAGCACGTGTTGTCTTTGAAGAGGCAAACAACCGCGCCGGCGATTATTTTGAACTGGACTGACCAGACAATTGACATAAGACATGCACCACACGGAATCTTAACCAAAGGGAGTGACAGATGACACTACAACCTAATGATACAGTTCTGTGATGGTACTACATGAAACAGTAATATTCAGAGAATTGTGAAACAATCCTTTTGAAAGGATTTCTCACTATATGGGAGAACAGAGGTGTGGGTGACAGATGATATGAACCAACAAGGAATCAAATCAAAAAGCCAGGCAACACTAGTCCTAATGATACAATGATACAATTATACATTATATAAAATAAATGGAGCAATATTTATATGAATATTTTGACAAAGGAATTGAGTGTATTGAGTTAATCTGTGTAATTAATATTTGTTGAGGTAATCCGTTGATTATCTCTAACACTTGTTTTGTCTGCAAAAATTAAGTAAGAGTAAATTTCACTCAAGTGATTTACATCTGTTTTTTTATTGAGAGCATTATCTGCTTGTGCAATGTGAACCATTTCTAAAAAGAGCCTTTTGGCTGTGTTTTTTTCAGTAGATAATATTTTTACCGAATTGTTATCCATACAATGTCCCTCCTTAGAGACATGTTCACTCAGTCACTCAGTCACTCTAAGGAGGGACATTGTATGGATTACAATTCGGTAAAAATATTATCTACTGAAAAAAACACAGCCAAAAGGCTCTTTTTAGAAATGGTTCACATTGCACAAGCAGATAATGCTCTCAATAAAAAAACAAATGTAAATCACTTGAGTGAAATTTACTCTTATTTAATTTTTGCAGACAAAACAAGTGTTAGAGATAATCAACGGATTACCTCAACAAATATTAATTTCACAGATTAACTCAATACACTCAATTCCTTTGTCAAAATATTCATATAAATATTGCTCCATTTATTTTATATAATGTATAATTGTATCATTAGGACTAGTGTTGCCTGGCTTTTTGATTTGATTCCTTGTTGGTTCATATCATCTGTCACCCACACCTCTGTTCTCCCATATAGTGAGAAATCCTTTCAAAAGGATTGTTTCACAATTCTCTGAATATTACTGTTTCATGTAGTACCATCACAGAACTGTATCATTAGGTTGTAGTGTCATCTGTCACTCCCTTTGGTTAAGATTCCGTGTGGTGCATGTCTTATATCAATTGTCTGGTCAGTCCAGTTCAAAATAATCGCCGGCGCGGTTGTTTGCCTCTTCAAGGACAACACGTGCTTTTTATATTTTTAACAATTTTTAAATCCATTTTAATATGTATCATCAGTAATGTGTTTGTATCTAAGTGAACTCTTGTTGGTTAAATGAAGTTTTACTCCCAGTTCTGTCCACATATCATGATTATTTCTAACATATACGCCACATAACCTCACCCTCACAGCACTGTAAGTTTATTCCTTGTTTTTCATTGTTGAAATCTCATGAATGTCTGTCCACATTGTAGCTTCCCTGAAGATGATAATAAAAAGTTATTGAAAGCTTGGAACAAGTGCATTAGAGTACTCTTATTGGCCTGCTGCATATCCCAAATATTAAAAACTCATATATATATATATATATATATATATATATATATATATATATATATTTGAGCATTAGTTGTCTGTAGGCCCTGTTACCGAGAATTTTCGAAAATAACTGTTGTCCAACGCGAAATGAAGAACAGATATTAGATTCATCAATGGTTGGGTAATAATTGTTTTATCGTACCGTGTATTTGGTATCTCGCGCCACATTTTTAGAAGATATAGAATTTCAATAAATTTCTGTCTAAAAAATGGAATTCACAATGAATAAAACACCACTCACACAAAATATTTCACTGTTCTACATACTGAGAAGATGAAGCGTGAATACCACCCGTACTAGTTATGTCAAGCTCAGGGTTATGTTCTTCAGCTGCCTCACCTT
This sequence comes from Chrysolina haemoptera, assembly GCA_958298965.1. NCBI lineage: Eukaryota > Metazoa > Arthropoda > Insecta > Coleoptera > Chrysomelidae > Chrysolina > Chrysolina haemoptera. Next base: position 26,684,122 of record OY282586.1, on the reverse strand, counting down.
ACGTGGGTGTTAAATAAATCATTTGAAATACCCATATATTGTTTAACTCATTTCAGTGGAGTTCACTACTACTCCGTCATATTTATTCATTTCTTCAATTATAAACCAGCAACTATCCCTGATGTATTGTTACCATTTTTGTTCATTTGTTCATTTTAAATTGGAGTTTTAATTAAATATATATTCATTTATATAAATATATATATAGATATATAGATATAGCTATATAGATATATATATATATATATATATTTGAGCATTAGTTGTCTGCAGTTAATGTCAATCTTCCTAATAGTAGCAAAGGACCCCGCAACAACCCTTATGGAAAATGGCTCTCGGTGAAATTGGCTGAAACTTTAGGATATTGTAGATATCGATATCCTCATTGAATATCTAAATGGGCACAAAGTCCAAAAATGGACAGTTTTTGAGATACAGGGTGTCAAACATGCAGAGAGAAGGATGTTACTTACCTTCAAAAAATCAATAGTATGGCGATTATTTCATTACAAAAAGTTAGGGAATATAATTGCAATCTTAATATTGTCGACTCGAGTTGTAATGAAACGTTCTAAGATACCATATACAGGGTTATTAACAATTACATAATTTTTATGTAATTCTTTGAACAAAATCCGTCAAGCGCAAAAGCTGGTAGACTTGCAGAATGAGTGAATATCATTTGATTTTGATATTGGGTGATCTGAGGTTACTTTTATTTATATAGGTTACTTTTCTTTTCTGATTGTATTTATTTTAATTTTTTTTATATTTTTTTAAGAAAAATCGATACAAATTAAACGTAAAGTAGAAAACTAAATATAATATGATCAATAGTTGCTGGTCAACGGCGTAATGATGCAGCTATCAAAAGGGAGACTACTTCATTGAAAATTTCACACCTCACTTTTTCAGCCAATCAAAAAATTGGTTTTTATTTAGTTGCTGGCAACCCAAAAAATTTCCGGAAATTTTTATCCTCCTGGGTACCCTGGGCGAAATTAATAAGTGGAAATTTTTCTGTCAAACATTTGACATGTGATAGTTAACATTTTGCTTTTATGTACAAATGTTATTTTTCATATGAAAGGAGATAATATTTCATAATTATATTTTCACTAAATATTTCGAATGTGTCTGAAAATATTTTGAGAACTTGCATTTCAACGATGAATAGGTCCATCGGTAAAAAATGTATATCAATCAAATCTATCCATGCTTGACTTGATGAAATTAATATTTGAAACAATTTTATTCAACTTATCTTTTCGTGAATACTCGGCTGAAATTTTCAAGAATTCCTTTCCACATCACTTCCCAATAGACAATCCGCATGGACCAGTCAAAACTAATTTAGTTCTGCGTGATGTGCAATGTAATTTTAGGTTGAAAATGTCGCATAATGAATTTTCCTTTCTCACATACAAACACCGCCACTAATACCAACGCGTAACTGTCATTATATCAACAAAAACCAGTCATGGCCCACTGATGTTACAACTTGTTTTCTCTCAGAATAATCTACAAGTCAGTTGAATTAACCATTAATTTAATATATTTTGGTGTGAAATTTTCTTACCGAATCCCCCGCGTGCTTGAATTAATTACTGGAAATTTATCTCGTACATGAATCACCCTCGTCGCTGCGCGACTCGGGTAATTTTCAAAAAATTCATGTACTCGAAAAATTTCCGGCAATAATTCAAGCACTAGGGAGATTATAAGTGAAAATTGTTTTTACTTGTTCATACCTTGTCTGTTAAGACATTGTACCTGGTTACTAAAAAGACAAATGTGAGCCACTTTAATTAAAATCGAATGCTGTTGGCTCTGTCACTTCGAGACGAAACAATCCAGTAGCCGTGTGTCACTTGCGAATCAAGAGACGTCAGATAGAGTTGAATGTCATCCTTTCATTGTTGAACAACAAGTAAATGACATTATACGCCACAAATGGCTTTCAGACAACAGATTCCATGTATTGTGTGCAATCATAATTTTCCATTGCAGCAAACTGCGAGGGTGACTGGCGATGAAAACATAAATAATCGGCAAATCGCTATCGCTCGAAGGGATGCGAATAATTATCTACCTCTCGAGTTTGATAATGAGTGCAGACTTTGTTTAAATTGTAATAAGTCGATACACGCAGAAATAGCTGCAATTGAAGCTAATCCAAGTGTGTTGCGGTTGAACGAAGTAACACAAATGGCCAGTCAATCGTGCGTTATATGCAATGCTATCAATGATGTGCACAGGTTGTCAGTAACGTGTAGAATAAACGCATTTGTGATTCAAAATATTTACATATCAGAGAATGTTAGGTCATGTGCAGTACATTTAGATGAAAATGGATGCTTTCCAAAGTTACTACTAGAAGGACTAAAATCAGTGAACAGGCCTTACGCTATCAACAGACATCAATTACAACTTTTTTTGGAACGAACGAGAGATGCAGCTAATGTTGAAGGTACGTTCAACGATGAAAATAGTTTTACTGATGTCGAGTTCGAGTGCATTTCTCCCGTCACTAAACAAGATTTTCGTCAGCTTCATGCGTGTTGTGATCCAGTTGAAATACAGGGGGTCAGAAGATTTATGACTAAGAAACATTTATTGACCTTTCTTTGTGAACTTAAACAAGGTTTAACCGATGATTTTTTGAAGGTCATATTCAAGTACCATAGCCGACAAGCTGTAAGTTTTACTATAAAGCTTGTAAGAATATCATTTTTGCAGAGATTTGTGCCCCAAAATGTAGGATTTCATGCAATAACTCGACAAAACTACATTGACAGTCATGTTACAGAGTTTGCAAATGAGCTATACAATCCGGAGACCCTGAACCCAAAGGCTATCTCTGCTATTGATGCAACATATAGGTACATAGAAAAAAGTAGCAATTTCCGTGTTCTGCGACAGTTTTATTCTTTGCACAAACATCGGCATTTGATTAAACCTACTATGATCGTTGCACCTAACACATATTAAGCGTACTTGGCCCGTATTTTGCTAATAGTCGCAATAACGATGCTACAATTCTACATAGAGAATTCAGCAGAGATGCTAATGCCATGCGTGAGTGGTTTCAAAATGGAGATATTTTTCTTGTTGATAGAGGATATCGTGATGTCTTGCCATGGTTGGAACAGTTAGGTATTTCTTGCTGGATGCCTGCTACAAATGGACAACACCAATTAACCACGGAAGATGCTAATAGAACACGAATTGTCACAAAGAATCGGTGGGTTGTGGAAGCAAGAAATGGACATTTCCGATCGATTTTCAAATTCTTTGCTGGAGTTTTTATAGTGCCACATTTACACAATCTTCACGATTTTTACTGCATTGCTGCAGCTATAATTAACAAGTATTATCCACTAATCATCATGGAAAATGCTACGGCGGAGCTTGCAAGAGAAATTATTAGGAAATCTCGAACACCGAACCATGTTCCAATTCGAGTACAAGAACAGAATCTCCGTATAAGACGGGCTCAATGGAGAAGACTTATCAATGAAGTAGTTCCAGATTTTCCAGTTCTAGATATTCAATATTTGAGAGATATTACCTATGGCGTCTACCAAGTTAATATTGCTCCTTCGTATATACAAGATAAGCTTAATAGAGATGGCGATGAGGAACTCCAAGTCGATGAAAATATTTTAGAACAAGGATTTATAAGATTGAGAATATACTCTAGATTTCGAAAAGCTACAATACACCAACTATTTATTTCATATAGGTGTAATGACGATGAGGCCTGAGAAAATGGAGGTGATCCTATAACTGGATATTACTGTACCTGCCAGTCAGGAGCTCGAACTTTAGGTACCTGTGCACACATCGCTAGTGCATTATGGTACCTATGTTACGCTCGACATCAAGCGAACATAAAATATCCTAATACAGGTTTATTGAATGTTATAAACGATGCTAATGTGGATATGGAACAGGAACCTGTAGTTATCGAATAATAATTTTATTACATAGTTTCATTCAATTATAATTAAAGTGACTCACATTTGTCCTTTTAGTAACCATGTGCATACTGGTATTTACAATGTCCTAACAGACAAGGTATGAACAAGTAAAAACAATTTTCAATGAAGTAGTCTCCCTTTTGATAGCTGCATAATTACGCCGTTGACCAGCAACAATTGATCATATTTTATTTAGTTTTCTACTTTACGTTTAATTTGTATCGATGTTTCTTAAAAAAATTTAAATAAATACAATCAGAATAGAAAATTTTGAGTTACCCTGTATAAAAGTAACCTCAGATCACCCAATATCAAAATCAAATGATATTCACTCATTCTGCAAGTCTACCAGCTTTTGCACTTGACTGATTTTCTTCAAAGAATTACATAAAAATTATGTAATTGTTAATAACACTATATATGGTGTCTTAGAACGTTTCATTACAACTCGAGTCGACAATATTAAGATTGCAATTATATTCCCTAACTTCTTGTAACGAAATAATCGCCATACTATTAATTTTTTTATGGTAACATCCTTCTCTGTGCATGTTTGACACCTTGTATCTCAAAACTGTCCATTTTTGGACTCTGTGCCCATGAGATATTTAATCAGGACATCGATATCTACAATATCTTAAAGTTTCAGCCAATTTCACCGAGAGCCATTTTCCATAAGGGTTGTTGCGGGGTCCTTTTTTTTGAATCTTCCTCATACAGCTTTCAGTAAGAATATTTTTCAATAAATCGACGTGATAGCGATTGTTGATTGAAATTCATTTTGAGATAATGAATTTGTTTGAAATATACTTCCGAAAAAGAAGTATTTGCTAATGTAAAATACTATGGTACGCTGATAATATTTTCCGTTGAATCTAAATGGATTATAAAAATCAAGTCTAAGCACTGCGAAAGTTCAAAGTAAAAATCAGAAAATGATTGTTGAAATGATAATATTTAACACAATTGCTAGAAATCAATAAACTACATAATTTCTTTTTGAGATGTCAAGCATATACTTTGAGGAAAGTGAGTATACATGGTAGGAGTACAGTGATAATTATTGGTGTCATCGTTCCATATGATTATACACCTTGTAGTAACATTCAGTTCTACCTTAATTAGCACATTATAAAAAAAGTTCGAAGTTTTTACTCGCTGATAAGATACTCGCCCGAATCCTCACTTCATTCATTGCGTCTGAAATGAACACTTTGCGTACGAAAGAAATTAAAACAAAATGTCGAAGAATCCGGAAGTGAAAGTGAAAGTGATGGAGAAATACAAAGAGAAAAATGCAATTTGAACTCGAAGAAGTTAGGAAGAAAATATCTGAGTCATCTGATCAGGACCAATCAGCATAAATGTTTATACAGTCTGATGAATTTTCAGTTACCTGTTAGGCAGTTACGGCAGTCGTGTGGCTGGCCTTGAAAGCAAATCTGTTTTTGCATTCTGTCAGAATCATCATCATATTCGATCGGGTAGTCATGTGAATTACCATAGACGATCATGTGTCCTGCCGCTACTTTTTTCAACTATAGGGTCCAGGCATATTCTTCAGAATACACAGGTACCGACCAGCTCAGATTGGTATATAATAATATAATATTATTAAATGGGTCTTCATTTTCCAATTGTATTGTTACATATGAGAAAAAAGTCCAAAATACAGGATTTTGGACAAACTTTGTTCTTCATCTCAACACCCCTGTTACAAGTGTGGCACTAATTGTAGGTGAAAATTTCACTATACCTATGAGGAGGTATCAGAAATGAATACTCCAGCTTGAACTTAGGAGCTTATCTTCGGATATTGAAATATTTGTCCTCCAAAGACCACCTACCGACCCAAACTCATAACAAATCAGAAAATAAGAAGTGGAGAAGTGCTAAAAGAAGCCCCAGAGGACTCGAGATCAACTCGTCATTTATTCAGGTGGGAAAATATATGCATAGAGCCGAGCGTGACTCAGTGGAGGAGCATCCGACATTGGGGCTGGAGGCCTCAGGTTCGAACCGCAGTGAGAGCTAACAGTTATCAATTCATTTATTAAATCAATAAATTTCGCAGCTCGACTGGCTTAGGTCCTTCACGATTCACAGTTGAAAATTTTAATTCAAGGTCTCAACAGTAAAGATCATAACAAATCAATGATTATTAATATCCCAGATAGCACAAGTACGTCCCATGAACGTCTTTGAAATCTATCATAAATAATATTAATTTGTGACCAGACACCGATAATGATAAACACATCACTGATAGATCCATAAATTGATCAAAAGATCTCGAAAATTGCCAGTAAGTACAAATGAAATGAAAATCACGATCAAAACGTTCTATATATTAATCTTAAAAATTACAGGTTTTGTTCTATATTATCTGAAGAATAACAGGTTTATGAACAGTAAGTACTCATGATACATAAAATAAATAAAATTGTCACAAAAATTAAAAGTATACTTTTCGGTTTCTGGGTATATCACTTCAAGCGGTTCATTAATTTTTTTTTTTGTGTTCTGGTCAGCACTCATCCGGTCAGTTGCTCTCTTCAGCCACAATTGATTTGATTTTTCAGTTGCAGTATAATTGTGCGACAATCCTGCTTTATCAGCAGCACCTTAAACAACAGGAAAGTTACTAAATTCTATTGTGTTTTTGGAGGTTATGTTTCATCATGTTCTTCTCGAAAGTAGGTATACCTATTATCTATTTTATAATTCAATCTCTACTCACCCATTAATACAACGTGACTGATATCTACAAATAAAAAACACATTCATCATTTACACTATTTCGCACTTTTAACTTTACACACAGATAACTCTAGAGCCAGCGTCTGTTTTCTTGACAGGATGTTTGACAAGATATTAGATTTTATTGAAACAACACAACTGTTAACTGTTTAGTTATTGTACCTAGAACTATATAATAATATTAAACGTGCAGAACGCAAAACACAACAAACCAGTAGAAACGCTAGATTAGCTAGATACTGTTTATCTGAAAGCTGAATTGAGAATGCTGGAGTCAGATCCATTCGTTGCGACTCGGGACAGTCGAAACTCCCATTAAACAGAAAAATGTTAATATTCGAAATTCACTTTGTTCACATATTTTTTATTTTATGAATTTCGTTCATTGAAACATATCGGTAAACATAAATCTTATATAAGAAATACTCCATATACATACAAATATTTTCCGACTTATTCTGGAAAAATAAAGAATGTCGGATCTCTAATGGACGTACCAGAGATGTACATGTTTGGACGTCCAGAAGATGTCCGTTTCTGGACGTCCTGAAAACATCCTTTCAATAGCTCGGGACATTCGGACCAAAAATGGACATAAACCGGACGTCCTGAAGACGTCCTGTGCTATCTGGGATCTCTCTAAATGAGGACTTCAAATGGTGGTTGAGGAATATAATGGATTCTTATCTAAGTATAAAATACTTTTTGAGTTTGAATTGTAATATGTTCCTTTTTTAATAGGTTAGGGAGCGTTTTCTGGTGACATTAAATCACAAAGTGTTTTGGAGTGATACAGAGAAAAACATCGTAAAATCAACTAGAGCTTTCAAATGCTCTCAAAACATTCACTAAAATTATTCTGAACTGTCCTATATTATTATTATTGGTGTTAGATAATATCACAGCTATAGCGAGCATCAACAAAATGGGCAGGCAGTGTTCAACTCTAAAATCTTAATAATATAGCTATATCGGGAATCAACAAAACGGGCAGTGTTTAACTCGAAAATCTGAATTGCACAACAAGAAAGACCTGGAATAGGTGTGAACAAAGATATGTCATATTATATATATATATATATATATATATATATATATATATATATATATATATAGAGTACTCTTATTGGCCTGCTGCATATCCCAAATATTAAAAATTCATTTCCTAACTAGTCAGCAAACAAGACTACCCTTTTCTCTCTCTCTCTCTCTCTCTCTCTCTCTCTATATATATATATATACATATATATATATATATATATAATATGATGATAATAATAGATCTTTGTATCCCATATGGGTTGATACATATTCATATTATAATACATAATACAAAAATAATAAAAAGAACAACTTTACGGGAAAACAACGAAAACCAGAAAATTTCAGGTGTTACACGAAACCCGTTTATCATTTTTATTGATGTTATTGTGGTACATCTTAGATCAAGTTGTCAGACATTCAACTATGAATTATCGGATGAAATAGAGTAATACCACGAGTGATTGAATTTTCGCGATAAGTCTGTCAATTTATTTCTGAATGAAACTGAATTGCTTCGTGAAAACACCACGAGTCCGCAAGACGAGTGGTGTTTTCTCAAAACAATTCAGTTGAATTCAATCACGAGATGAATTTTATTAGACTATTTCACGAATAAAGGTTCTTCATTAATATAAATACGAAAAATGTATGACAGTCATAAACAAATTATTAAAATCGTCCATATTATGATGTTTCGTTTCATAATTTCATTTGAATTTGCAGTGAAGCGACTCATTCTGACATATCCAGCTATATTATTATTGATCGAACTGTCAAACGTATTCATTTCGGCATGGTTACGTCGCTGAAAATACCGAAGCTGATCCTTCAATCAGAATTGAAAGACAGCTGGTGTTATCGCGATAACACGAGTTGTTTTTGGCTTCCGATTGGTCAGATTAGGTGAGAATTTTAAGATGAGTGAAATAGTTAAATAAATTTGTAAAATATTCAGGAATACCGATATGGATTTTAATATGGACTTACTTGTATACTGAATGAAAAAAAATATATTTTGTGGTATCCATACCCTGAATATTTGAAGGTTTTCAGGATAGTTTAAAAATGTTTACATGCATTTCCTCCATTTGCCAATAGCAAAAGCCAGAAAGAAAATAATGAGCGAGTGTGCAAGACACGCCTGGAGCACCCTATTTTCATGATATGGCACAAAGAACTTACTCTGGTTGCAGAGTTATTGTTAGGTAAGCTCTAATTAAATAATCTTATTCAGCCTTATTCAGTAAAAATAATTTATGATTTAACAAAAAATACTTATTCTGTTCACAGTAATATCATTGACTTGGTGGAGGAGACCAGTTTTCGACTCAAAAGATAAATAGGCATCGATCAGTTTTGGTATATGGTTTTTACATCTCTGAACTCGAAGAGAAACCTATTCGAATATTCATGGAATGGGCTTTCCATATGAATCTTTGGAGGGCAAAATATTTTTCTACAAACGACCCAAATCCAGTATGGGCCTATTTTGAAAGATAGAATCCATTTTCACTTCTGTCTGTACCATAGGAACCCACATCAATACTTCAATTTTTTCTTTAAAAAAAAATAAAGAAGAGTGGATCTATTTTTATTCATTATATTTAAAATTGCTCTTAGGTCTCCTGAAGAAGAATGTCTTGTTCTAACCCGTGAAAGAAACCAAGCTTTTAAAGATTGAGAAGAAGCGGAATTGATACCAATAGTTACAATAACACAAAAATTTTGACAAAGGAATGAAACTCTACTAAGAGACTATTTATGGAAATGGCTTTCATTTCTCAATCAAATAATTGCTTGAATAAAAGAACAGATCTCAATCATTTGAGTGAAATGTATTCATACCTATTACTTATTGATAAAAAACCCACATAACAATTTCAATAATTTTTCAACAATTTTCATAAGGAAATGTGCTCGCCTTTTTGAGTGGATACAATTGGCTGATTTACTCTCAAGCAGAGGCCAAAAAGTGTGTTTTGCTGTCATAAGTCTAATAATAATTTCTTCTTTTCAACTTCACTTTTCACTTGTCACTTGTTGACTGTCTGTTTCCTAACCAAGATGTAGGTCACGTTGTGCACACGTTCCACACGTGAATATAATTTTAAAATGTTTGAATTTTGACTAATAATTTTTTAAATTGTTCTGACTTTTTATAGTAAATTTTATCATCAACTGCATGTTCTTCACTCGATATTGTTTATATCTCAATCATCACATCATTTCATTTCATTTCATTTATTAATTGAAGCTTCCCTGAAGATGACAGTAGCCACAGTCGAAATATCGGAAATATAGTGTTAAAAGAGTACACGTTTTGCTTGCTGCTGAACCCAAAAATCTCCCCTTTTACAACCTTACTAGTCAGCAAAGACTACCTTTCTACTATATATATATATATTGTAATATAATAATTATTTTTTTTTTATTTTGTTTTTATTTTTGTATTTTAAGGATTTTGTAGACAAGTAGATAAAGTAGAAAATGTTAGTTGTAGAAATTAGATCAGAAAATCACTTTCGTGGATAAATTATAGTATACATTATTGAAATTTCAGATTGCCCTTGCCAAACACTTACTCTTTCTTGTAGATTTTACCTTTTTCTTACTTTTTCAGGTCCCTAGCTGCTTCTCAGTTCGGTACGCCACATGAAAAACTCCTCATCTCAGGGTAGAATTCAGGAAAAAGGAAAATTTTGAAATGTATCAAACAAATGCAATGTAATGAACTATCACTAAAAAAAATATATTATGCAAATCAAAATCACTTTCTTTATTAAATTGAAATATGTCAGAGAAAATGTAAAATACCATCAAAATTATTGTAGTCAGCTCTTACTCTACCTACCCCTAACCATTAGCTAACTTATATTTTTTAATAGGACATGAAATCTTCAAGCCATAATGCAGAATTTCAACAATACTCTAGCTAGGTTAACGTGATCGCAAATTTAGACACTTCCAAATTGCGATACCTTCATCTTTTGATTATTTACTTGAACAAATGGCCTTCACCTTTGGTAATGGCTGTTTGTAGGTCAAGAAATAATAGAGAAGACTACTTCACTAATTTCTATATACTAATTGAATAAAGTTCTGGAGGGTTAAAAGTTTTTATACACTGTTGGGAATGAAATTGTTTGTCATTGAAGGAATAAAAGTTCGGGAGTGTAGAAAATCAGGTTATGGTGCACTTTGTTGGTGGAAAACTGTTGTTCTTATGAAAAGTTCGAAAATCTACCTTAATTTGGCTGCGAAAGGACCATTCCTGTAGCTGCTTTTCAGTTCAAGGATTTTTTATATACACAGGGTTTATGGTAAGTGGTTTTGCTTTACCTTTTTAGTCAATATTCGTTTGACAGCGTTCGTAAAGGTTTTCTGGCGTAGTCTTGGGTTTTACTTGTATATTTTTTAATTTTTCTTCTCTTCCAAAAAAAAATCAACCGCTTCCTTTCTGCTCCTTTGTTGATTCCTCGATTCTCGTTTTTCCTCGTTCCTAGGTAATTTTTCTTGAAGATATCGAACATCCTGGATCCACTTTCGCGATTCACCGCACTAATTTTCACTTTCTTTTTAATATGCCTTATACTAATAATGAACAAAATTATATCATAAATTCTTATTTATGATTGTCAACAACTTGACTAGTTTTCTACATTTTCTTTATTTTTCTGAATTTTTGAAATGTTCCTCACATGACTCGTAATTTTTGACATCTCAATTGCCACGTACTTTCTGTTTGAGTGTCAAATAACTCAAATATGATATACAAAGTGATTTTATTTTTAATAGCAAGTTTTCCCAAATTTATTTGAATATCATTGTTTTTAAAAATTTTAAATTGAATTTGGATTTGTTTCTTGATTCTAATGAGTTAACTGTTGTTCAAAATTTATTATTTTTATTTTAATGCTTTGTAAAATGGCATTCTTGAAAAGGTCATGTACTGTCCGTCGTCTTACGATTACTTTCATGTTTTGTCAGTATTTCTGTGTCGTTAGGTTTGGTAAAAAGCTTTTCTGATAAAATTTTTGTTATAATTATGAAGTTTTCTATAAATTGAAAGATACTGAGTAAAAAAATAAGTATTAGCTTGGGCTTTCTGATGAAATTTTGAGGTAATAAAATTTTTATTTTTTAAAATTGTATTTTTCTATTTAGTTGATCTAATTTCATAACAAATTCCCAAAATTATTATTTTACCTTTTAATATTCCATGTTAAAAGTAAAATATTAAGTTTTTTTTTGTACAATTTTTCTATTTACAATATTACATTATTTATTTACAAGTCATTTTTCTTTTATATTTCAGGAAATCGATCCTGCAGAGTTTTTCCTATAAGAAGAACTGTATCTTCTCCAGATTTTATTAAGGTAGTTAGCTTTTTAATGCTTGATTATTTTATTTTGCTACTTTAGTTAGTTTGCTTTGCTTATATTTTATATTTTTATTCAAATTTCAAACTTGTATATGCTCTCTATATTATAAATACCTCTTAAACTTTTATCATGAGGATTTATTAGTGTGTAACTATTTATTGCATGTTCATTTTCTACTTCGTAAGGTCCCTCAAATGGTAATTGTAATTTTGCACAAATTCCTTTTTTATAATTTGGAACTCTTAACGCTTTAACTATAACTAAGTCTCCCTTTTTGAATTTTACTTTCTTTCTCCCTTTCTTTTGCTCTCTACTTATATACCTCTTTGCATTCTTCAGCATTCTATTATTCACTTTTTCCATGACTTCATTCATCTCCCTCTCATTCATTATCCACTCTCTTTCGGGCATTTTCCCAGTTAATAGAAATGTTGGACATTCTTCAGTGATTGTATTTGGTACCTCATTTAAATATTTTTCAATTGTAGGTAGTTTTTCATCCCATTTTTTATGGTTATCTTGTGATATAAGTCTTAAATATTTCAAGACTTCTCTAATATAACGTTCAGTAGGATTTGATGCAGGGTGTCTTATACTAATAAAATTGAGTTGTATTCCTTGGCTTGTAGCAAAACTTTTCATCTTTTCATTATTGAAATATGTAGCATTATCTAGGATTATTTTCTCAGGTTTGCCTTTCTCTATAATAAATTGAGTTAATAAGTTTTTAATTACTTTAAAATTAGTTTTACTGGTAGGATATAGAGTTACATATTTTGAAAAATGGTCAGTGATGACAAATATATGTTTATTTTTGTTTTCTGATGAAATTAAATTGCTCACAAAATCGATTGATATTATTTGAAGGGGTTTCGTAGAAATAATGCTTTTAGTTTCGTTTCTATTTACTCTGTTTTTGTTTTTACCTAATTGGCATAGTGTACATTTGTTTATCAAGTCTTTTGTTGTCTCTAAATCTTTTTTACTATAATGTCTCTCTAAATATCATCCATGTCTTCCTTATGTATGTAAGTATTTTGTATGTATGTTGTCAATTAGTCTCTGTGTCAGTGTTTTTGTGATTACGTATAGTTCTACCCCATTAATTACCTTTATAAAAATTCCTTGTCTTTGTATTGTCCCCTTTTTTTCTTTGTCAGTGAGTTGTTGTTGGTCTTCTATTATAGTCTGTAATGAAAATAGTCCTGTCGTGTTTTTGAAAATGTTAACTCCTATTTTAACTTGTCTTGTCTCTTGTCTGTTTTCTGTGTCCATTCTTGTAATTGTGTCAGGTACTATATTCTGTCGTCCAGGTATATGTTTAATTTCAAAGTCATATTCTTGTAGTAAAAGTGCCCATCTATGTACCCTATTGCTTGCAAATCTATAGTTAACTATAGAAATTAATGTTTCATGGTCTGTTTCTAGGTAAAATTTTGATCCAAGTAAATAAAATCTTAGTTTTGTGATGCAAAAAATCAAACTAGCTAATTCTAACTCAGTTACGCTATAGTTTCTTTCATACTTCTTAGTTATTCTAGACACAAATGCAATAGAAACTTCTTTATTTTGTTGTATCTGTATCAAAACACCTGCAAATCTTGTTATTGTAGCGTCAACTCGTAAAATAAAAGGTTTGTCGTAGTCTGGATGGTATATTTTAAGGTTCTGTATAAATATGTCTTTTAGTTCGTTAAAAGCTTGTTCTTGTTCGTCTCCCCATTTCCATTTTATGTCCTTTTTCAGTAGTCTAATAAGTGGTAATTCTTTGTTCGTCAAGTCAGGTATGAGTCTTTTAAAATAATTTAAAATTCCTAAAAATCCCCTAAGTGTTTTTAAGTTATGTGGTCTAATATATTCCTGTATTGTCCTAATTCTTTCTGGGTCCATTTCAAGTCCATTTTGTGTCAGTTTGTATCCTAAATAATTTACTTCTGTCTGAAAAAATTCACATTTGTCTAAGTTAATTTTGAGTCCTGCTTCGTCTAACACTTCTAGTATTTTTTTTAAATGTCTTTTGTGTGTTGTTTCGTCTTGTGAGTAAATTAAAATGTCATCTATGTAGTGTACAGCAGTCTTCGTATTTGTCAAGTATTTTGTGTAACGCTCTCTCTAATGCTGGACAAGCTGATTGTAGACCGTATGGAACTACACAAAATCTATAAACTACTCCTTCTATGCAAAAAGCTGTATAGTTTCTAGAATCTTCATGTAAGGGTATTAGCCAAAAACTATGCTTTAAATCAATTTTAGAAAAACATTTTACATTTGTTATTTTTACAAAAATAGTTTCTATATTTAAAGGAGATTCATATTGAGGAATTGTAATTTTATTGAGTTCTCTAGCATCCAAACATAATCTAAGTTCCCCATTTTTCTTAACAACAACTACTATAGGATTGATATAATTACTTGTAGATGGCTCTATAATACCAAATTCCAACATCTTTTTCAATTCACCCCTGACTTTTTCCCTGTATTTATACGGAATTGGATAATTTTTAGATTTAAACCTATCAGTTTCTTTTACTTGTATTTTGTGCATGTACTCTCTCGCTACTCTTGATTCATTCATAATTAATTTTTTATATTTATTTAATAATTCATTATATTTATCATTATTATCACATTCATTCATCTCTCTCATACACAAAATATTTTTTTCAAAGTTTACTTGATTTGTTTCTTCTATAAAATTAAACCATTGACCTTCCATTTCAATACCCTTCCTTTCATAATTTATTTTAGCCTTCATCCTTTGTAATTGATCTGTTCCTACTATTATATCTAATTCCATATTTTTAATAACAAGTAATTGTAAATTTATATTTTTCCCTTCAATTTCTACCTTAATATCAATGTATTGATTTGTTTCTGCTATTTTTTTTCCATTGACTCCTAATAATATTGTTTTGGGCATTTTAACTATTTTATTTTGGATTTCTTGATTTTCTAATATTGACTCTTTTATCAATGAAGCTTCTGAACCTGTATCAATAAGCATTTTGATATTTTTATCCCCTATTTTTCCTTTTATAGTAATTAATTCTGTAAAATGTTCTTCTTCAATTTTTTCTAATTCAATGAATTCTATAGGATGTTCATAGTTTGGTGTATTCAGCTCTGTTTCATACGGTTTTAATAAAAATTCTGCGTTTCAGTTGAAGTTGATGGTGTTGGTTCTGTTATTTCATTCTGTCCCTGTCAGTTTTGATTTTGTTGTATTTCATAATTCCTATCTAAACTACTGGATCGTCTTTGAAAATGTACTTGTTTAGTCCGTTCATTATTATTCCCTTGTTCCTGTTCTGAAAATGAATTTCTCCTACTTTCTCTATTATATTGTCTTTCATTATTTTCTCTTGGTCTATTATTATTATTATTGCTATAAAATTGCTGTTGATTATTTCTATTGTAATTGTTGTTGTATGGTCTGTAGTTATTGTTATTATAGTTTTGATTTCTATAATTATTTCCCCTATAATTATTTTGTTCATAGTTTCTGTTATTTGCATGGTAGTTAGTGTTTTGTGCATGTGAACTTTGGTTATAATTATTATTACTATTTACATTTTTATTTTCATAATATTGGTTATTACGTTGCCAATCCCTATCCTGATTTGTTCTGTAACCTTGATTATATCTTGGATTATACCTACTTGGTTCATTTCTATTATATAAAGTTCTTTCTAACCTTAACAAAATATTCACTTAGCCTATCCATGGTTTTTATTTCATGCATATTAATAAATTCAAATATTTCCTGTTTAAAATGTCTACTAATATTTCTAACAATTTCTTCCTCTTGCATTATAGGATTTAAATGTTGTGCAATGGCATATAATTGTATAGCATAAAAATTATAATTAGTACTTCTTTTCTCATCAAATTTGCCAAATTGTAACCTATCCCTAACCATGAGTTGAGCATTCTCCCCCCAATATTGTCTAATGAATAAATATTCAAATTCCTCAAAACTATTAATGTTTTTCTCTTGGCTGTTAAACCATACACATGCTTGATTATTCATGTGTTGCCTAATAATGTCCTTCAATTCTTCTATATTATTGATATTTTTAGTTTTATTTTTCATTATTTTTACAAAAGTATTAGGGTGTAACTTTTTAATGTTCCCCTCAAATTTGTTGTTGATTTGAATATTCTGACAAGTATTTACAAATTTTGTTTCAACATTAGTACTTATTTTAGTTTTTTCAATTTCTTTAATTTTTTGTTCTAAGTCCTGCAATTTTTTAAGATTTTCATTATTTTTTTCACTAATAAGTTCATTTGACTCCTTTTTGTTTCTATCTACCTTTTCATTAACTTTGATCATTTTTCCTATAACTTCTTGATTATTTACATCTAATTCTACCTTAACTTCTTGTATTTGTTTATAATTATTTTCAATTGAATTATTTATATCTATGATATCCTGTTTTGTATTATTATAAAATTCATTATTTTTCAGTTCTATTCTATTTTCAAATTCCCTATACATTTGAAAAATTTCCTTCTTATTTTCCTCTAATTTATTCTGTAATTTTACTTCCATTTCTATCATACTTCCTCTGATATTTTCCTTGACACTTTCCATATTTTCTTTCACACTCTCGATATTTCCTTTCACACTCTCTATATTTCCTTTCACACTCTCTATATCTCCTCTTACACTCTCTATATTTCCTTTCACACTCTCAATATTTTCTCTCATATTACCTTCCATTCTCTCCATATTTCCTGTAATAAATTGCATCAGCATTTGTATCTGATCTTCCATGCTTTTACTTTCTCTCTGCACTTGTTCACTCCCACTACTACTCTGTCCTTGCTCTGCCACACCACTTTCTTCATGATCACCCATCTCTCTTCCATCTACACCAACTTTCTTACCATCTCTCAAATCCATTTGATCCTTCCTTTTTAATACTTTCCTAGCTCACAATCTCCCTGACTCACTCTCTGAATTTTCCTTTACCTATTCACTCACTTTACCTATTGTGATATTTCCTTGAATTTTCCCTATCCTATTCGCCTCACGTTGCTGGCGACTATTGTAATATAATAATGATTTTTTTGTAGACAAGTAGATAAAGTAGAAAATGTTAGTTGTAGAAATTAGATCAGAAAATCACTTTCGTGGATACATTATAGTATACATTATTGAAATTTCAGATTGCCCTTGCCAAACACTTACTCTTTCTTGTAGATTTTACCTTTTTCTTACTTTTTCAGGTCCCTAGCTGCTTCTCAGTTCGGTACGCCACATGAAAAACTCCTCATCTCAGGGTAGAATTCAGGAAAAAGGAAAATTT
Organism: Chrysolina haemoptera; assembly: GCA_958298965.1. Lineage (NCBI taxonomy): Eukaryota > Metazoa > Arthropoda > Insecta > Coleoptera > Chrysomelidae > Chrysolina > Chrysolina haemoptera. The sequence continues at coordinate 26,666,637 of OY282586.1, read as the reverse complement.
TGAAATGTATCAAACAAATGCAATGTAATGAACTATCACTAAAAAAAAATATATTATGTAAATCAAAATCACTTTCTTTATTAAATTGAAATATGTCAGAGAAAATGTAAAATACCCTCAAAATTATTGTAGTCAGCTCTTACTCTACCTACCCCTAACCATTAGCTAACTTATATTTAATAGGACATGAAATCTTCAAGCCATAATGCAGAATTTCAACAATACTCTAGCTAGGTTAACGTGATCGCAAATTTAGACACTTCCAAATTGCGATACCTTCATCTTTTGATTATTTACTTGAACAAATGGCCTTCACCTTTGGTAATGGCTGTTTGTAGGTCAAGAAATAATAGAGAAGACTACTTTACTAATTTCCATATACTAATTGAATAAAGTTCTGGAGGGTTAAAAGTTTTAATGCACATGCACTGTTGGGAATGAAATTGTTTGTGATTGAAGGTATAAAAGTTCGGGAGTGTAGAAAATCAGGTTATGGTGCACTTTGTTGGTGGAAAACTGTTGTTCTTATGAAAAGTTCGAAAATCTACCTTAATTTGGCTGCGAAAGGACCATTCCTGTAGCTGCTTTTCAGTTCAAGGATTTTTTATATACACAGGGTTTATGGTAAGTGGTTTTGCTTTACCTTTTTAGTCAATATTCGTTTGACAGCGTTCGTAAAGGTTTTCTGGCAGAGTCTTGGGTTGAACTTGTATATTTTATAATTTTTCTTCTCTTCCAAAAAAAAATCAACCGCTTCCTTTCTGCTCCTTTGTTGATTCCTCGATTCTCGTTTTTCCTCGTTCCTAGGTAATTTTTCTTGAAGATATCGAACATCCTGGATCCACTTTCGCGATTCACCTCACTAATTTTCACTTTCTTTTTAATATGCCTTATACTAATAATGAACAAAATTATATCATAAATTCTTATTTATGATTGTCAACAACTTGACTAGTTTTCTACATTTTCTTTATTTTTCTGAATTTTTGAAATGTTCCTCACATGACTCGTAATTTTTGACATCTCAATTGCAACGTACTTTCTGTTTGACAGTGTCAAATAACACAAATATGATATACAAAGTGATTTTATTTTTAATAGCAAGTTTTCCCAAATTTATTTGAATATCATTGTTTTTAAAAATTTTAAATTGAATTTGGATTTGTTTCTTGATTCTAATGAGTTTCTGATAAAATTCTGATAAAATTTTGTTATAATTATGAAGTTTTCTATAAATTGAAAGATACTGAGTAAAAAAATAAGTATTAGCTTGGGCTTTCTGATGAAATTTTGAGGTAATAAAATTTTTATTTTTTAAAATTGTATTTTTCTATTTAGTTGATCTAATTTCATAACAAACGAACAATAGAATACTCATTGGCAGGCAGTCAACAATTTTGTAGTTCTGGCCAGTCCAAAGTTCAAATGAGTTTTTTATGCGTGAAAAGGAACGAAAAGACACAAAGAGAATCTGAAGTGGTGAGAGTATTTTTTATTTAATTCCGAGAGTCCCACCATCTGCCAACGACGTCGTTTTGTTGTTTACAACTCGTCAGGACAGCTTTATGACAATGATAATGAAAAATAACTTGTTACATCTACAGTCACTAGTTGAAACTTAATTTGAAACGAACCACGGAATTCAAAGTTAGAAATTTTTCTACTCATTGGCAGGCAGTCAACAATTTTGTTTTTCTGATCATTTGTTGACTGCCTGCCAATGTGTAAAAAAAAATTCTTACTTTGGATCCCGTGGTTCGTTTCGAATTAAGTTTCAACTGGTGACTGTAGATGTCACAATTTATTTTTCATTATCATTTCAGGAGCTCCATAAAGCTGCCGTGACGAGTTGTAAACAACGAAACGACGTCGTCGGCAGATGGTGGAACTCTCGGAATCAAATCGAGAACACTTTCAATATATATTTGAATCCCAATATCATTGTGACAGTTTTACATATAACATACATTTGGACGTCCACTGGAAGGGTGGAAGGAAGGCATATATTGCAATATACCTTCGTGTATATGCAATTTTTTATTACAATTATACCTTTACTGGCTTTTGAAGGTTTGAAAAATGTGTAAACTGATATCATTACAACTTCTTCACAAATTCCGGTCACCTGACAACCGTCAAGTATATTCAGTTTTCATTATTTTGCCATTGAAACGACCAATATGTATATATTTTGTACAAAAAGCAACATTCAAACGTCTGCAACGATGCCAATTCAATTGAAATGTCGGACGAACTTTGATGACTCTACGAATGACTCGAACCAGAATACTTTTCTTATTGAACACTTTCAATAATTAGTGTTATATACTTACTTAAGCTTTTTAACTCAAAAATGAAATATAAGTAGAATTTTTATTACAAATATAAAGAAATTTTCATTCAGTTTTTTCAGATTTTGAATTGAAAATTTTGATTTGATATTTAAAACTTTCAAACAATGTCTCCTCAATATTTATGGCAAATCTCTCTGATATCAGTCAATCGGTTTTCACCAGCTGCAAAATTCAGAGGAAAACTGAATGTTACTATAGATTTTCCTTTGAATTATTGGATATGAGATACTATGGAGCAGATGATGTAGTAGTCTATTTTCGCTACAACCTCTATGCTCTGTCTTGGCATAGCGGAACTACCTACAGCGGAAACTATACTGCTCACTGTAGGCACTGTATTCAGGCATATGGCGCAAATTCTTGTGTCACTCCCATTTTATCTAAATCTCTTATGAGCGGACGGCATTATATTATCTTCTAGGAACAGGAGGAGACTATGTAGTCGTGCGTTTGACATTAATTACTGTTTTTAGTGAATACTAGCTGGGGTACCCAGATACGCATAGGGATTTGATATGAGATTGTGTGGTAGTTAGAAATACACTTTAATGGAACGCTTTAAAATACTCTCGAATGTTCTGGACTGTTCTCGAAATTTCTAGAGGGCGAAACTTTCAGCCACTATATCTTGAACAGCACGCCTTTCTCGGTTCTTTCCTCTGTCACTTCTAAGGAACTGACGTTCACCCCCTAAGGTTGAGGCCTGGAAGAAGAAGCTCCCCAGCACTTTTTACGTGCTCGAACGCTCCCTCCTCCCTTCCACCGGCCCCGCTCTCACTGAGCGGATCCTCATCCTGTTGATTGGCGATCAGCAGAATGCTATCTGATCGATTTGATATGGAGTGCTCAGCCTTTGCGCTCCTGAACTTCCTAAATTTAACTGACTTGTGACTTTATTTACTGTGCATGATGCCCTCCTGAAACTGGCTGAAGGCCCTAATGCCGTGGCCGATGGCCCTAGCTTGTCTGGCTGGATTTCCGATGTGAGGAACCTGAAACATAACAAAGAAAATAATATTAGTCATCGTGTGTTGTACCCTCGGTGAAGTAGACGTTGTAGTCGCCGGAGCCCACGCCTTCTTTTTATTTCTTCCGGGGTGTCGTCTCTCTGGTTTACAGGTCACCTTTACTTGTCCCTGTCTTTTTCATCTCACGTCTGTGCTCATGCAGTTCCGTGAGTAGCGGGTTTGGGTTGGTCTATACGCTTTCCAGAGTGGTCCCCGCGTGGTTTTTCATCAGTTTGTCGATGTAGTCGGTTGAATATCTAGGTCTCGGTAGATGAACCTGTTTGGCATGTATTGCGGTGCGTCCGTTGCCATTCGTAGATAAACGTTGAAGAAGGCCTGGATTATTTTTTTATATGTGTTCGCGCATTGACCCCAAGCGGTCGACGCGTATAACATTAAAGGCAGGAGAATTGTCCTGATGAGGCGTAGTTTCAGCTCAACGTCCTCCTACGTCCGATGAGCGATCCCAGCTTATGCCTTGCGGCTCTTGCTAGTGCTAATCTATGGGCGAGGTGCCTTTGCAACGTGAGTTTTTTGTCTAGTGTTACTCCTAGTTACACGCTTCGTCTACCCTTGGAATGTCCTCGTCGTTTATAGTCACATGGCCCTACGTCGCCTCGTGAACAGGATGGCCTTGCTTTTGTCTATATTGATTCCGTTCTTTCAACGGTTAAACCACGGTTCTATTTTATTGATCCTGTCGCTGAAGCTTGGATGTAACTCCCCTCTCGTGCGATGATTTGGCGAAGATCGCCGTGTCGTCTGCGTATAGTGCGAGTTTGGTCATGGGGTCGTCTGCGGTTGGCATGTCCGTGGTGTAGATGGAGAACAGGTGCGGTGATAAAACTGCTCCCTGTGGGACCCTAGCTTCTAATCTCTTTCGAGAGGAGAGGACGTTCTCGACCCTGCATCGGTACTTTTGCCCTCTTATGAAGGAGTTTATGAGCTTGACCAATGGCGTAGTGTATCCCGAATCCACTAGCTTCGTGAATAATCTATCGTGCCATACTCTGTCAAAAGCCTTGGAGACGCCTAGGAAGACTGCTCCGGCGAGATGGCCTTTGGTCGTACGGTTCCAGGCTTGGATGGTGGCGTCCACTATGCGGGTGACCTGGAGTTCTGTTGAGTGCTCGTGTCTGAAACCGAACTGTTCGTCTGGAAGGACGTTCAGTTCTGCAGACATTGCTTCGAGTCGTGCCTGGATCACTCTTTCCGCGATTTTGCTCAAGCTGATGGGTCGGTGGTTTTGTAGAAACCCGTGGTTCTTGTTGGGCTCCGGAATCATGATTACTGTTGCTTCCTTCCAGCTAGTTGGGAAGTGTCTCAGTCTCAGGATGGCGTTGATGATGTTGGTCAGGGCAGCTAGGTAGGGCTTTTAGTGCTCTGATCGGTATGTAATCTGGACCACGTGCTCTTCTAGTCTTTGCGTGCCTGAGTATGTTCTTGACTTCTCCTGGGGATATGGGCTCCAGGAAGGTGTCTGCGTCGGTCCGTCTGAGTCTTCTGATCGTCTGGTCTACGTGTATTTCTGTCTCTTCGACTTCGTCGGTCAAATCGACCTGGTTTTCACGGCATTGGCGTTCAAAGGAGTCCGCAAATGCTTCGGCCTTGTGTGCCTCCGTAAAAACCACGCCCATTTCGTCGTGTAGGGGGGGCATGGTTTCCTCCTGCCATGCAGAAAAATTTTCTGCATTTTCCACAGGGAGTTGTCTTCTGAGTTCAGTTCGTCCAAACGTTCAGACCACTGTTTCGTATGTGCTTTTTGAGCCACGTTCAAGTGCATTCAATCCAGATAAACCTCAGCTAGATATCACAATTGCATAGAAAGCCTGACAAATATCGAGCACGAATTTTTTGCGGTACCTCGACAAAAACGAAAGCACTAAGTTTTTGTCATTTCCAATTTATATCTCTGTTGTTCATGAACTCCCCATTGGTGGCGACTGAATATTTATCTCAATAAAATGAACAGCAAAGACATTTCCAACAATGACATTTATACCCTACTGGTGAAAGTAAGTAAAGACGCGGAAGACACCAGAGCGGAAATTCGAAGTTTAAAAGAAGAATTTCAGAATAAAGTTGGTTCGTTACAAATATCTCTCACCCAACTGGAGGAAGAAAATCAACTTTTGAAAACAAAGTTGTTGACCGCTGAAAGACGCATACGCCGTAACACGTTCTTGATCTACGGGCTTCCTGCCAACGAAACTCCTGTTGTCGACCTCGTCATCAAATATATCTCTGATAAATTGAATATAACTCTCACTCGACAGGAAATCAACGCCTGTTTTGCGAATACCACATTAAAAAATTCGACGATCACCTTGGAATTAGTTTCCAACTTGATGAAATCAGAAATCTTTTCCAAAGTTCATTTGCTGAAAAACTCTGGGGTAGCATTCGTTGAGGATTTGCCATTTGAGGATAGGCAAGAACGTAAAGAACTTGTGACTCACCTGAAGGCCGCCAAATCAAGCAACCTAAACGCCAAAATTAGGAAAAACACATTGATCATCGATGGTGAAACCTTCACTATTGCGGAATTGCGAGTAAATTCAACATTGGCTGCTGAAACTCAGGGAATAAAATCTCGCAGCAACTCTTCATCTGTACCAACTGGCGATTTGGACAGTCACAAATCGCGTCATACCGCCAAGCATAACATGATATTACGTCGTCTTCAAACATAGAGTTGTGAATTTGAATTGCTCCTCTTATTACATTATAAAATATATGCTACTAAAGTAAAATTGTCAATTTGTTACTGTTTAGGCTCTTCGTAATTTTTTTTTTGTTTTTTATCTTGTTATATTACTTTTAATCTTAATAATTCCCTAAATTTGATTACTTACTAATTGAATGGACAATAAGGTAAGTTTAGCCCACCTGAATATCAGGTCCTTGGTTCCTCATTTTCAGGAGTTCAGCGACCTTGTGTTGGATAAGTATGAAATAATCGCGTTATCTGAAACTTGGCTTTCTGCGAATATACCTAACAATGTTGTTTCCCTTCAGGGCTACAACATATTCAGAAGAGATAGATCGGCGGGCAGAGGTGGTGGTGTAGCTCTCTTTGTCAAAAATGGTTACAGGGCCAATCTGTTGAATTTTCCCCGTAATAATACTGAACAACTTTGGATATCTCTCGAAATATCTAACACAAAATATGCTATTGGTGTTTTTTACCGACCACCTTCCTTTTGTGTAGAAGAGTTTCTTGATGACTTTGAAACCTCTGTTAGCATGATCGTACCAAGTTATGATGAAATTTTAGTTGCGGGGGACTTCAACATAGATATGCTAGCCTCTGAAAATTACTCTTCCAAACGACTTGGAGATATCTTGATTTCATATACTCTGGAACAGTTAGTCTCTGAACCCACTTGCTATGGACCAACTTCTGCTAAAATTATTGACCTCATAATCTCGTCCGAGATAATCCCAGTCGAAAACACTGTTATCGATGCATCAAATGTTTCGGACCACTGTATGGTAATTTGCTCTTTCGGGCCCATCACCATTTCGGATAAACCCGCATTACACACTTTTCGAGACTTCAAAACCTTCGACAAACATAAATTGTTGTTTGACTTAGAAAATATCGATTTCACTTCTATATTTCTACTAGATAACATTGACTCTAAAGTTGATGTAATGAATGAAATTTTACTTTCACTTTTTGATATTCATGCACCCATGAAAACAGTAAAAATTAGTCGGCCGCACGCCCCGTGGATCACTGAAGTTATCAAAATAATGATGTCGCTAAGAGATAAAGCGCTCAGCAAATATAAGCGAACTAAGCGCCTAGAACACTGGAACTACTATAAGAGCTTAAGAAATGAAACTAAATATGCAATTATTCGCGAAAAAAAAGCCTATTTGCAATTCAGAGTAAATAAAAACAAAAACAACCGGCACTTTTGGAAGGAGCTCAAACATCTTGGCATTCATTTCAAAAATAATTCTCACATGATACCTGATCATCTGAAAAATGCTTCAGATATCAATTCACATTTCATAAATTCTTCCAGGAGCAATCTTCTTCTTGATCCGGATATTTTAAATTACTATTCAACCCACTTGCGACCGGGCGTCAGCAACTTTTCTTTCTCTCTCACATCAGAAACTGAAATATATTAAACTTTATTGTCAATTAAATCAAAAGCTACTGGTGCCGATCAAATCAACATAATTATGTTATTGCATTGCTGCCCCATAATTCTTCCAGTTATTTGCCACATTTTTAATTTTTGCATCGAGAAACACGTGTTTCCTTCTATCTGGAAAAAATCATTTATTCTGCCATTGCCTAAAGTTCCTAATCCTAAGGATATGAAATCGCTACGTCCAATCAGTATCCTGTGTACGCTTGCTAAGGCATTTGAAAAAAACATGTTCTCTCAAATGCAAATGCATTTAGAAGCGAATAATATCATACCCTCTTGCCAATCTGGCCTTAGACCTCAGCATAGCTGCGTGACCGCTATGCTAAAAGTTACGGATGACATACTTACTGCAGAGGACCGAAATCAGTTGACAGTCATGGTTATGCTTGATTACACAAAGGCGTTCGACAGAATAAAGCATCAGCTCCTTTTATCAATCTTGCATTTCATTGGATTTTCCGCAGGTGCAGTATCATTACTACACTGCTACTTATCTCATAGAATGCAGGCAGTTATGGTCGAAAGGGATATCTCAGAGTTCCTGACTGTTGAGAATGGAGTTCCACAGGGCTCGATCCTGGGCCCCCTACTCTTCATTCTGTATACACATGAATTCTATAAGCATGTAAAGTTCAGCAACTGTCACTTTTATGCTGACGACACGCAGATTTATTTGTCTTTTCCAGAAACTGACTTGTTGGAAGCCAACTCCCAACTGAACTCGGATTTAGAGTCAATAATTTCAATCTCAGAAAAGTTTTGCTTTTCTATAAATCTTGGAAAATCTCTAGCGATGTTGTTCGGCAGGAAAGTGGCCCGTGAACGTTGTTCTGATGCCCTGAATATCAAAATCAAAGATATATCAATTTTTCCTACCGAAAGTGCTAAAAACTTAGGGTTTCTCTTGGACTCGTCACTGAATTTCACCAAACACGTCAACTTAGTCATTAGACGAGCTCTCTGCAATTTAAAATTGATCTACTCTAACAGAAAAATACTTGACAAACGTAGTAAAACCACCTTATGTGAATCACTTGTTCTTTCGCACCTAAACTACGGCGATATTATATATGGACCAGCCATTTCGAAAAAGGATGTGTAACGTATCCAGCTCGTTCAGAACTCTTGCGTTCGCTTGATTTGTGGAATAGGCAGACGAGCTCACATATCTGGTCATTTGAAAGAGCTAGGATGGCTAAATATCGAGAGAAGGAGAATATTGCATGCCTGTACCCAATTTTATAAAATAGTCAAAACTCAAAAACCACCCTATCTATACGAAAAGATCACTTTCCGCACTGACATCCACAATATCAATGTCCGGTTTAAATCTCGTCTTACACCTCCCAGTCACACCTCTGCTCATTATCGGTCCTCTTTTACATACATGATTGCAAAGCTATATAACTGGATTCCGGAAGCCCTGAAAGGATTGAACCTGTATGGTTTCAAAAAATATTTAAGAGAACTTCTTCGAACTTGTGATTTGAATTTCTTACAAGTCCTGACATAAGCTCGCTGCACTAATATTGTTCATTTCCCTCAATTATATTTAGGTCATAATTATGTAGCTTACCATTGCCATTTTTTTGTTTTGAATTTTTTTTTTGTTTTTATGGTTTAGTGGAAGAAAGCACTTGTCTGATTCCTTGTGGATCAGACAAAAGCTAACTCTGCCTTTTGGTAGGATACTGTTACCTGAAATAACTGTATTCTTGTTCTTGTTCCCATCTACCAATAAAAGCGTTTATTATTATTATTATTGTTTATCTCTGAGCAGTCTCAGTTCAATTCATAGCTGTCTGGAAGCAAGATTGAACTGACGTTTGTCGTCGGGTAACAGTGTTCTGTGATAGCGTTTCTTCAAACGTCTTCTCAGCCTGACCATCTCCCTGATTTCAGGTGGAAGCACTCCTTGGAAGTCGAATTTTGTTGTTATGATGTCTTTCGAGCATCTGTCTATGGTTATGAGTATGGCTTGTCCCAGTCCTGCCACCGCCTCATCTAGTTGAGGTACTGTGTCTATCCTGGGGATGTCTATGTTGTCGTGGGCAGCTTTTGCGAAGTGTGACCAGTCGACTATCCCCAGTTTCAGCTTCTTCCTCCCCCACTATCAGTAGGATTGGGTTGTGGTCCGATGATCCTTCGTCCAATACAGAAATATCTACTGTATTTGGAATATTCTCTATAAGAGCTATGACCAGTATGTCCGGGGTATCTCCTTCTCTCCCGGGGTAATGTGTTGGTTGGTGCGTTGCTGTCACGGTAACGTCATGTAGCTCTGGAAGCAGTATCTCTGCCAGGTTCTTGCCTCGTTGGTTTTCGTTGCGACAGTTCCAGTTCCTGGACTCCACGTTGTAATCCCCTATGGCCACCGTGGGGTAATGGTCGGGGAATAGTTTCTCCAGGTCTGTATTCCAGAGGATGGGGCCAGGCGGAATATAGACGGAAGAGATCCTTACGAGTCCAATGCCATCCACTTTTACTCTGATCGCTACCGATTCACCGAGTGAAAGCCCTGGTAGTGTGTCCTCGTTGTGCTCTAGGTCTGATTTTACCAGGAGGAGAGTGCCTCCCGCTCTGGCTCTGCGACCTGGTCTGTCGTTCCTATAGCACGTGTATCCTGGCATGTCGAAGTTCTTGCCTGGGTTTAGCCTGGTCTCTTGCAGTGCCATTACGTCCACCGATATTCTGGAGATGAGCTCTAGGAGTTCATCTTTCCGCTGGATTGCGCCGTTGATGTTCCATGAGCAAATCTGCAGGAATTTTGGGATTCGTACTGGCATTACTGCCCCGGGGTGTTGACCATGGCGTTGATAACTGCCAAGAGTTTGTCTAGGACCTCTGGGGTTGCCTTTGACAATGTCTGGAGAATGTTATTCTGCTGGGTGGTTGAGGATTTTTTCTGTTTAGGTCCCCATTGCGGTTGTTGGGTCTGCGGCTGCAGAACGTTCCTCGGTACTCGCTCTTCCTGCCTTGGCGGTGCTGGTCCCTGCCTGGGGGGTGGTGGGCCCTGCCTGGTAGGTTGCCGTGTTCCAACCCTAGGTTTCGAAAAGCGTGGGCATCCTGCGTAGTTTGCGGTATGGTTCCCACTGCAGTTTGCGCATTTCGGGGGTGTTTTCCTCATTTTCCTGCATTCGTGTGTGACATGGTTTGCTCCGCACTTCACGCAGCGAGCTGTGGCATGGCAGCACTTCTGTGCGTGTCCAAACCACTGACATTTGTGGCATTGAAACACTCCGCCGCTCTGACGTCGTTGTTTCTCGACTGTAACTTTCAGATCCAGAACCTCGCTTAGTTTGAAAATATCGCTGTACTCTCTCGGTACTTTCACAAGGAACAGTGGCAAGACTGCTCTTGTTTTTCGCGATGTCATCGTATGGCACTCGGTGACTGCAAACTTTCTTTCGATAAGATCTGTCTTCACGTCGTCTGCTGAAATGATTTCGGGTATACCACATGCAGAGGTATATCGATTTTCAGCTGGTATGTGAAGAAATCCACTTTTGATGCCTCGAGCATTTTATTGGTACTTCTCCAGTGGGTGTTTGTATACAGGTAGATTCCATCTTGCCTGGACTGCGCCTTGGTAAAGCCGATCCTTCGGACTCGCAGCATTGTCGAGATTTGGAGCCACGTGTTCTTATCTCGTATAATAATCGCAGGCGGTTTTTTATGGCCTCCTCATTGGCCCTCCTGTCCTGCATTATTTGCAGTCTCCGGGTTTGGCACGATTGTGCCTGTTCTGGTCCCACTGGTCGTAGATGGCGGGGTTGGTAATACCAGTTTGGTAGTACTAGTCGATGAGGAAGTTTGGTGTTGCTCTACTTGCCTAGAGCGAACAGCCTTCTTCTTATTCCTGTTGACTTCCGTGAAGTCAACGAAGTCAACAAGATCGTTGTTATCTCTTTCTTTTTCGGAAGAAGATACATGGGGCCTCTTTTTCTCGTTGACTTGGTCAACGGTTTCAGGCTGGCGGGTGGCACCGACTCCATGTCCACGTCCGGAATACTGGACTCAGCTACCTTGTCGACCTTCTGGGGTGGCTCCTGAGGGTGCTTCTGAGGGGGTTTCTGAGGGGGCTCATGGAGGATCTCTCTGGGAGTTTCAGCTTGTGTGGACACCTGTTAAAATCGCAGCTTCATTGCATCAAGCCGGTCCTGCATCTCGGAGATGACTCCATTTGGAGAGTCTTATTATCCGATATTAGTTCCGCATTCCGGTCCCTGGAATCTCGAAGCTGTTTGACCAGCTTCGGTTCGCCCTTGATCGGTGTGGTCTCGTCCTCGCTACTACTACTGATGTCATAGTAGTCGCTCTCGACCACTTTCTTGGTCTTTCTTCCCGTATCTCTATTTCACTATAATCCCCGTTCGAATTCGATTCTTTCCCAAGTATTTGGCTCTAAAAAGAGCCCTGGCTTGAAAAAGCTATTCCGGACCCGGGGGTAAAGTAAATAGAATGCTTGTTCTTGACTACGCTGTGATCCCTGTAACATAAAAAGGTCAATGACTAGTCATTATCGTCTTACCTGGGAACAGCGTCCGTCCTAATGATAGCCCTGACTAAGTAAGGTTCACACCCAACCTTGCCGTAACTATTGTACTTCACTACAATCTTCGCATTTATCACACTAATCCTTCGGAAAGGGTAAGCAGGTAAGTTGGCACTCGCTTCGATTGCTAGGTACTCTATAATCTGTGATGACGTTCGCACTCACGACGGATCGGGCTTTATATACCCCCACCAATGAGTAGTCTCACCCATACAAAAAAGGCTTCAATAGTCCACAATGTTCCAGAACATTCCACAATATCCGAGTGTTACCTGCGATATATCTGAACGTTCCAGAGCATCCCGGAATACCATTACATATTTTATATAAATTCAAGTGAATATGAATCTATCACAGTTTACATACGTCCACGAACATACGTCCACGAACGAGTAGTATTCACTGCTTCATGGTATATTTTGATTCATAACCATGATGTATGCGTTGATGTCAACTCTGTACTTTACTTTGGTGAATGAATTATTATTATTATTATTATCGAATGTTCTAGACTGTTTTTGAAATTCCTTGAATATAAGACTTCCAAGCCTTATTTTTTGAACACCACAACCTTTTCGGTTCTTTCCTTCGCCACTGATACTGAACCCACGATAGATCTTGCTTTATACACCCCCACCAATAGGTAGTACCACCCAAAGAGAAATGCTTGGAATATTTTGGAATGCTCTCGAATACTCTCGAATGTTCACGACAAAAAGTTTGGTGATAGTGAAATATGATAGTTGAGTTGATGAAGACATTTATAGAGGGCGAAACTCCCAGCTCTCATATCTTGAACAGCACGCCCTCCTCAGTTCTCCCCTTCGTCATTAATAAGAAACTGGCCTTCGAAACCACGATGGATCTTGCTTTATATACCCCCACCAATGAGTAGTCTCACCATACAAAAAATGCTTCGAATGGTCCACGATGTTCTAGAACATTCCACAACATTTGTGATTGTTCTGGAATGTTCCACACTGATCTGGGATGCTTCTGAATATTCCAGACCATCTCGGACCATTCTGAAATGTTGCGGAATGCTTTCGAATACTAACGAATGTTCAAGACTGTTTCAGAAAATTCTAAAGGGTGAAACTTCCACGCCTTAGCCTTATTCCGTATACAGCACAACCTTTTCCGTTTTTCCCTGGGCGAGATATTCTTCAACAAGCAGGACAAGCAGGTCTAAATTGATAGCATTATCCTTTATATATATATATATATACAGTATCGGAAAGTTTTCATCGGGGGTATGCTGGTTTCATAGAAGCGTAAAGAATAGCTTGCTGTTGAGAGAGCATTACAATTTCTCCTCGACTCGCTCGAGGAAGGGATATCGACGTGGCTGTTAATTCGTCGGACGAGGTAGAAGGGGAGGCGTACAGTAGTGCATCTCTCTTATTCATGTGGTATTATCACGTATATTATCATATCTTGTTGCGCGCATAGATTTGTCTATACCCCCGATGAAAATTTTCCGATACTGTATACAGTATACATCGGGGGTATAGACAAATCTATGCGAGCAACGCAATGATATGATAATACCCCATGAGTAAGAGAGACGCACTACTCTACGCCTCCCCTATACTACCTCGTCCGACGAATTGACAGCCACGTCGATATCCCTTCCTCGAGCCAGTCGAGGAGAAATTGTAATGCTCTCTCAACATAATAGCAAGCTATTCTTTACCCTCCTATGAAACCAGCATACCCCCGATGAAAACTTTCCAATACTGTATGTACATGTGTGAAGGTTAGATGACTGTCTAAGTTAAAGGAGAATCCTTTCAATTTTGGGTATGCAGTCAAAAAGAGGTTGGAAATAAAGTGAACTCTTGTTTCTGTTCAAGCTTTCGAGTCTTCATTGGCTCTTCATCAGGAACTCTACAATGAATTTAAATATAAATTTAAAAAACTTTTTTCGGTAACCGTCCGGGAAGTAGGTACTTCCCGGACTAGTCCGGGAAATGCTCGAATTGTAAAATAATTGTAATATAAATATATAAAAGTGTTCATTGCAAAGTAGAATCCCTGACAAACATAATAATAACAAATAACACGAAAAATCTGTACAGAATATGCACTAAAAACCCCAAAGTGAATAAAATTCCACATCTCAACCTTGGATTAAATTGAACCGACGAGCTGAGAGATAAGAACCAACAACAAACAGATCTAAAGGAGACCATATACGAAAGCTAATGATATGCTCATACTCCACGGAGTAATGGAAACAGAATCTCTGAAAGCAATAAAGAGCTTACGAGGTGATAAAAAATAGAACAGAAATTAAATTTTCCATAGAAGCTAGTGAAACTAGACGTCTGTTGAAAATAGATGAGTTGAAACAAAAAGTCAGAAATCTCGAAATTGAGAACCAAATACTCACAAATAAAGTGGAAGTCTTGGAGAGAAGTTCAAAAAAGAACAACATTGTTATATTTGGTTTGGAAAGTCCCGAAGATATTTCAGCTACTTCTGTTACCAATAAGCTAAAAACACTGTTGGATGTTGATGTCAGAGAATCTGACTTACATAATTTATACCGCCTCAATAAAACTGCAAAACCACCCATCAAAATTGAATTTATTTCCCACCTCAAAAAGGTAGAAATATTGAAGCAAACCAGGAAATTGAAAGGTACGGGTGTTGCAATTTCTCACGACCTTACGTTTGAACAAAGGCGTGAGCAAAAAATTCTGAGAACATTTTTGAATAGAGCCCGGGAGAACCCTACAGACCAGTCATATATACGAGGAAACAAATTATATGTGAATAATAAAGCTTACACTGTGGAAGAACTACAGGAAATAAACAATTCAGAAGATCGTGATACAAACAGTGCACCAGCAACGCCAACTATCAGACATTTGGAAAACGAACTCGAAAAGACCGAAGATATTGTATTCCAAAAACCTAACGAAGAACCCGAAAATAAATCATCAGCTGATGGAACTACCCCCAAAACAAACGTCCCTAAGAAGACCATAAAACCTTTTGCCAATCAAATGAAGGAGAGAACAAGAAGTCTTCGCTCTAACAAGTAAAATGTTTATTTTTTTTATCTTTTTTTTATCTTTTTTTATCTTTTTTAATCTTTTTTGTCCAAATAAAAATAAGTAAATAAACTCACTTACTGAGACATTCAAAATCTTTCAAACTGACATTCAAATTGTTCTGACTCCATATTTCCCGGACAAAATTTAAAAAAAAATTAAAACTAGGTTAACCAGTGAAAGGAAAAAGAAGAGTGAAAACTTTAACTGAACTTGTGTCATGTGAAGGTCTTCGTTACACCTGATACTTCTTTTTTATTCAATAAATTGAGGTTTAACTTTCCAAATGTCTATTAGATTAGAATAGTTATATATTACTACTATCGCCCATAAATACAAATTAGTTTTATTATAGTATTACATACATAAATGGATCCATATATTAACAATTTTATTGTAGAGAAAATAGATGATTTCACCTTGAAAGACCACAATGAACTGCGAAATATTCTATGCGTAAACCAAACTAACAATAGTTTTACGTACATAATAACATACGAAGTCTGAACAAAAACATAGACGAGTATAAAGTTTTCCTAACAAATGTAGAAACCGACATTGACTGTCTTATTTCCACTGAAACACGACAAATAAATCATCTACCCCTATACAACTTACCCGGATATGACCTCATATACAATGACGGACTCTTCAATCAAAATGATGGAACAGTGATGTATATAAAGTCCAGTTACACGTATGCGTACAGAATTCTACAACTAGGTGCCAGCAACACTATTGAGATAACAGTTCACCTCCCCAACAAAAAATACATAATTATAACAGCTTACTACAGATCCCCTTCGTTGAATACCTGTGAATTCGTAGAAGATCTACACGAGTATCTCAAACTCCACAACACTAATAATGGATTATATAGTATTTTTATAGGCGATATTATAATCGATCCGCTTGATGAAGAAAATGGAACAGTAAATGACTACTTGAGCGTCCTGGATGAGTTTGACTATAAATCAACAATAAACAGTCCAACAAGAGTCCAAGGAAATACTAAAAGTTGTTTAGACCACATTTTTGTCAAATCCAAAATATCTGCAATAAGTGATCATATCCTACCCATTATAACCGAAACAAAAATAACCGATCATTACAGCACAGCTTTACAAATTATATTCAATGATATTCGACCAAAAATTAATAAGTGTACATATAAAAAACATATAAATAGTTCTAAACTTCGACGTATTCTTGATCTAGAAACGTGGAATGTAGTTTATTCAGCTGAATCTGTTGATGCTGCAGCTAAAACATTTTTAGACATAATCTTATTGGATACAAAACAGTCTACAGTCACTTTCAGAACAAACCGAAAAAATCAAAAAATTACACCTTGGGTAACCAACGGTATCATGAAATCAATAGAAACAAAAAACAGGCTTTTTGAATCTGCGAAAAGATATCCAGAGGATCAGGACTTGAAAACACGATATAAGAAATATAGAAATAAGCTAGTCAGTTTAATAAAAGAGCAAACGTATAACTATTACCAAAAACAAATTACACAGAATCAATTCAACACGAAACAACTATGGAACATAGTAAATGAAATAAGCAACTCTAAACAAAAGAACACTACCATAAATAAATTACAGGATGATTCTGGCAATATTATTGAAGATAAAACACAAATTGCAGACTATTTCAATAAAACTTTCACAGAAATCGGCTTCAAACTGGCCAGTGATATATCTCCAAACCCTGACTATATTCCGCATCGGCCTACCCTTTTAAATAGTTTTGTTCTATATCCCACTGATGAAAAAGAAATACTTGACATTATTAACAACCTGAAGTTGAAGAAAGCCCCCGGATATGACGAAATAAGAGCAGAGACCTTGAAACTCGTTGCACAGTACATATCAGATCCTTTGATCTACATATTCAACAAATGTATGGAGAACGGTATATGGCCTACAATCTTCAAAAAAAGTGTTGTCACACCTATCTTTAAAAAAGGTGACGAAACTATCGTGACAAATTACCGGCCGATATCCTTAATTATCACCCTGTCAAAAATCCTCGAAAGGATCATAGCAAATCGCTTGAATTCTTACCTTCAAAAATATAAAATAATCTCAGACAACCAGTTCGGATTCAAAAAAAATTGTTCAACGGAAGATGCAATCTTACTTTTAATGGAAAAAATTTATGACGCAATGGATGCGGGAAAACCATGCCTGGGAGTATTCCTTGACTTATCTAAGGCATTTGACACAGTGAGTCACTGATTATTACTAGAAAGTCTCGAGGATATTGGGATTCGTGGAATTGGAAACAAACTATTCAAAAGTTACCTAGAAAACAGAAATCAAACTGTAAAGATAGAAAACATAAACAGCGACAACCTACCAATTCAATATGGTGTACCTCAAGGTAGTGTCCTCGGCCCAATATTATTTAATATATATGTTAATAACTTGTTCTCTATTGCGTCGAATAGTACCATTGTGGGATTTGCTGATGATACGGTAGTCCTATATACTGCAGATACGTGGCCAGAACTCAAAGAGAAAGCAGAATCGGACTTTTGCGTAATACACGAATGGTTGAAATACAAACTATTAACTTTAAACATCGAAAAAACATGCTACTTGCCATTTTGTTGCAATACCACCACAATTCCCTTCTTCGATCAACTCTCTATCCGAGATGGCAGTCAGACATACGACATCAAAATGGAAACCAAAATCAAATATTTAGGAATATATCTAGACATACATATCAAGTGGAATATACATATCAACTTTGTATGCAAAAAACTCAGATCAATGCTGTCAAAATTCAAATACTTGAGTTCAACTCTAACAATACCACAGTTAAAAACCCTATACCATGCTTTAATCGAAAGCCACATAAAATACGGGTTGGTCGCATGGGGAAGTGTGTTGAAGAGCCACTTATATCCACTTCAAATTTTACAGAAATATCACCTCAAAATCATTTATAAGAAAAAACGATCATTTTCATCCAATGAACTCTTTTTGGAAACAGAGGTGTTGAATATACGTCAATTATATTACTTTAAAGCGGTTGAAAGATACCACAAATCAAAAAAATTCTCTTATCCCAAGCATTCGTACAGCACTCGACAAAAGCAGTCACAGCTCATACCGCTAGCGCAGAAAGCAATCGGACAACGCTCTTACTCCTTCTTAGCTCCAAAATGTTATAACACCATTCCACACAATATAAAAGACACCACTAATCCATACAAATTCAAAAAATTACTAAAAACTCATATTATTGTACTGGGACAACAATACGCTACTAACTTATTAGAACAAACTACATAAAATTTACTGGAAATAAATAAGTATATATGAATAGTTTATGTATATATATGTGTATATGTGTATATGTGTATATGTATATATGTGTATATGTGTATATGGTGTGAACACAACTTAACCTGATTTAGACAGAACTTACTCAATTTAGACTACAAAACTTACCTGATTTAGATGAAAATCTAACTACTACACTATACTAACCTACACTTCGTTGGAAAGTAGCGATCTTTCCGCAACTTTTACAGGAAATCATCTCTTTTTTATTATTACCTACTGATTATTAAATGTGATGTATTTACTTATACAAAGAATGTTCTAGTTGAATGAATTTATGCGATTCCCGAACATGTTCTGCTTTTGTGATATTCAACTTATGAAATTGAAAAATAAAATAATTGTTTTACTCCATTGATATACCCACGCTCAAGGTTTATCCCTTGTGGGATTTTATTTTTATTTAGAGATGTTTTTTATTTTTCTTGTATAATTTTAATTTTAGTTTTATATTTATAGAGTTAATGTACCTAAAATATTGTCATATACCCACGCTCAAGGTCTTCCTTTTGTGGGTCTTCCTTGTTTATTCAGAGGAAAATTTTACCCTACTTGCACAATTTTAGATTTTATATCTTATATAATTACTATACTGTAATACTTATATGCTTCTTATACGTTACATGTTATACACTGAATAAACATTATTATTATTATTATTATATATAAATAAAAATTAGAGTGTTTCTGTTAGTACCTATCTTCTGATCAAATTTAAATATTCAATACAAATAAGAATTAAAATATTAGAAATTTTTCTACATAGAAAAATAATAAATAAATGTGTCGATCTGTTATTCTACATGGTTTCCGAAAAAATTGTGTACGAAACACGTCCGAAAACAGTATTTTTGGACTTCTAGAATCTTGTCCACATGTCCCATTAAACACAATGCATTGTATAAAAATTGATTTAAAACTTTGATTTAAAATATCATGATATTTTAATTTACGTCAATAAAATTATTTTTCTCCCGACAAGTCGTGTCGACCATGTTGACACTTGTAGGTAGTAACTGGTGACAGCAATACCGTGACCTTGTTGCCAACATACAGTGATGATGAAAAATAAAAACATTTACAACTAGGATTGCCAACTGTTGGTGAAAATTGTTCAAAATTTTTAATTAACTATTGTCCATTGACTGTGTAGGGTTATTTAATAAATATGAATATATAATGCTGAGGTTGTCGATGTCTGTTCTGGAATTCATCGACATAGGTTCTTTATAAATTTTTGCCATTTCAAGGAAAGTTCGTTGAAATTGGATTCATGTTCTAAAATTGTTACATTATCATAGTCTGGTCTGTGATCTAGTGAAATAGTATGGTGGGCCAATGAACAAGTTTTTTAAAAATTTTTAATGTTACTTTTATGTGAACAAATTTGGTCTTTCAATTTCCTTTTGGTCTGACCAATATATTTCTTGTCACATTGTGAGCAAGGAATACAATAAACTACATTAGAGTTTTCTAATAATGAGTCCTTATCTTTTGATTTTGAAAAAATATTATTTATCACAATTTGGTTTTTGTAGGCAATTTTAACATTAGGAATTTTTGAGAAAATACTTTCGAACGTATGGTTTAAAGTATGTATAAATGGCAATGAGAGGTAAAACGTTTGTTGAATACTATGTGGATTACTTGAATTGTTGATATTATTATTATTATTACTATAATTGGTTTGTATTTCTATGGAAGATCTGTAGATAATCAGCTTATAAACAAGTTTTCTTGGATAACCACTATTGATAAAAAGTTGAAAGTTAGATGGGGTAACCCTGGGTTATATTTTATTGATAAAATTTCCAGAGGACTTCATCTCCTTTCTTTTCAATAAGGTAGATTAAAGTTCAGGGGGAGACTGAGACAGAGTGACCCGGGGTGATGTTTGATTTGTGTTATTCTGGGATTCTACCAAAGCAGGGAGCAGGGAAGTACTTAAAGAAATAGGTGAAGTATACAAGGCTCTACACTGAACATACCTGTACGAAAGAGAAGTACCTAGCAGATTTCCTTTCTTGGAAGCGAAAATATTGCCAACGTAAGGAAAGAACGCTGTACGTTGTGCTATAAGAGGGCAGGATACCTATATCTGATGTTCAACACCACCCTCAAGGTAAAACAGCTTGTAATTGGAAACAAAAAGAGCAGGAGTTGACTGCTCGGTGCACTGTTGATACAATGTCACAAATTCACAGAGATATGGGGCAGCTCTGTTCAGCTTGGCATACAAACTACTACTCTGGGTTTGTGGTAGATACTCTTCCTCACAAACTGACACTAAAATCAATCACTCCTCTGCGCAAAAGGGGGCACACTGGGGCTTTTTCTGAGGACTCGTACAAAAGCTTCACATGTCAACAACCCGTACTTGTCCAACTTTCGAGGGGCTTAGTAAGTAAATGGGACTCAACTGGTGTGAAAGGGCTGTCCATAATGAAAGACTAGATATCTTAGCACTCTTTTACGTAAGTTTCAGATTCCTGGTTCGTGTGGATTTCAAGTAAAATCGGATTTCCTAGCCAAAAACATCAAATTATACATAACACTTGGGTATCTATGGAAACATCATTTTTCATATAACTACCCAGCCGAAATTCAGGAGAAACCAGAAGATCTGGGGCCTTTCACCTGGCAACAACTCTAGTTGGACCTGAATACTTCCTCGGTAATTATACTTTGCATTAAAAAAATAATTATTTCAAAACTGTGAAACTTTGTCTTTACGAATTTGACATTCGACAATTTTACTAATTTTAGCATTACAGAAGATAAAGTGACAGGCACGGAATCATAAGTTTACAATAGTGGTTTTGTCACGACGCATTTAGTCCTATGACGTCATATTTAGGCAAAGCGATTTATGGGCAAGATTTTACAGTAAAAGATAGTAACTTTCCGAATCACCAACTTGATCTATTGCTGTGCATATATTTTAATTATTGTTCCTTCCAGATTTATTTTGAATATTATGTTAAGGGTTTATGAATTAATCACTGATTCCTTTTAGCTTACTACACTCTGTTAATATGATCTCCGGAACTCCACCGTTAAGACAGTATTAATGGAACACCATACACTCATACATTCTGTTGATGTGATCTCCGGAATTACACCGTTGAGACAGTATTGATGGAACACCATACACTCATACATTCTGTTGATATGATCTCCGGAACTACACCGTTAAGACAGTATTGATGGAACACTTCATACTACTACACTCTGTTAATATGATCTCCGGGTCTCCACCGTTGAGACAGTATTCAAGGAACACCTCAAACTACTATACTCTGTTAATATGATCTCCGGGTCTCCACCGTTGAGACAGTATTAGTGGAACGCACTCACTCACTCTGTTAATATGATCTCCGGAACTCCACCGTTGAGACAGTATTAGTGAAACGCATTCACTCACTCTGTTAATATGATTTCGGAACTCCACCGTTGAGACAGTATTAATGGAACGCCCTCACTCACTCTGTTAATATGATCTCCGGAGCTCCACCGTTGAGACAGTATTAGTGGAACGCACTCACTCACTCTGTTAATATGATCTCCGGAACTCCACCGTTGAGACAGTATTAGTGAAACGCATTCACTCACTCTGTTAATATGATTTCGGAACTCCACCGTTGAGACAGTATTAATGGAACGCCCTCACTCACTCTGTTAATATGATCTCCGGAGCTCCACCGTTGAGACAGTATTAGTGGAACGCACTCACTCACTCTGTTAATATGATCTCCGGAACTCCACCGTTGGAACACTATGAGTGGAACAAACATACTCTCTCACACACTCTGTCAACAGAATGTTTAGAGTGCTTTGTACAAACGCGACAATAAATGATTATTTTATATTATTTTGTTTCATTTCTTTTCCTTTATGATTTTAATGAATTGTCTCCTTTCTCCCTTAGAAAAGGAATTGTATGAGATACATTTGTGTGAGACATATATTAATATAGTTCTCTTCCAAAGGTATCGGATTCAACCAAAAGATGGAGTCACCTACAAGACAGGAAGCACAGGTCCGTAAGGATATGGAGCCAAGTATCCTGAAGTCAATATTTTCTTTCCATTACCTTCTTTTCAAATTCTCAAACTCAGTAATTCAAATTCAGAGATTGTAAAAGGGGGAAATATTTACAATCACTAGTATTGAAAATTGTTTTATAATAACGTCTCCGGGGTGTAAGGGCTTGGAAATCTCGATTACAGAAAAAACGTATTCGTGTTATTTTTCCCATCTGACGCTAAATTGTGAGATGGTTGAACTAAGTATGTTACTATCTACTGCAATGATATCTCATCCCTAAAAGGAGATGATTCCTCCCTCACTATTGGAAGTCAAAAAGAAGTATAAAAATAGACCCACTATTTTGCTGTGCATAAATTCAAAAAGATTAGGAGGACGGGATCGGATCAGTTCCTGGTTGGCATGCACCCAAAAAGGTGAATCCCTAGTGGGATGAACCCGGGAAAACTCCACGGTTGTAGGGGGTGTCGATATACTTGAAGCCCATTAGCACAATTGGCTACAAAATCTGTTCTGACCGAACTTTGATAACTATTCAGACTCTTATACTTTGGAGATGTTGATTCCTAATCAATTATAAGATAGATATTTTCCTGAATTAGTTTTCTCTTCAGAATCAAATCATTTTTGAACATTCTTAATTTCAAATGAGCTTATTGAATTAATAAATTAATACCAGAGGTTTCTCGCTCAAAAATTGATTAATATGTATTCAAGAAGTTTCAATAGATGATATTTGCTTATTTCGTATTTTATTTCCCTTCATCTTCATAGAATGAGTTGAATTACATTAGGTTTGAATACAACAGACAGACCTGTTAGTCATGGAATTCTACGGTACGAGGGGATCTCGATCTTGACTTCCTAAGGCTGAATGCGAAAAAAAAATAGGATGGTTTCTTTCATACTAGGCTGTGGGCCTACTCAATGCAGGGAGCTGATATCGTAGCAACGAAGTCGATAGACATATGACGATCAACATGGCAGCATTTTAGACGAACAGATAAGGTAGGGGTACGTTCGGTTACAAAAGAGTTTGTTGAGACTATTAGTTCGTAATGAACTGTGACTTGTTTTTTTACTCTATTTTTCATGCCCAGTACCAAATTGATTTTTTATTTTTGTTGATGATATGATTCGTAGTGTGAAAACCTTCCTGAAGAACCTGGCTTTGTGTACCAGCTAGTGATCAAAGAATTGTCAGCCCTTCTGATTAACTTGGTATCTGTGATCGGTGTGATCGGTGTGATCGGTGCCTTCTTCTTTGATGGTAAATTGTAATTTTTCATGATAAGAGTTGAAAACAAGTAACAGTTGTTGTAAATTGTCTTGAGGAGCACTTAAAATGATGTCATCAACATATTTTTTTTTAAAAGAAAATTCGAATTGAATTTTGTTTAAGCAATCTTCAATTAGATCATCCATAACATATTGTGCTATTATTGGAAAGACTGGGCTGCCCATTGGCATACCTAGACATTGTTTATATATTTTCTTCTCAAAACTAAAAACTGTAGTGTCGTACAAGAAATCGATTAAGTTTAAAAATAATTCATTTGGTACTTTGCAATGTACCGAGATATCATTCCAGTGTCTGGCCAATTCAACTGTAATATTGTTAAATAAAGAGACAACGTCTAAACTAATTATTTTCATACCAAGAGGAAGTTGAAATTCGTTAATGAAAGAGCAAAATTCAAAAGAATCTTTGACAAAGTAATTATTATTAGAATTGTATGATACTGTAAGTATATCAGTAACAAGTTGGGCAACACCTCTATTGGGGCTATTGATGCCTGAAATAATTGGTCTTAATTGAAGTGTAGGTTTGTGGATTTTTGGTAACCCATAAAATTTGCTAATCGTTCCATTATAAATTCTATGAGAGTAGCCTTCCTGTTTGGAAATCATAGTTTTCTTCTCTAGGTCCGAGATCAATTTATTAGCTTTTTGTTGAATGGTACTCGATGGGTTTTTATTCAACGACTGGTAGTAAGTACCATTGTTAAGAATATTAAATGAGAGTGACGAGTATTGATCTTGAGTCAAGATAGTCGTCACTTTAATTTTGTCAGATTGAATGATTTTTAATTGTGGATTATTTTTGAGAAAATTTTTACATTTTTTAAAAGTATTTTAAATTGAATTGTTTAATGAATCATTAGTATGAACAAAATTGGTGATCATATTGCTCGTTTGAGTTAAAAAAATATTTCTTTCATTTGCAGGAATATTTCGTGAAATTTGGTCAATGTCAGCTAAAAATCTAGGTATATTTATATCTTTAGTTTTTGGTTCAATGGTAAATTTTGGTTCCAGAGCTAGAGCTAGAGATTTCTGAAGGGATGACTACATATGTTGAATTTTTAACTCATTTTCTTTGTGTAATTATTTTACATTTATAAAGTTGCTGAAGTTTATTAAATTTAAGAATATTTTTCTTCTTAATTTGGAAGAAATTTCGATTGTACGAAATCAACAATGGCAATGTCATAAGGAACAAGGTTAATAATCTCTGACTTCGTACTGATCAAGGTTTTTTCCAAATAAGGAATACTCTCATGTGTGATTTTGATATCTAAATTTAAAAGATTTTTCCTTAACCGCGGTTAAACTGTGATGTGTGGTATAGGGTCCTTCCAACAGCAGCTGCGATAAGATCCACTACATTCTTGATACCATGTGTAATATGTTGCGGGACGATGTTGTTCTTCCTACAGTTAGTGGAACGTACACCTGTTTCGTTGAGCGGCAAGTTTGACATTGATGTTGGCCATGAGTTTGAATTTATTCATTGTGGTGTAACCATATCTGTGTTTGATGTCTTGATAGAAACCCACATCTACAAGTAGATGTGTGAAGGTTAGACGACTCTCTAAGTTAAAAAAGAATCCTTTTAATTTTGGGTATGCAGTCAACAAGGAGGTGGAAATAAGGTGAAATCTTGTTTCTGTTCAAGCTTTCGAGTCCTTATTGGCTCTTCATCAGGAACTCTCCAATGAATTTAAATATAAATGTGAAAAACTTTTTCACTAAGCACATGTACTACTTACGAAAGTGAGGTTTGTAATCCCTTTCACTCGCCACGATTTATGAATTAACATTTCCCATAAATTACAATACTTCGTAAAAAAATTGATTTTAAACTTTGATTTAAAATATTAAGATAATTTAAAATATGTCAGTAAAATTATGTTTCTCCCGACAAGTCGTGTCGACCATGTTGGGATTCAACAGGAAATGAAATGATGAACAGAAGAAGAAGAATGAATGAAATGAAATTGACACATGGCTGGTAGTAATTGGTGACAGCAATACTGTGACCTTGTTGCCAACATACAGTGATGATTAAAAATAAGAACTAACAACTAGGCTTGCCAACTGTTGGTAAAAATTGTTTAAATTTTCAGTAACTATTGTCCATTGGCTGAGTGGGGTTATTTAATAAATATCAATATATAATGCTGAGGTTGTCGATGTCTGTCACGGAATTCATCGACAGGTTCTTTATAAATTTTTGTCATTTCAAGAAAAGTTCGTTTTTTTTAAATTGGATGCATATTCTAAAATAGTTACAATGAACAAGTTTTTTTTACATTTTTAATGTCACTTTTATGTGAACACATTCGGTACAATAAACTATAAATTAGAGTTGTCTAATAATGAGTCCTTATCTTTCAATTTTGAAAAAATATTATTTATCACAATTTGGTTTTTGTAAGCAGTTCTGACATAAGGAATTTTGAAAAAATACTTTTGAACTTATGGTATGTATAAAAGGCAATGAGAGGTAAAACGTTTGTTGAATACTATGTGGATTAGTTGAATTGTTGATATTATTATTATTACTATTACTGGTTTGCATTTCTATGGAAGATCTGTTGAAAATCTTCTACAAACAGAAATACAGTAAGGTACTTACCTATTTAAAATTTTCGTCATCATTCACGCTTCACTTAGTATCCAGTATTAGCCAGTCCAGGAGTACGAGTATCGCAACATTCAAATTCAAAATTTCAAGTTACTTTACAACTTTTGAACAATTGTTCCACAAACATTAATTTTAGAATAACAGTGCATTCTAGAATAATTTTCTCTCCCATAGACGATTAGTTATCTTTACAATTTAGACA
The DNA here is from genome assembly GCA_958298965.1 of Chrysolina haemoptera. NCBI lineage: Eukaryota > Metazoa > Arthropoda > Insecta > Coleoptera > Chrysomelidae > Chrysolina > Chrysolina haemoptera. Next base: position 26,639,942 of record OY282586.1, on the reverse strand, counting down.
GTATTTTCAGTTCATAGATGACGGTATAGTTTATAAGTTGCCACAGGTATTCAATAAGGCATAGATAAAACATTTGTATATTTGTTTTGAAACCTTTATTAAAAGTGGAAACCATTTATTGCAAAATTAATCATATTAGAGTTATTCCTTTTGTTTTCAAATATTTTAATACTTTCCCTAACAGCGTCCTTTTGAATCCAACCTGGGAGAGAGCAGTCTTGTTCGGAGGTGATGGCTGAGATGAAAGTTAGAAGCAAGGCAAGTATACAGGATTAATGTAATGAATTAGCCAGGCACAATTATTATTTCTTGAAAATTATTTTAAAAAACGTTTATATTATATTATATATATATATATATGTATATATATATATATGTATATACAGTGACCGCCAAGCAGTATGTAACACATGGGAAAAAAGTTTATTATTAGAGTATTCGAAAAAAGATTCTTGAGAAAAGTTTGTGCATGACCGATAACCTAAAAATCGATTTTGACACATGTCACGTGATCGCTGGTATGGCGGCAAATTGAAAAAAAATATGCAAAAAGTGGAATAAAATGCAAGATATCGAAAAAAGTTATTTGAAAAAGTTGCTTAGAATTCAATTTAATACACATATACAAAGTTTGACAAACTAATGTGAGAAAATTGAAAATTGCAATTTTTTAAAAAAAATTTCCTTTATATAAATATCAAATTATTTTCTAATGAATAGCTTGACCATACTGAAATATTTGTATTCCAATGATAATAACAGAACTTTCTCATTTTCTCTATACCAGAGAGCACTAAATTAAAAAAAATCAATTTTGTCAGCACCCTTGCTGTTACATTGGTTCGTTTCTAACAGTTATATCAGAATTCCACGATTATTGCGATGATGGAGAAATCCAAAAATATCGTGTTTTCCTGATTATATTTATTTTTTTATGATAATCGTACACAAACGTTTCACTTCGCACATAATCTTGAAAATAGTGCGTCAAATTAAAGAGGCTAGAGTTTTCAACATTGCATGCGAAGTGAAACGCTCTAGCACGATTATCATCGAAACTTGATTATAATCTGGAAAACACCATGTTTCTGGAGTGTCACGTCATCACAATGGTCGTGGAATTCTGATATAACTGTAAGATACGAACCAATGTAACAGCCAGGGTTTTGACAAAATCCAATTTTTTTAATTTAGTGCTCACTGGTGTGGAGACAATGAGAAAATTTTGTCATTCTCATTGAAATAAAAATGTTTCAGTGTGGTCAAGCTATTTTCAAAATAATAATTTGATATTTTCATACAGCTAGGAAAATATTTTAAAAAATTGCCATTTTCAATTTTCTCTCATTATCTTTTCAAACTTCGTTTATGTGTATAAAATTCAATCTTAAGCAACTTTTTGAAATAACTTTTTTTTATATCTTGCCATTTTACCCCACTTTTTGCCTATTCATAGTAATTTTTTTCAATTTGCCGCCATACCAGCGATCACGTGACATGTGTCAAAATTGATTTTTAAGTTATCGGACATGCACAAACTTTCTCCAAGAATCTTTTTTCCAATACTCTAATAATAAACTTTTTTCCCATATGGTACATACTTGGCGGTCATATAAGGTTTGTTTTAGACAGGATATGAGGCTTATGGGTACAATAAAGAAGACTTTTGTCTGCTTTTAATTGAGAGCTTTCGAGTTGTCAAGAATCATTACTAAAGTTTCAAAAAAACCACTTATGTCGATGTTGCGTTTATAGTATACTAATTCACTATGCTACACTGATTGAAAAAGAAATAAAGATATTTTGAAAGCTCTCAATTAAAACCAGACAAGATTATTCTTTACTGTACCCATAAAAAAAAAGTGTTAAAATTGTGTTTTCCGTTAACCTGCTGTCGTCCCCCTACGAACGTCAGCCCTCAGAAGTCGAAACTTGCCTCATATCCTGCCTAAAACAAACCTTACTATCAAAAAGGCTGTTTAATTCCTGCATTATATATATATATATATATATATATATATATATATATATATATATATATACATCCTGCTATACTTAGGTCCTCCTCATGAAAAGCAGCAAATAGGTCATCCCCAAGAAATCGTGGAAATATATAGGGCTTGGTTCAAATATATTTCAAGTTATTGTTTTGTTATTGTGATTTTGGCAAAAATTCGTCTTGATTCTTTTTTAATCACCGTACAATATAACACCGATGGGTCCTCCGACGAAAGAGCTATATATGCGACGCCTGGGCGTATATTGGCTTTTCCAAATTACAGCTTTCGCTCTTCCGGAGAATATATTTTTTCCAGATTGCAGTGTCTAGGTATCCCGGCAGGGTTGCCGTCAGCAACAGAAAAAGATATTTAATAATGAAATTTTGTGAATTTAATAGTGAATGTGTGTACTCTCCATTTAGTTTCCATTTGTCATTAAAAATTATTTTGAAACGCAACTAGGTAAATAAATCAACATTTATTAATGAAAATCTTACAATTTTTTCGATAACTTAAAATATTTCGATAGAATATACAGTAATATAAACTATGTCCAGTGTTAACGGTTGCAGTTGACAACAGGAAAGAATCTGAAAATGAAGAAAACCTGAAATAAAACATAAATCTCTTACATTGAAAACGTATGCAAATGTAACTTTTTGAGGGTTGAATAAACACAATGGCAGCTTAACGGAACAAAATACTATAAAAAAAAAAAAAAATTGTATTTATTAAGTGAATCTGACTTTAAATATATTATGAATTTCACTGTCAGATATGATCTTTTTTTATTATTCGTCTAACTCCAGAACTCTATCAAATATACCGAGAACTCCAAAAAAATTTGTATTTTTGCAAAAAGTTGGCGCCAACTTCACATGAGTCTGAAAGAGTAGGTATTTCTTTGTTCTGGCGAAATTAAAGATGTCAATGTATTATGAAAAATTATGCAATTCAGCAAACGAAATTGAAATTTTACTCTTTTTTCCAATATATTCCAGAAGGAATCCAAAAAGATATGCATACTTACCGACAATTATTGTAACCAAAAACAAACCATACGCTACGCTTAGTAACAAAAACAGAAATCATCAGGAAACCGGACATTAGCATTGTCAAAATGAACATACACGAACTCTGAATTGGACAAGAACACACCACACGAAATAAGAAACTGAACTGATTTCAACTGAGAATGTAGTGAAGGGCCAATGAGTTAATGGTGAGTGAAATACAACATTATGATGAACACGTGTATGACAAAGACACTGTATGATTAGTGGTGGTGGAAAAGACCGTTACATTAAATTTCCAAAACAACAATCCCCATATAAGGATTACAAAGTACCGTTTAACAGTGAAATGACACATTATAAGGACAAAATAATTTTTTTTTTCAATACCATCTTTTAACTACTTACAATAATGTCCTTTGTCAAATCAAAAAGGTAAGATTTAGAGATAAAAAGAGCGGTTTGAAAAAAAGACCTGTTTTACGTTGAAAAAGTTCACATTTTCCATTCATCCGAAAAAATTTAGTAGCTATAATATTTACATTAGCACCAATACGATTTTTTTGAAAAAAGACTTGTATAACTGGATTTCTCTCGGTGCAATATGCAATGCAATAGTATTGTCATCTAGTTTTGAGCTATGTTTCATATTAGTTTAAAATCTGTTCCAAAATATATACCAAACTAAAATTATCATCATTACGTTATCACTATTTGAATTTCATGCTACAATGTCATTCGAGCCGTTCAAAATTTGTCACGAGCGAATGTTGCGAAGTAACTACAGTCCGAATACAAAAATGCAAAGCGAAAACGTCGTGAACAAATTTTCAGTACCCTGGAATGGCTGAATACACTGATGCCGTGCTTATGGGTTACCCATAGGTGATAAAACGGAAATTCAATATACGGCAGATGACCGATCCACTGTAAACCGGTCAGCGTATAACTGTCTATGAATATACCCGCTGCGGTAGCTCCATCGGTGAATGCGGCAAATGTCGGAACTAAAATATTCAAATTATCAAAAAAATCGACATAAGTCATCCAGCCCAAAATTTGCCTGATGGTTCAGGATGACATATTACATCTATTTACAAGGGAAGCGTTAGGTCCTCCATATATGGGCAACCTATCGCACCCGGATGACCTATTAAATGTAAATTTCCTATTAACGGAGGATTGGGAATATTGGGGATTGCAGCAGGTCAACTATAAGGCCAAATTGCGAATAAAAATCAACAGAAAATTTTGAAATCATTCATCGAAAAACAATTGAGTTGTTTACTAATATCCAAGTGATATGAACAGATGACAATAATTTTAATATTAGTAAATTTTCTATGAAATTACAGTCAGTGACATTTCGAGTCTGCCTGAATCCAGTGGTGTAGTCAAAGTGCTGATAAAAGTTTTGAAGTTGAATTGGTGTGTTGATTAAACGGCATATTATTCAAATTTCATTCCCTTATAATTTTTTTTTTATGTTTGACGCATTTCAACGTAATTTACATATGGACCATTTGAAAATATCGCGAATCCAGTCGTATAGTTAGAATTCTCCTGAAAAAATCGCTGGTAATTTTTTTATTTTCTGGACATTGAAAAATCAGATTAGTAGGACCTGCAAATAAAGATTTATTCATCAAATTTGGTGTCCTAGTATACTTTTCGAACGTCTACCTAATGAGAGAAAAATCATTCCTATAGGTTGGAAAATGTAGATTTTATAAGGGTGCTCTGGTCTTGAGTGGAACAATCCTCATCATCCAAAAATACTTCATTGGAAATAGAACAAATAGCCCAGGAGGAAGCAACAGAAAATTTGCACATATTCCTACAAAGCTTGTTTTTTGTCAGTTTCGACGTAACAAGTAAACAGAATGAGAGTCTACCACCCCAACGATGGTAGACGGTACAACAAAAAATAATATATTGATCAAGTCTTAACTATCCTGGCTGTAATTTTCAATTTGAATATTGTTTTCAATATTTTACAGCTTTTTTGAATATACTTGATGGATAATGTCAAAAATAAGGGTAGTTTACACTTGATCAAAATTATATTTTTTGTTCTCCCCTGTACATCGTGTGGAAATTTAAAATTTTGATAATTCAAATACAAATATCTCGCAATGCACCAGTTTTTATGAAGAATAAAATTTTCCGACAAATCGATAATAAAATGTTTCCCGAATGGTGCAAACTTTTCGAAACTCACTGTGTATGAATGCATTGGGGTGTTATACTCTCATTTTGTTTACTTGTTACATCGGAACAACAAACTGACCAAAAACTAGCTTTGTAGGAATATATGTGCAAATTTTCTGTCGCTATCTAGCTCCCGGGCTAAAAAGAAAGACTTATCGAAGTAAACAACATATAATAATATATAAGGATAGACATAAATGGAATATATTCCATTTCCATGAACTTTCTGATTCATAAATCTTGTGAAGCGAGTCAAATCCAATGTTATAATTTCCTTCTAACCAATTCATATATATTCAGTGATAAATTGTAACCTTTCTTGATAGATAATATCATTCTCGTGGTGTCTCACACTATCTGCCACCAACAAAACCATACTCCATTAACTGAAAAACGTAAAAAACTGTATTACAGCTGGTCACTATTGATTTCATTAAATGCTAGAAAACATTAATAATTAAGAAAAATTTATTATGTTGATTTGGTAAAAGAACAACTCTGTGATTTCACCATTTTTCAGGTAAGGTTGTTCATGATGAATAAAGTTCACAAGTCCTTTATCAATTTTGAAAGTTTTTTTGGTAAAAATTTGGTTTACTGGAAATCTGTTATGAAAAAAAAATTGAACATCGTGATTCTGTGGCATTAGGCGATTCATATGGTACCATTTTTGTTTTGCGGAAATGCGCTGTTGCCAAGTTGACCTCTTCGGATTACTGGAAATCTGATATGAAAAAAACAATTGAACGTCGCCATTGTGGACCCTCAACTAATTCTAGTGGTACTATTTTTGTTTTGTGGAAATGCGCTGTTGCCAAGTTTTGGACACTTTGGAGATGTGGAAATCTGATATGAAAAAAACAATTGAACGTCGCGATTGTGGACCCTCAACTAATTCTAATGGTACTATTTTGTTTTTGCGGAAATGCTCTGTTGCCAGGTTAGTCAATTCGGATTACTAGCAACCTGGAAATTTGTATTGATATGGATAAGTCAGTCGAGAATGCATGAAATCGTTTTTCGCTCGCAATTGACACACAAACCTAACCTGAGCAAGCTAACCTAGCTTGCGAGTCAGTCTTGAATGCATGAAATCGTTTTTCGCTCGCAACTGACACACAAACCTAACCTGAGCAAGCTAACCTAGCTTGCGAGTCAGTCGAGAATTCATGAAATCGTTTTTCGCTCGCGATTGACACACAAATCTAACCTGAGCAAGCTAACCTAGCTTGCGAGTCAGTCGAGAATTCATGAAATCATTTTTCGCTCGCGATTGACACACAAATCTAACCTGAACAAGCTAACCTAGCTTGCGAGTCAGTCGAGAATTCATGAAATCGTTTTTCGCTCGCAATTGACACACAAACCTAACCTGAGCAAGCTAACCTAGCTTGCGAGTCAGTCGAGAATTCATGAAATCGTTTTTCGCTCGCGATTGACACACAAATCTAACCTGAACAAGCTAACCTAGCTTGCGAGTCAGTCGAGAATTCATGAAATCGTTTTTCGCTCGCAATTGACACACAAACCTAACCTGAGCAATCTAACCTAGCTTGCGAGTCAGTCGAGAATGCATGAAATCGTTTTTCGCTCGCAATTGACACACAAACCTAACCTGAGCAAGCTAACCTAGCTTGCGAGTCAGTCGAGAATTCATGAAATCGTTTTTCGCTCCCGATTGACACACAAACCTAACGTGAGCAATGCATGAAATCGTTTTTCGCTCGCAATTGACACACAAACCTAACCTGAGCAAGCTAACCTAGCTTGCGAGTCAGTCGAGAATGCATGAAGTAGTTTTTCGTTCGCAATTGACACACAAACCTAATCTGAGCAAGCTAACCTAGCTTGGAAGTCAGTCAAACTTGGCAACAGCGCATTTCCGCAAAACAAAAATAGTACCACTAGAATTAGTTGGGGGTCCACAATGGCGACGTTCAATTGTTTTTTCTATATCAGATTTCCAGTAATCTGAAGAGGTCAACTTGGCAACAGCGCATTTCCGCAAAACAAAAATGGTGCCGTTACAATTGGCTGAGGGCCCACAATCGTGACGTTCAATTGTTTTTTCCATATCAGATTTCCAGTAAACCAAAGTTCAGCCGTTTTTTTTCTCCATTTAACCATTGTAAATGAAAATGGTTTACGACACAATGATCACTATCCCTAGAGGTAGAGGTAGAGAAGCCAAACGGCCAACATCAACACGACAACATTGACAACATTGACAACTAAGGAAACCGATTTGTAAGTCTGCTCCCGGATTCCGAACTCTCCACCGATCACGAATCTATTCACGATCAACGATTAGATTGAATCTAGCTTGAATCGACCACAAAGTAATCGTCGGGTGACTTCGGGATTCTGAGGATTGAATGGCTTGATGACGATTGACGTTTGGAGTTGGAGATATAATCATTATAATTTAATTTGAGAAAAGTTGAAAGATTGAACGCACAATTTCAAGAAGTGGTTAGAACAGAAACGTGGGAAAGATATTAATGCAAAGTTCTGTTGGCTTGGCACATCTTGTTAAGAGGAATGAAAACTGAAAACGCCTGTAAGTTCATTGGCGGAATACTACATGCTGAAGTCAACAATTTGTACGATTCCTTTGATATTTCAAAATGCTCTGCGTTGATCGCTTATCTCAAAAGGAATAATGTTTGATACGCAGAAGAAATTTCCTGAAGGAGAAATTCCCACTTTTTAGCAGAAGTGCCTGTCTTAATTTTGGTTCATAAAGTATTGACAAAATTTCGAAATAAAAACATCAACTTGTATTTTTATGTATTTTCAGGTTGCAATTATACTGGGATTGGCAGGGACATGTAGACGGGAAGACTTATACAATAGAAATGTTTTACACAAATATATGAAGCGTCGGCCTCACCAAACCAAACATTTCTTTTTGAATTATCAGAATGGAAAATATAGTGTTCAGGTAGTGAGAAAAATTACAGTCGAAAAGTGATCTTCAAATAACGCAGAATATTCAAAATGAAAAAATCCATGCAATTATACTGAAAAAACGTTCTTCTGGTGCACTTCTGGCAAATGAAGGAGTAGACATTGTCAGGTTGAAAACGTACGGTGGGTGGAAGTCTTCAGCTGTAGCTGAAATTTTGTTGAGAACTACCTGTAGAATGAAATTGAATTCGCGGAAAATGAATTATATGGTAGCAATGAAGTGAGTAATTGTTTCTAATCCCGACTTTGTGTTATGTACTACATTTTCAATCAGTACGAGTGGCTCATATATCAAATTGGCTAATACATAGTGTGATCAATGCGAGTGCAAATTTATTATTAGTCAGAATAAATTGCAAGAAATTAAAGCCATAAGCAAATTGGGTCTTACTTTGGTTGAATGGAAGCTTTGGAAATATTAATATTATTATTGAGATCAAGAAATATAAATTGTTGTTGTTTTAAAGTGTTATTTCCATCAACCCGCTAACCCCTTACGAGCAACCCTCAAAAGTCTTCGAGCGAATTGTGCGAGCTAGGGAAGATGCTATGCAAAATATAGGTACAATGTAAGTTCACTACAATGCCTCTCGCCTTGCATAATTAAATACGGAATTTTTGGTTATTTTGATCTTCCAATCTGATAAAGTGAAAATAAAATCAATACAATTATTGAAGGACAAAAACAAACATGTCAAGAAACGAATTTTTTCCACAAAATTACAATTTTAGTCAATACCTACTCTGAATTCCTTCAACTATATTATATTATAATAGGTAATTAATTTATATCTGAAATTACAAAAAGTAATATAACACCCTGAAAAATATTCCGATTATTTCAATATTTAATGCTTTGACTTATTCATCTTCTTAACTGGTTTTTAAATGGTTTTTAAAAGTTGATTTTATTTGTTTCTTTAAAACTAAAAAATACCTATAATCACTGATTAACCCTAGCATTTTTTGTTATAGGTAACTACAATTTTGTTTCAAAAAAACATGGAAAATATCAGACTTTTTTTAAAATTTTTCACTCATTTTAATGCCCAATCCTAAAACCTTAAATTCTTGGGGTTATTTTGTTTCCAGATTCTTTGGCCTATCCCGAATATTTCTCCATGACATTCTCCTAGAGATAGCTCTAGCACTTATTTTAAATTATCACCAAGTGACAACCCCGTATTTCAATTAAAATATAAAATTCAAGTTATTTTATATACCCGTGTATCTAATGCACTCCTACTAGTGAAAACCCAATTTATTCCATTTTGGCGTTTTTTCAGATAGCTCAAATTTCAAATTGATCGAAAAGTGAAAATAATACACAAACACATGGCCACTTGAAATAATAAAAAACAACACATATATTAGACCAAGATGGATATACATCAATCGTTTCGACTGACGACAAGGAAGTACTTGTCGTCTACTAATCGTGGGAAAGTAGGCTATTTGCAATACACACACTATTGTCGTATAACTTCGGAATCATCAAAATCCTCTATATGACGCGATTAAGCGGCTCAAAGTCCGATTGTGCCTTCGGAATCGTCAAAATGTAGGCAATTTGCAACGCATATACGATTGTTCAAAAGGTTTGAAATCGCCAAAATCGTCTAAACGACACGATTGAGGTCCGATCGTCACTTCGGAATTCCAGGGCAGATTCATTCGCCGTCAATTAACGGCCCGGGAAATTTGAAAGTTGATGGGGCTTCAAAATTGTCGTAAACTGAAAACCGGATAGTTTCATTATAGCTGCGGGCCCTCCGAGCGTCAGTGATTGCATACATACATAAATGCGTCGGCTCAGCATCGAATCTACGTGTCAAATCCACCGATCTCATAATGCATAAATATGGTAAAAGAAACGACTATGGCCCGCTTGTGTGTGACCGATGCTGACATGGAAACGATGATGCCGATATAATCCCGACCTTTGTTTTTACTGGGAAAGTACTTTCCATAGAATCATGGAGGGAATAATTCCAGGAAATGAAGCTTTTTGGTTCACAATATTTTCGTTCTACAACGATTTACTTGAAATTTTGACAATAGGTAGGGAATAGCACAATAATAGAACTCTATATCATGCCGAAGGACGCCTCTAGGATCACTGAATCCAGAAGGCTTTGCTTCTACGGGTACGGCTAATGGGAGGAGTCTAATAGTTCGAATGTCAAAAATAACCCACAGAAAAAGTTAGGTTAGGTTAGGTTAGAGCCAACGTTTGAACTACCGACACGATAGATTAAAAAATAGTGGAATCCGGAATTCCGGAATGACATGTTCATAGATAAAAGTTTATCTTATATTAATAAAATATTTTTAAGATTTATCTAATCGGTAATACGGTAACTGACAATTTTTGGTTTATTGGTCCAGTTGTTACAGCATATTGCCCCCCGATAGGAACATAGTGTTGTGTAGTATTGTTAACTGTCTACTGAAACAATTTATATATCCTTTTCTCATAAAAAAGAAATATTGGTTAGTGATAACCTACAAAAATACCGACAATAAGATACCCATAGTGCCATCATATGAATTTAGTCCCTCGGCAAGATTACTTTGGAATTTTAACCTTGGTTCTATTGACCTAGTTAATAATGCATTAAAACAATTAAAGAATAGATTGAGATCTGTATTAGCAATATAAAATATATACTGCAAACTATTTGAGGTATTCTGTATAAATTCGTTTAGTGAAACTTTCACATAGCTTTGTATTATAATTGTATTATGTAAAAATGGTATAACCATATGAATAAATATATTTTAATTAATTCGTTTAGTGAAACTCTCACATAGCTTTGTATTATAATTGTAGTTTATGTAAAAATGGTATAACCATATGAATAAATATATTGTCTCTGCCTGTTGACCTTTTTGGTTTTAGATTTATTATAGTTCTGATTACAATAGATTCGGTTACCAAAGGTAGGTTAAGGATGATGCATCCGAGGCAGCCTTGAAATTGCTATGATTTTCTGAGACCTGAAATACAGAGTGGAAGAACTGTACGAAAGCATTTGCAATATCACTACTGTTAACTGAGTCATCAAGCTGCATTTCTCTAGGCAATCCACTTCTGGATATGGATCTTACAAATAGCCAAAAAGGGTTGTGATCTTGTGCAATATTTCTTTTATTATTGATTTGATAGTCTGTAATTTGCTTTGGTGCACTAGGTTTTTACGTAGAGTCCGTACTATTTTTTTTATTAATTTGCGTAAATAATTTTTCTTTCTTATCTTATGCACCAAGTCGAGCATAGGTATTTGGGTTTATGAGCAGTTGCTTTTTCTGGATACTTCGGTAAGACTTGCTCAACAATGTGAATTGTTTTATAAAGCAGATCGAGACAGTCATTAACATTATCACATTCGACAAGATTAAACCAATTTTATTTTTTATTAAAAAGTTACCTATTCGGTTGTCATATGCGGATCAACAGATTGATAGGCTCTTCAATCTTGTGTTGTGACACTGAATGTATTTTGCAAAGTGAAGAATAGAATTTTGGTTCAGAAGTAACGATCGCGCATTGTTCAAAATTAAAAAAACAACATGTTTTGATTATTTTACTTAAATACCTCAGAAATGGTGATAGGGTGAAACTTTTAGGTATCACACTAGATGATAAACTCAACTGGTCAAGATACATCTGGGAATTTTTGTAGATCAAAAACTTACCTTTGATTATCATATTTGAAAATTGTCTAATCAACTAAGAAGATGTTAGTATTCATTATGAGAAACTAAAGACAATATAAAAACAACGAGCTTTCCGAAGCCATTTATTCACTGGTAAGAAGTATTATTAAAAAAAAAACATAAATGCTATCGAGCAAGAAAAAGACTTTTGCCAAGTATCTCACATTCAAAACGGAAGGTGTACTCTGCTAGATCGAAAGGCTTCCTAAGAACTATTTTAAATATATGGTCTAATCGTTTGTATTTTTTTGAATTCGTTTCTCACTTCAGATTTTATTAATCGGGGACCTCCTCAGACACACTTTCTCCATCTACTCACAGCAAAATCATGGATGTTTTCTCCTAGTCTAATCAAAATCTTGCAGAGTTTTTGGCTATGATACATCTGCACAATGTCCATCAGGTAATTTTAAAACTGTTCATTCCGTTGAATGAGGGATGAGGTAGTCCAACTTTTTGTGTTTACTGAACTTCAAAAAATCATCACATAGGTACTCATGTTCCTTGATGGCTCTATCTCTATGTTCCATAATAGCTGCTAACCGGGTCACAAGGCTCCTCCCATTGGCCGTACCCGTAGAAGCAAAGCCTTCTGGATCCAGTGACCCTAGACGCCTCTATCTTGCCACCTGATCTCTGGGGTGGAATTTTTTATTACATTATAACCACAGAAATCGATGGAAATACTTATTCTTAGTGGAAAATGTTATACATTTTTTGTAAAATTAATCGCGATTGAAGAAACAGTTTTTCGACAAAAAATTCAACGTTTTTCACGAATAAATCGAAAAAAAAAACGTATTTTATCGAAAAAAAAACTGTAACTTATAAAAAAGCAAAGTTGTTTTTTTACAATTTAGAGTCAAATATCGATAAAACTGTGCATTTTACGAGGAAAACTTGGGAGGTATTTTCAAAGTACATAAAAAGAGATTTATTTTCAAATGGAATATAAGTCGGTAACATCAAACTTAAGCGTGTTACGATGAAAATATGGCCGGTCCCTAAATTTGTTTACGAAAAAATCAGTGAAAGCAACTCCCTAATTACCATCCTAATCAATATTGTTCAATATTGTTCGTCGCCCTTCTGTGGTATGTATTATCAATAAATCCCAGAATGCATTTTCTTCGAAATAACTCCAAAAGTACTGGAGATACCAAAAAAATGCTAAGGTATCAAATGGTAGCTTTTTCATTTGCAAATATTTTTCTTTCCTTCAGTAGATTCTCTATAAATGAAATATTTGACGAGATATGACCGTTTCCAACCTCTATTTAGGACCGAGCACTACCTTATTCGAGCTTTAAACTCACTCCATTTTGAGACCAAGGAATTTTTAATACACATAGCCTTGTACCTTTTGAAAAATCCTACAAAATCATTTCTAGATGAACTTGTTATCATCAGAAATGAAGAAGTTATGTTTAAAAAACCACACTCACAATTATTCCAAAATACAGGTGAAGGAAGACCTGCTTATATGTCTACGTGTATATCTCGTTGATTCCTCGCTAGTGTTTTCTCAAGTTCGAAAGAAATAGCACGTGTGCTGACAACTTTTTTAGAATTTTTCAATTGTGTTTGTAATAGTTATAGAAATAAATCGGTAGTGCACAAAAAAATTCATAATTAAATTTTTTATTTCATGTGCTTGGGTTTTATAATTCCTTTTATAATTTTATGATTTATTCGTACATTTTATTTTGGACTTTCCAACACATCAACGCTGCATGTATTATATTAATGCGAATACTATTCGCATTTATACCAGTGAGTTTTGATTATATGCTGTTTCTCTTTTAAAATTCAGATAATTCTGTTTTTTTTTAGTTTTTAAAAATTATAATCTTTTTTTAAGCTACAATAAGGGTCGATTTTATGAGGGTTGAAAAGTTATAAAATGAAATCAGTACATATTTCAAGCAACAACATTCTTTTTTTACTATATTTGGTAGAAAAACTGGTACTTTATTGCACTTAGTGCAATAAAGACTTTATTGCACTCATCTGTCATTCTACTATAGCGTTCTGTCATCATGACCGACATAAACTTTCAAATTGACGCCAAATTTAGCCCATTTTCTGTGAGATTGTATTACGTTTTAAATAGTTGCATGTTTCATCATATTCATTACATAATGGACTATGAAATTTCTAGAAAATGCAATTTGTTAAAAATAAAATTATTTCCTTCGAATATAAACTGAATTACACAAAATGTTTTTGATTTACTTTTAGCAGATAGATTTAAACAAACAATATCTTCTTTACAGTTTAGTGCCACCTAAATGAAACATTTTCTGGTTTTTGCATGAACGTAGAAAAAATATTGTATGGAACTCGTGCAAAAAGTGTTGTCCAACTCGGCCTGATGGACTCGTCGGACAATTTCACGTCGAGTGCAATAAACACCTACTTTTTGCACTTGTTGCATAAATAACTATAAATTAAACCACTGTGATAAATAATGAATTTCTTTTGAGGGTAAGTCTTCAATGGGGGTTGAAAAGTTGCAAAATGAAATTAGTACATATTTTAAGCAACATAATTCATAAATTGAATCAATGTGATAAATTAATCATTTTATTTTGGGTAAATATTTTTGTACATTAAGTTCTAACAAGGGTTTATTTTTAAGGGTTGAAATATTTTGATATTGTGTTCGAAGGCACAAAACCATCATTATTCGACCAATCCGAACTAAATTTTACCCATCTCAAGCTTTAAAATGTTATATTATGAATTCTGACAATAAGAGGTAGTTTTCACCACTAAAAAATGGACAGCGCCCATCGGCATAATATACAATTCGAAGTAGAGGGTGAGATAAACCTAAACCAAAATTTTTATACATATCGATGCAGGATGAAAAAATTGCGAGGTTTTGCCATTTTTGAGCTCAAGTATTGCTCTTGTGATATTACCTACATATATAGGAATATTCAGTATTCCTTTCAATCTTCAAAAATAATAGTGCTTATGAAAAAACTGCAAGTGAAAGTATCTCGTGGAACAGTCAAATCACAATTACCTAGATCCTATTTCCAATCGGAAGGTTTTCAAAAATTCATCGAAACTCAATTGATTCTATTGAAAAATCTTTTACCGAAAGGCCGAGCAATCGGCCTCATACATACAGTGAGCTGCAGGCTGGCAGCATAGTTCGGCAGCTCTCTTAATAATAATAAATAATCGAGTATTAATTGGTTTGATATATTGCTGGCATTACTGGTTTTTGCTGCATTGTCCTTTGTGTGAAATCCGACTCGGCTTTTTGTATAGATCGCAGGGGAATGTGTCGTTTCGTACAGTGTTAAGTTTTTAGCCAAACAAAGGAATAATTCTTTTTGCTTGAACTCGATATTTCACTGATAATTAAAGGAGATAATTATTAGATGATAATTATTTTCATTATGGAATATTTGTTTTTAATTGGAAATGCTTTTCCCAGGAACATTGATAATGCAAAAAAAAATAATTATTTATCGAGAGTGTCAGATAAATCTTGTACAATATTCAGAATCAGAATGTCAAAATCTCACCGTTTTCGAGATGATGTGCATTTTCTAAATTTCTACAAAATCTCTACCTCACATCGGATTCTTGAGTGCTATGTCTTCAAATTGTGGCCAACATAGCAGAACATGTGAAATTCTCATTTCTTTCGCGAACTTTTATGTTGAGTGCCTTATAACTGAATATATTACGGACTATAGGTCGTTGTACGACGAATGCGTAATAATTTCACAGTTCCAGCTATGTTTGTAGAACGGTACTTTGAATATATTTGCTGCTAAAAATATTGATGAATGATGCTTTCAGACCTACAAAACAATGTTTCAGAAATGTATTTTTTTTTAAATGCCATTTAAGAATCATACCAATTTTTGTTAACAAAAGTTTGACATTATTGTTTCAAAATAACACAACTCCATGGAGGTGGACATGCATTATAAGAGAATTCTCATTTTTTCCAGTCTCTATCTACCATGGTATAACACGTACTATAATTATGAATTAGGAGTAATATTTCCATTGAATTAGAGTGCGTTTTTATTCTAAACTTTCATTAACTTTTATACTTTCTTCCAAACAGTGTTTTGTTTTGATTTTATCAATATGAATTGGGGAAATGATTATTAATAATAACGAAGAAATTGCTTGATAGAATAAAAGAGTATGTTCACAAAAGCTAATTTCCTAACAAGTGCGGAAAGTGATACTTTCCCGTAAGCGACTGCCGTTGACCCGAAGCAAAGCGGTGTTTGGGCAAGCAGTCAAGGGCGGAAAAGACAATTCCACGACCGCATAAAATTAAAAAAATAATAATAATAATAATAATACTCTCTCATAAACACTCGTAGAGTGTACCAAAGGCATAGCCTGTACGGGTAGAGGACGGCTATTATTATTATTAGCCATGGCGACTTACTGATTTTTGGTGGCGTATTCACTTTTCAACTGCAGGAAAACCTACAGTACCACCTCAGGTGGCCGGCGTCCACTCCAAGCTAGCACTAGACGAGATTGGCATCTAGACAACACACAATACACTTGCTTTCAACAAGGACTGTAGTCGTCTATCGATTCCGATACTTGAGAAAAAATCCCTCGTACATACATCGGGCTCGAACCGACTACCGCTATAGTGAAGTTTCCAACGGCCTGTGCCTTAGACCGCCAAGCTACCGGCAATTGAAAATATATAATTTATTTCAACAAACAAAACTTTCCTTGAAAGTTGTAATAATTGTGAGAGCAACTTTAGTATCTCTTTATATCATAACTTTCTTTAACAACTGATCCCCAACATTCGCAAATCCCCCATAGCTCACTTCTCATTGCTATGTTCCTCTCAACTCCATTTAGAATTCTCCCTTCGCAACTATTCTTATGACCCCTGTATAATAAGTTGTGAAGTTATCTAAATGTCAAATATGTCGAATAATAAAAATCAAAAGAATAAATAGACCAGGTGAATAAACTTTTTTTGATTGAAAAATTCCGTACAGGGTAAACTAGGTAGTAAAGGGTAGAAAAGGGTTTAACTAATGTGCGGACAAAAATTCAACATCTGACTGCTTGCAATCGAGTAGGGGTGAGGGATAAAAGGGGGTAAAATCGGTTTTTCACGATTTGCAGTGTAAATACGTATTTTATCAAAAAAAATTAAAGTTAAAAGTTGTGAATAATTAAAAAATCTACAACTTTGATTTCAACAAATTTTTCACATAACCTCAAAATAGCTGAGTAAAATATGAAAAACCAATATTTTCGTTTTTATTTTTTATTTTTTTTGTATTACTTTCCGATAACAGAAATTGGCATGAATGTAGTATTTATCATGCCAAGCAAGCAGATATTTTATTTTTGTCAAAAAGTTCAGCAGTCTTTAAGAATTTGATGATTTTCGCGAAAAACTCGTTGTTTTCCCTGAAAAAGCTTTTTTTTTTCATTGTAGAGAGTTCTATCTGTTTTTTTCGAAAAGACTTCAATTTTCATATGAACGAAAAAATTTACTACCTCAATGGAAAAATTTGGTAGAAATTGAGAAGAACTGAAAAATCGAATTTTGCTAATATTGACTTTCTCACTATAGTTACAAATTTCATATTATTTTTGAAATACCGCTCACAATTCACAATAAATATAAATTATAATATTATTTATCCACAATCACCTTATAATTGAAGTTTCATCCACACTTATGAACCGTATAAAGTACCACTTTATCCACTAGTGGAATAATGAAATTACTTTATTCCACTAGTGGAATAATGAAAAATATAATCTTGAATATCAATCACATTTTACTTATTTATTATTAATATTAACATTAACATTTTTATTAATAGACATTTCGTTCTTCGTTTCATCATAATTCACTTCGTTTCCATTAATAACAAGCTTGTAGTTATCATTGGTTTCAGAACGCATAGTCAAAATTTTTGATAAATCTCTAGAATCAATGGATGCATCCTCTTATAAGGAACGATTAGAACCAGGAGAACATTGGATTTTTCTTGCTATATCAAGCTTATTAGATATAGAATCCTCGATATAACTTTCTGCTACAGCTGAGCTTTTCCACCCACCATGTCGTTTAATTGTTGTAAGATCAGCACCTTTATTAGACAATAAGGTTGTTGAAGTGCGCCTCATACAATGGCCGCTATAAGCTTCTGCGTTTGCCAGATTCAAAAATGAAGCAACTCTTGAAGGAACTTTCGACAAAGTGTTGATTCCAACAGGTTGTGAAGTACACTTCTCATTAGCGTATCGTAAAAAGAATCTGTCGTTGGATAACTTCTTCGGACGTAAGGACATATATTTTCTACACGTCTCCAAAGTATTGATAGAGAATCCTTCTTCTATAATTGTGAATTTTCGTGAAATGCCGAAACCAGCAGATATGCGCCACTGTCTTGTACATCACTGATTTTCAAATTCGTCAATTCACAGCATCGACAGGCACCAGAAACTCCCATTATTAGTGATACCTAAATATTTCAAGGATTATTATCTAATCTGTTCAAAAAGTTACGAGATATTATTACCTTGATCATCAAATATTCTTTATCGCAAGCTCTCGTCAAAAATTCTTCCACTTGTGCTCTTTCCAATACTGCAGCTTTCTTCGCCTTGTATCCTCTCGACTCACTCTTCAGATAGGCAGTGAGTTTACTATATTTCCCAATGTCTATGTTTTTATAGACCTTTACAGCGGCCTTCAGCATCGAGAACTTCGACCACATGGATGAAATTGCATACTACTTCTTCAAATTTAAAAAATACGATAGCATGACTTCCTCACTTATTGCCGTTACCCTCCGTTTTTTTTTCCATTAATTAAATTCGGAAAATACTTTTTCATAATGTTCCCTGGACTTGGCAGGCAATAATTGGCGTGTTGCTTCTTCAGCTTCCTCAAGGATTATATCAGGAACAGAATTATTTTCTTGCATATTTCAAAAAACTTCACAAATTTCTACAAATGGAGTCGATAAACAATCAAAAATACATAGCAACCATTCAACACCTCCCGATATTTTTGTAAGTTATTTCAATGATTTTTGAGGAGGTGACAGCCGCTGTTAGAGCAAAACGTCAAATCATTTTGTGATGAAAAATTTCCGCGATTCTGATTCTAAATGAATGTGATTGTGAATAAAACGTTGTATTGCATGCGTGTTTTAGATACATTTTATTTGCTTAAGAAATTTAAGCGCTCGAGCTTCGCTCTCGCGTTTAAACATTCTTGCGCAAATAAAATGATATCTAAAACACTTATACAATAAATAACTATTATTTCCAAGACTATTGAAGACTTTCTATTCATCTAACTGAAATGAAGTAATGATTCAATAAAATAAAATGCAGAATAACTTATAAATGCAGTGATTATTTCTGTTTTCAACATGGCTTCTGTGATAGGACTATGAAGATAATAATTATTACAATTAGATTGAACAAATTTATTTAAAGAAAAAATATGAAAATTCCAGATTAATTCTCTAATTACTTTATAAATCTTAATACGTAAAACCAACTCCTGGAAACAGTTTGTCTCCACAATTGATAACTTGTTCGACTCCCATCACCGACACATGGTACAAAATAAGGAAGATCAAAGGTATCGACACACACTATAACATATTTTCTCTCATTCTCGAAGGACGCGAAATAACATCGCAACAAGATATCTCGAAGCGGAAAAATTGCTTCAGACCACAATAAGAAAATTATAAACGTGGTGCCATGAAACAGACTTTCAGTTTTTATTTTCGAAATCAAAATACATGCTCTTTCAAAGACGAAACACTTGAACGTAACCCAATTTGGAATTATACGGAAAACTATTTGTGAAGGAATTTAAATTCTTGGGAATGGTTTTTGACGAAAAACTGGAATGAAACGCTCATATTCGGCAGCTCAAACAACATTGTAATAATGGTCTTAATTTAATGAAAACGCTATCAAGCCAATCTGATACTACCACCGTATTGAGCATATACAGATCACTCATTCGTACCAAAACTTATTGTGGCGCAATAGCGACAGGTAGAAGATCCTTACTGAAGCAGCTGGACATTGTTGACAATACGGCAATCAGACTTGCAATGGTGCTTACCGAACCAGTCCTGTTGAAAGTCTATATGTCGAAGCAAATGAGCCCCCGATGGAAATCAGAAGACAATAATTGAGTCTAACGTATGCAGCAAAAATCTCTTCAGACCAAGACAACCCCAACTTCCCAACTCACCTTTTCTAATAACCTTGAACGAATCTTTTGCGAAAACACCAGCGTCAGAGCCCCATTGGCTTAAAAATATACCTCCTTGCAATACATCTCTCACAGATTTTCCAAAAGATGATGCCCCAACATTCCCTGCCAAAATACTCCGAAATGAAAGCTATAATGCTCTCTACACAGACGCATCCAAAATATCAGGGAGACGAACGTGTCAAAGCAGCAGTTATCTTCAATGAAAGCAGTCATAGTTTCAGCTCACCATCATCCTGCAGCATCTACACCGGGAGTTGTCACCATCATCCTGCATAGAAGCCATAGATTCATCAACAGACATACATACAGGGTATAAAACAAGTTTACCCCACTACTACGATGCATTAAGGAAAAACTGCACGAACTGCAAAGTCAAAATAGAACCGTCGAACTGGTATGGATCCCGTCTCACATTGGTATCACTGGCAATGAGAAGGTAGACACAGTAGCTAAGAATTTTGGCATTAACCCACATTCCACTATTGTAACAAAAACCCCTTATATGGACATAAAAATCAAAATTATCGAATACAGGAGGAATATATGGAGGGACAGATGACGTGGAAATATAAACAACAAATTATTCCAATTAAATCCAAATATAAATCCTACACATTGGGATACCTATAAAACAACAAGTTATGATATCACAACTTCGCATAGGCCATACAAGGCTGAAACATCAACACCTTAGCAAACAGGAACCTCCTAGTATGTTGCCGAATGCCGAAAGCATATCCTGATATAATGTCCTTCCTACCACCAACAAAAAGATGCGGCAGATCTACTCAGTGATTTACAAACGATTAAGTGCCAATTTTATTCCGATTTAAATTTTTTCCTTTGCGGACATAATTCCTAATCTCTCTCTTCTATTTCAGGTTCTTCTTCATCTTCTTGTTTTTCCTCTTGTTTCTGTTCTTTTTTTCTCCTTCTACTTCTTCATCTCGTTGAGATTGTACGCTACTAAAATCATCTGCCTCGGCAGCTTCAGAGTCGATTCCTTCACACAACAGTTTTTCGGCATTCGTGCAGTTTTTTAATCCATGGCAATTTAAACATAATTTGCTTAAAGTGTTGCAACCTTTTTCGCAGCTACGGAAAATCTCGAAAGAGGTGATCTTTTTCGAGAGGATGGCTCGAAAGGTAGAACGCGTGGGTCATCGATTTCTCGAACCAAGCAACGCTATGCGAAGTTATGATTTGGATAGGTGACTTACGGACGACCTCCTTTCGAGATCTATCCTCCTCGGATCGTGCCAGGAATCGCATGTTAAAAGCTCGTACAATTTTCGACTTTTGTCGGCTGCTGTTCGTAGGAGGGCGACAGCAAGTTAACGAAAAAAACAAGTCAAACATTTTTTTTAACCCCAATCTTTAGGATTCTTTTCGTTCCCTAGCCATGACTGGAGCTGCAAATACGCTCTAAACAAATGCTGAATTGCAGCTCCTTCGGTAGGAGGCAATCTTTCTAATTTGAATGTTGATTTTGAATAATATTATGACTAATATTTGTTGTGAATTTCTGAGCCGTATTTCAAGAAAAAATATGAAATTTGTAACTATAGTGAGTCGATATTAGCACAATTCGATTTTTCAGTTTTTTGCAATTTCCACAAATTTTTTTCATTGAAGTAGTATATTTTTTCCTTTTATATGAAAATTGAAGTCTTTTCGAAAAAACTCTCTACAATGAAATAAAAAGCTTTATCAGGGATTAAAAAAAAAAGAGTTTTTCACGAAAATCATTAATTTCTTAAAAACCACTGAACTTTTTGACAAAAATAAAATATCTTCTTGCTTGGCATGAAAAATACTACAATCCTACCAATTTCTGTTAACGTAAAAAAATTAAAAAAAAAGAAAAAATAAAAACGAAAATATCGGTGTTCTGTATTTTACTCGGCAATTTTGAGGTTGTGTGAAATTTTTTTCAAAATTAAAGTTGTAGATTTTTTAATTATCTACAACTTTTATATTTAACTTCTTTTGATAAATTACTCATTGAGGCTGTAAATCGTGAAAAACCGATATCGCCCCCTTTCATCCCCCCCCTCCTTGACTTCATGCATTAGATGTTGAATTTTTGTCCTTGCATTAGTTATGCCGTTCTCTACCTTTTCTAACCTAGTTTACCTTGTGACTTGTAGGTATGATGAGATATCATTTTGCCTGGCCTAAAAATCGAACTGTAAAATTCAAATTGAAAATATTTCACTGAAGCACAAAATCACGGATATGTTTGGGCAATCTTCTACACCTCATCAATACGGTATTTCATACCCCTTCCTGCTGTTCAACACGTTACCAGCGAGTTCCCCGACCGAGGGCTCTCGCTGGTAACGTTTGCGTATGTTGACGATTCCGTCTGACTATCTTTCCATCTTCTGTTCTCACTAATAGTCTAGGCAAAAAATCCAAAAAAGGCCACCATTAAAATTTTAAAAGCATTTCGTATTACATTTTGGCAAAGAGGGTGTTTTTCAACTATTTCGACCCTGCTGAATCCGAAAATGTCGGTTGCCAAAGCGAAATCGCAACCGCAAGTGATATATTCAAGATGGCGTCCGAAATGGCATCCAAACCGAATTTTACCGCTAAATCTCCCTTATTTGAGGTAGGAACGCGACCAAAGGGTCTTTTTATATGTTTTCAGACATAACATGACTATAATTCAAAAACACACAAAATAAACTTATGCCACATAAAAACATCGTTTCAATAAAAAACAACTACAAAACACTTTTTTTGTGTGCGTACAATTAACAGTGAACCAATGCATCACCACAGCGTTTCTACATACATTTATACACTGCATTAGCTTTCACCACCAAAGTTGGTAGCGCTGCTTCGTGTGGTAACACTGCACGCTCGTCGAGCCTGCCTTTAGTAGAAGTGGTGTTTTCTGTGAATACAAAGGAATTGTGCTTTTGAATGGTAAGTTGTGCGAATAAACTGTTAAATGTACACAGAAAAAAATTGGTACCTAAATACAATGGAAAAGTTCAGTGACTCAATGAATATTTTTATCAATATTGGTCCAATGCACGCAATCGTTATGTCAATGTACCACTGGTTATCCATACTATGAATATGGATCTTAATAATATCAATGAATGCTTTCATTGATATCATGATCAAGTACATTAAATAGTTTCGTTATGGTAATGAATCCCATTCATCAAACGAATAAAGAGTGTTCACCCAAGCAATAAATTGTATTCGTTCAACTGATGAAACTGTATTCATCAAAGTACTTATCATTGTCCATTCTTCGAATGAATGCTGTATGATTGATAAAATGATTCAGATTACTTAGTTCATCGATGGATATTTTTCATCAATCCAATGAACGGTGATTATTAAGTATCGGTTATTCCTTGATTCAATAATTGATATACATTAAATCTATGTTTCAGTTTATTCTCGTGATGCTTTCACACATTGAACTAATTATTTTGTTTATCATTTGAATAAGTGGTATTTATTCAATCATTGCATATTATTCGTAAATGCAATGAAGGCCTCCCACTGATATTGAGCATACAGTGAGTTTCTGAAAGATATGCAAAATAATTCAAATGCATTCATCAGAACATCGCAATCCTGATTGGAAGGCGTATCTCCAAGTTATCTTTTATTTCGGCTGGCTCCTCTCGGAGCTCTTCGGATGTCTCTGTAGTCTCTGCTACCTGAGAAGATGCTTCAACGATCGCTTCTGTCTGCTTAAGTTAACCGGCTCTGTGCAAACAACGAAGTCGTGCGGAGTGGTCCCTCTAGTGGAGGCGCTGTGTACTACCAGCTAAAGCTAACTTGCCAGCAACGGAGATTTCTATGCGAGGATTCGGCTGAACAGATGCCGGCAAATTTATGAGTATATTTAAACACGAAATGGCTTGGTTCGACATAAGGCTTATTATTATATTCATGAACATATTAATTACGGAGTTATAGAATGGGAGGAAAATGTTGCTTCTATCTGCCTAACAAAACTGGGACTTAGTAACTTCGTTACACCTTCTATGATCTTTCCACAGCCCCAATAAAACCTGTGTGTAGATCTGAAAATAGATTATCATTGATTTCGATAAACTTGGATTCATTGTAACAATAAAATCATCTCTGGGACCATTAATTACGTTCATTGATATGATGAACTATTTCAAATGGATTCAGTGTACCCCTTTCATTACCTCAATAAACTTTTCCATAGCAGCAACGAAACCTGTTCATAAATGTAAAAAAAAGATCATCTTTGATCTCAATGAACTTGAATCATTGTCACGATGAAGAATGTATTGTGCCAATGAACGGAAAGGTAATAAACGGTATTCATTGATATAATGTACCACATTTCATTCATAAAATAGTATACATTGTTTCAATGTACTTCTTTCTTCATTTCAATATTTTTCTCCATAGCCACAATGAAACATGTTCATAGGTCTGAAAATAGATCATCATTGATCTCGATAAACTTGAATTCATTGTAACAATAAAAACATACATATTTCAGTGAATGGTCATTCATTGACTCGACGAAAAATGTATTGTGCTAATAAACGAAGAGGTATTCATCAAATAAAATGTACCATATTTTTTTAAAATATATACATCAGTGCTCTGGGACCATGAATTATGTTCATTGATGTGATGAACAATTTCAAATTGTATCAGTGTACCACATTCCTCACCTCAATGGACCTTTCCATAGCAGCAACGAAACCTGTTCATAAATATGAAAAACCATCAACTTTGATCTCAATGAACTTGAATTCATTGTATCAATAAATACCTTCGTACATCAGTGAATGTTTAATCATTACCACGATGAAAAGTTAATTGTGCCAATGAACGGAAAGGTAATAAACGGTATTCATTGATATTATGTACCTACCACATTTTTTTCATGAAATAATATACATTGTTCCAATGTCCTTTTTTCTTCATTTCAATAATTTTTTTCAAAGCCGTAACGAAATATGTTCATGGGTCTGAAATTAGATCATCATTGATCTCAGTGTACCCCTTTCCTCACCTCAATAAACTTTTCCGCAGGAGCAACGAAAACTGTTCATAAATGTAAGAAACGATCATCTTTGATCTCCATAAACTTGAGTTCGGTGTATCAATAAGTACCTACAATAGTCAGTGAATATTTATTCATTGCCACGATGAAAAATGTATTTTGCCAATGAACGGAGAGGTAAAAAACGACATTTATTGATATAACGTACCACATTTTTTTCAGTGTAGCTACTGGGTTTTTTGCAGGAATTGCTGCTTTGAGTAAACGATTTTATTTAACTTCACAGAACCAGAGTCTCTATAACAAATCTTGCGATTCATTTTTAATACACCTCCTGTGAACCGATTTTAATGAAACTTAGCACAGTTACATAAAAACAATACACTTACTTGAAGATTTTTCAGCTGAAATTGAAATAAAATAAAGTACACACAGAAATTCTGTTTATACAGGTTGATTCCAGCATCACATGCTCAAACGATACCCGGAGTTTTTTATTTGGAGCTGTGAGAAAGCCAGAATTCCTCCCACTGACAACTGATGCACTTCGTCTCCATATCAAGAGATGCAATCACCAGGTGAGCAAACCAGAAACGTAATTTACAAAAATACGAATTATATTTTTAATATATTTTTTTAAATTTCAAGTATGTGTTTGGGAGAAAGCGCATATCCCCAAAACGATTGCGATTTCGCTTTGGCATCGAAATAGTATGAAAACCCCCATTGAGAAAAAATAATACGGAATGCTTCTAAAATATCAATTTCCAAAAAATTTTCCTAGTCTAGTAGTAAGATGAGAACAAAAAGTATTTTACCCCTTCACCACACAAGTAATTTAATTCCTAGATGCGCATTTCGATAACAATGTTACCTTCATCAGTAGGATTATTAAACTGGGGTAAAATACTTTTTGTTCTCATTGAGTGACACCACAGGCGTCCAATATCCCATTTTCGATAGTAGTAAGATCTCGGATACTCTGACTTTTTCTGAACCATATTAAGTTTCGAAACTCTCATTCTGAAACGCTGCAATCTATTTGACAATATGTTTATTTCTTTGGTTGTCAAAATCGTTGTCAAGGGTTTATGATCCGTTAAAATTTAAAATTCTAACCCAAGCAGGTACTGTTCTGGTCGTTCACATACCCAAACTACGGCCAGCGTTTCTTTCTCTATTTAAGCATATCGCTTTTCGGCTTCTCTTAGTGTTTTTGAACAGTAATTCATTGGTTTCCAGCATCCATTATTTTGTAATTGTTCCAAAACAGTACCGATGAATCAGCAGACATTCTCGTTTTTTTGTTTGTTGAAAATTTCGCTAATACAGGATATGACAATATACTGGATTTCAGAAGTTCAAAGTCTTCATGTTGTCTCTCAATCCACATGAACTACTCTTAATAGCTTGCGTAGAGATTCTGTCTTTTTTCAGAAATTTTGGCACCTAATTGACAAGTCCTGAGTCCTAAGATCTGTTCTGTTTTGGGGAATAGAATATTTTTGTATAGCCTGGATTCTTCTAGACATTTTGAAATTGGTTTTAGATTAGCATCGTGTTCTTCAACGTTTTTGCCGAAAATCCAAATGTCATTGGCATGCACAACAACTCCATTGACATTCAGTACTTTGAAATATTTCTGTGGCACTCGAAATTCTAAAGGGTTCCCTTTCTTAAAAGTAACGTCCGAATGGTGTTATGAAGGTACTAGTAGTAGTAGTTGTCTCACTATGAGTTTATTCACTGCATATGCGAACCGCTCCATCCTTTTTTGGTACAACTACCATTGCCGTGTTATGGTAAAACCTAGTAACTTGAGATACTAGCTTTTGAATTATTATGCATCTTTGAAATTGGCGCCAAAAGTTACCTACTTGGTGTCAAATTGCCACCTATCTGAATGACGTAAATGCAGTGTTCTTCAAGGCTATAATGAGTATCTATAAAGAAAATATATTTATTTGATAACAAAAACTACAAAATTCAGTTACTAGGTTTTGTAAAAGTTGTTTTTCTGGTTATCTAAAGACATTAATGTGATTACAAACACCAGTAAGTCTAGTTACTAGCTTTTGTATATTTTTATTTTGCGCGCGAAACTATATTTTTATGCCGTATATGTCGTTACTAGATTTTCCTAATTTTGCTTAGTATTGTTTAGAACGCCATGAAAGACGTTAGTCAACTAAGTCAGTGTTCACTTTATTTTTTTGCTTACAGTGATTATAGTGGTATAGGTGTTGAAAATTAGTCGGAGTGTCTTTGAAAAGTAAGTTTAAAAAATACTATACTAAATTCAACCATTCAACCTATACATGCGAAAAAAGTGAACATTTGCATAGCAGCTACGGCGTTATTATAAAAGTAGACGGGGATGTATGTGTAGGACTCCCGGTTCTGTATGAAAGCACTTCACGGTGGGGACTGCCGTTCGATCCGTTTCGACCAATAGCTTTTGCTTTTTGAATTATTTCTGTTTTTATAGCCACTAAATTTGAAAGTGCAAATTAATGAATTTTCTTACGCCCTCTGAGCAATATTTCTTCGTCGATTCCTACGTCAGTTCCTACGCTCTAAATGCTCTTGAAATTTCCTAACGTTTCGGTCTAAATTCTCTAACGTTTTCAAAAACTAAGAAAACTTTAAAAAAATTAAAACATTGTTACGTTTAAAATTGAATATAAACCCAATATAACCAACACCTCGTATAAAAGTTGAATTCATTAAGTATTTTTTTATTATCGATAATAAATACCTGATAGCGAATAAAGAATATTTTGATCATGCACCTGAGCACAAAGTGAACCCAGTAGATCCAACACTTGGTATAAACGTTGTACTTATTTATTTATTGCTTATTCACACTGTATACTTGATAACATCATATTCAGATCACACAACATTCATACGTTGACACTCCTCGTTCTATCGTAAACTCTACCTGGAAAACATATAAAAAACGTATCAGCACTTTTGCTGTAAATGGAATATGATTCTCGCTACCTTCAATTTCAATTTTAGTGGACATTCATATCAGAAACCAGGCATTCTTTCGCAGCGACTGTCAGCTATTGCTGGAGTTTTGTTCCTCAAATTTGCTGATATGGGTACTTGTAACTATTTGTTAGACTTATGATGGTTTGGTCTTCTGTCTAAGAAGCTCCTGTATGATTCCTTTCTGGATAGTAAATGGGAAATCTATAAAATAAGAAAATGTTTTAGGTTATACACTAGCAGGTAGTGTTCGCGTTCGTAGAATGATTTCGTCGAGTTATTACTATAATTGATATGTTATGCCAATTGTTTGGACTACTTACCTTATGTTTGGATATCGTTTCCTTGAATTAAGCTCTTTATATTGATATCTTGAGCCGTTTGAAATTGCTAGGTGAACAGTAAACATAACCTTTATAGCCAAGTTTGACAGCTGAGCTAACTTTGGTGGTGCGTTCGCTTGTCGATTCGAGTTGATTCTAGGGTACTTCGTTGGAGTTAATGTTCTATGGGGATTACATTTCATCGAATTTGTAACTAGTTGTCTACTTTAGGTGTACATTGTATGTAAATATAGTATGTAGTGTACGTTAGTGTGTAATTATCCAGCAGATGTTGTGTTGGATTTTATTTTTCCGATGTAGGTGACAGTATAGTGACATCTATGAGAGGTGTTGGAACTTGCCACCATCGTTGGCAACTGTGCACCCTAAGACGGCCACCAGTCACCGGAAGATTAGCTTTGATCTCATCTCCGTCACTTGGCTCTCTGTCGCTTTTGGGCTTTTGTCAGGCAGATTCTGAAGTGTCGTGATCGTGAATGAAACCACTCTAGCTGGATTGCAGGATTCTTTGAATATTTTTATCATCCTTCATTGGAAATATTCCTGCAAGGCAGTGCCCATTGGTTTTGGATTGAGCAGTTGGTCTGCAGTGATATTTTTGGTCTCTATCCATTATTAGTCCCCTCGAGAGGAGAGGAGTTATCACCCCGACATCCAGAGTGTCCCGGAGTCCAGTCTCAGGCACGGTAAGCTGAAGTTGATTATGAAAGCTACTACTTTCTCGTCACCTATCCGATGTACATTTCTCCATGTTGAAGTATTTTTCTTGTGGTTAGGTTAGGTAAATTAGTGAGCCTTTGTCGCCAAGACCCTATGACCAGCGAAGTCAGTCAGAGGTATCTCACACGGATCCATTACTAAGGGAAAACTCCTTGTACAGGGTAAGTTTATTTTTCATAGTGGTGATATTTTTTTCTCTAGATTTAAAATACCACTTTATTGTCTCGCTGCAAGTCAAGTTGACTCGTCTAGTCGAGTCAATTATGTGATATCACAGTGTGGGTTCTTTTAAATTTCCATTTAGGATTTATTTCATATAAATATTTCATTATTTCGTTGGTTTTTTTCAACCATTTCACGATAAAGCAGATACATACCGTTGTTTCTGCTCTTAGCTTATTTTCTGTCCTTCAATTAGTTACTTTGACTTATTTATGGGAATGGTATAGATTGTCCCATAAAGAATTTACCGGGACATTAGTTATATTATGTTTTACTTATTATTGACTAAAGAGAAACTAGTGTTGTTATGTTGCAAATGGGTTAGGTTAATTTAATTAATGAACTGGTACAGGTTGTCCCAGTTACCGGATACCTCATCATTGATGAAGTTTATTTGGAAAGGGTACCATTATTATCAACTGAAAGCTCAGATGAATGTAATTGGGGTTAGGAAAATTCTATTTATACAGGATGTCCCAAAACACTTCAACAGGGAATTTGATGAAGTTGGTATTCTATTATTCTCACTGTAGGTGTGTAAATATGTTGGTGGTTTAGGGATGCATCCTTGGGATATACAGGTAGTCCCAAAATGGTGCTCTCATTAAAAGAGTGAATTTCGTTAGCAGGGCAATTGTCAGATAGATTAAATGTTAACTGGGAGGGGAATATTCGTACAGTTCACATGTTGATAGCAATTTCCTTTCCTAGGGTTTTTTGTTGGGGTTTCGTCTGCCTCGTTGGTGGCAACGCTCATACTTGGAGGTCCTCGATTACTGGTGGTCCCTTTGCCACTCTATGGTACTACTCGCCTATTCCTAGAACGTCGACTGTGCCAGACTACTACTTTAGGATGGACCCGGTGCCTACAACCTTCGATGGAACATACGCAAATTTTTAAACAACTTATAGCTTACTAGCTTCAACAAGCATATTTGTTTTATTTGCTCATAACTTTGCTTGCTTATAGCTTTTTAGCTTTAACAAACTTATTGCTCCCTTAATTATAATTTCGCTTGCTTATAGCTTACTTGCTTCACCAAGCTCATTCACTTCGTTTGCTTATAGCTTCATTGCCTTCTGATATTATAGCTATATTACAGCTTGTATGATTTATTGGCTGGTAGCTTCACTATCTTATAATTGTATAGTTCACTAACTTACCAGTTTAAACAAGCTTATACCTGCTTATAGCTTCCTTGTTTTATAATATTATGATTATACTATTGCTTGTTTGATATTAGCTAATAGCTTCACTATCTTATAGTTTTATGGCTTACTAGCTACCTTGGTTTACATGATTGTCGTTTCATTATCGAATAGCTTACTAGCTTATAATTTTACTAGCTTATGGCTTACTAGCTAATGCGTTATTTTTTTTGAGACCTTCTTGTCAAGCGGAAATGGAATGCGTTTATTACTATTTGCCTGTATTTGGTATATACATTGCGGCCTGCGCTTGAGCTCTCGCGACGCCCTTCTTAATCAATTCCCTCGCAAACCTTTCGATTTCTGCGCTGCGTTCTGGTCATTAAAATTATGCTTACTTGGTGGTAGTTTTAGTATTACAATCGGTGTGTTTTGTGCTTGTGGATTTGCGTACCACCTAAGTAGTGGGAGTTATTTGAATCGATTGATGTTGGCCTGTGTTAAGATAGTGTATAATTGCTGGGGATATTTCTTCCTAGTGCTTCTGTTTATCAATTGCTACACTGCTTGGGAATTCGTTTTTGGCTATTCGGTTTTGCTTATATTTTTCATATTTTTTGTATATTTATATATTTCTTAAGTCCTACAATGAACAGTCGCAGATAGATCGGTTGTTGTGACGTGACTTTAAATAAATTGTAATACATCTCAAGTGTTTTTTTATTTCTTTACCATTTGGTAGGTTGATGGTATAGGTTTAGTGCGGTAGGTATTTGTGAGTCGACAAATTTACCTGGCGCCCAAAACAAGATCTTATATGTATATTCCCCCTTCTCCACTGAAGTGTAGTCGCAAATACCAGCTTGACAATTTGTTTGTTTGGTCAAGTTCATGTGTCTAGCATTTAGGCAGGGCACATTTTTGGCGCCCAACGTGGGGCATAATAATAATAATAAGTAGACTTGGTAGATTTTTTTTGGAAAAGGAAAGATTGAATAATTTTTTTAATATTTATTTTGAGTACATACTTGGAAATTTGAGCAGGCAACATGGCATACAAAATGCAACTGAACAGGTTGAACCAGGATGAGCTCATTTATGAAGTGAAGGTCCGAGCGATAGCAACAGAAACTTGCGACGAAATGCGTCATGCTTTGGCTACGGCTATTCGATTTGAGCGTAGTGGTGACAGTGTGCAATACCCAACTTACCCTTTCACCAGCGAGGAAGATGTAAAGGCTGTTAAGGACAAATTGCTTGAGATCGAGCCTATTATTGACGATTTCCGTGATACTGCCAGTAGCAGTCGCTTCCTTAAGTATCAGTCCAAGTTGGCCCATGTTCTCAATCGTATTGATCACATTGGCGAAGAATGTCCGAAACGTCCCATCCTTCGTTGGAAATCCCTGACACTTCTAGATAGGCTCTGCCAGAAGGCAACAGAGGCACGGAGAACTGTTGACGCCCCAGTACAGCTCACTCTCTTGGAGAATGAATTTGTAGCGTCGATTGATCCGGCACGCCGATCATCCAGTGCGTCACCACCTCAACCTTCATCCAATAATGTTAAATCAATTTTACCGAACAAATGGGATATCAAGTTCTCCGGAGATAAGAAAGGTCTTTCATTGGGAGCATTTCTTGAACGTGTTGATGAACTCAGGTTTGCACGACATGTCTCGAAAGAAACATTGCTTGAGATCGATCTCTTCACTGGTAGGGCCTACCAATTCTATTTGGCGTATAGAAAAGAGGTCGCTACTAGGGATCAGTTTGTTGAGCTTCTTCGGGAAGAGTATCTTTCGTCGACTTATAATGAAAAATTGTTTGAAGAAATCCGTAAACGCACACAGGGACCTGACGAGTCTATAGGGATATACCTAGCAGTTATGGCAGGGTATTTCAATCGTATGACTTGTCCGATATCTGAAGAAACAAAGTTGAAAATCATAATGCGCAATATTACCCCATTCTATCAAAGTCAATTGGCTTTGGTAGATGTTACTTCGTTGTCGCATCTTCGTGACCTGGGTAGGCGCCTCGAGGCAAGAAAAGAGGCAGTCGAAAATTTTGTTGCCCCTTCTAGGAAACACGGTGTTCTTGAACCCGATCCGGCATATGTGCGGGTGGAAAAAAACCTGGATAGCGTTCAGGCTTCGACTTCTTCTGGTGCGAGTACATCACTTAGGGACTCTGGTCGGGATATTGTCTACTATAAGTGCAGTAAACCTGGACACCTAGCAATCGGATGTACTGTGAAGAAGAATAAGTTCTGCTACCACTGCAAGAAGGAAGGTTTCACGATAAGGACCTGCCCAGACTGCTCAAAATCGGGAAACGCCAGCCAGCGTACCTAAACGACCGAGACAGGTGCGTTGGTGCGGAAAACTCGGTCGATAAATTGAAAGTTTCACTAGACTATGTTTTGGAATATGCTTGTGGTGATGAACGTCCGCACCTCACTGTTGAAATTTTAGGTAAGTCTTTGTTAGGTTTCTTGGATTCGGGAGCCTCACGTACTGTTGTTGGTGCCGAGGGATTGTTGATCATCCAGGAGCTAGGTATACCTATCGATCGAAGTAGATCTTCTGCTTGTATTGTTGCTAACGCGGTCCTGTGTCAGTCATTAGGCATTGCAGAACTTCCCATTACACTTAGGGGTAAGGTACGTCTCATTGAGGCTATTGTCGTTCCGGAACTGCCTCGCCTGCTTATCCTCGGTGCCGACTTTTGGCGAATTATGGGAATTGTCCCCGACCTTCGACATGATGAATGGAACTTTTCGAACGAGCCAGTCATTGTGAATTCAATGGAACATGTAAACTGTCAGACTCTCTTGACATCTTTGGAGAAGGCCAGATTGCAAGCCGTGATTGACAGGAACGTGGCTCTGATGGGTACAGAATTAGGATGTATGAATAGAACAGAACACGTGATTCAGACGAATAGTCCTCCCATTAAGCAGAGGTACTATCGTGTGAACCCTGTCATACAACAACAGATAGACAAGGAACTGGAGGAGATGTTGGCATTGGGAATAGCTGAGCCATCGAACAGTCCTTGGTCTTCACCAATCCTTTTGGTTAAAAAGAAGGATGGTTTCTTCAGATTTTGCATCGACTTCCGAAAATTAAACTCCGTGACGGTGCAGGACAGTTATCCTCTTTCACTAGTGTTGGATACCTTGGACAAACTCCGCGATGCCAAATATCTGTCGAGTCTCGACGTGAAATCTGCGTATTGGCAAGTCCCAATGGCTGAAGAGTCAAAGTTGTATACTGCCTTCACCGTACCAAACCGAGGACTTTTTCAGTTCCGCAGGATGCCGTTTGGGCTTCATAACGCCCCAGCGACATATCAACGGTTAATCGACAACGTTCTTGGGCATGACTTGGAGCCAAACATCTTCGTGTATCTGGATGACGTTGTCATTGTCAGCCAAACCCTGGAGCAGCATCTCTCAATTTTGGATGAAGTCTTCCGGAGATTA
Organism: Chrysolina haemoptera; assembly: GCA_958298965.1. Lineage (NCBI taxonomy): Eukaryota > Metazoa > Arthropoda > Insecta > Coleoptera > Chrysomelidae > Chrysolina > Chrysolina haemoptera. The sequence continues at coordinate 26,605,787 of OY282586.1, read as the reverse complement.
CGGGAAGCAAATATAACTGTCAGCGTGGATAAGTGCCAATTCTGACCGGAGATGAAGTATCTTGGGTATGTGGTAGACCGCAACCGGCTTCATGTTGATCCTAAAAAGGTCAAATCGATGATGAATTTGCCATTACCCACGAATGTCTCTGAGGTGCGGCGAATAGTTGGAACCTTTTCATGGTACAGACGGTTTGTCCCTGATTTTTCCACCATCATTTCTCCGATCACGGCGTTGATTCGGAAAAATGTTAAGTTTATCTGGACTGATAAATGTACCGAGTCTTTCAGAAAAATGAAAAAGTGTTTAGTATCTGCTTCCATTTTAAGTTGCCCGGATTATTCAAGGCCGTTCGTAGTACAGACGGATGCATCCGGCTATGGTATTGGGGCAGTCCTCACTCAACCTCATCCCTCTGGCGATAAAGTAATCTCTAACTTGAGTCGTTCCCTCACCAGACAGGAAAGACATTTTTCAACTACTGAGAGGGAGTGTCTAGCTGTTCTGTGGGCTATCGAGAAGCTCAGGCCATACCTGGAGGGCGTAGAATTCACGGTTTTGACAGACCATTATTCTTTATTGTGGTTACATAACCTTAAAGACCTCACTGGACGCTTGGCGCGTTGGGCTGTTAGGCTTCAGCAATATTCGTTTAAGGTTGTTCATCGTAAAGGTAAGGAGCATGTGGTGCCAGACACGCTATCCCGGTGTGTTCCAGTCATTGATGTAGCTGAAGTGGCCGTGAAGGAGCCCGTATAGTTTAAAATAGGGTATCGGACAAGTGGTACCTCAAGATGATGTCTAGAGTCGTTGGTAGTCCTCTGAAATTTAGCAAATGGAGAGTGACTGATAATCGTTTGTATAAGTATGTGAAGGTGGATTACCCTGATTTGTCTCCTTCAGCGGATTCATGGAAGTTGGTAGTCCCCAAGGAGAGCAGGTATGCAGCCATTGTGGCTGCCCATGAACCTTCGACGTCAGGTCATATGGGAGTTTACAAAACCTGCGCCCGAGTGGCAGACCGCTATTTCTGGCCCAAGATGCGCAGCGATATTGCGAGGTATGTTCGTCACTGCAGTGTTTGTGCTGCCCATAAATCGTCACAAGACCGCCCAGCCGATAAAATGGTATCCCATCCAAAGGTAAATACGCCCTGGGAAATGATCTCAACAGACTTGATTGGACCACTTCCCAGATCTAAACGTGGAAATAGTTTCATCCTAGTCGTGACGGATCACTTGAGCAAATTCTATTTGTTGTTTCCGCTTCGAAAGGCAAATGCCGAAGCAGTTGTACGGAATATCAAGAAGAGTGTTTTCCTAGTTTTTGGAGTTCCCCGGATTATTATCTGTGATAATAATGTTCAGTTTCGCAGTAAAGAATTTGAAAAGCTGGCAGATATAGTATAGTATCATTGTCGTATCAAGTTCACTCCTTACTATAATCCTAGAGCGAACCCTACTGAACGTATCAACAAGACCGTTAAAACAATGCTCGGAATGTATTGCTCGGAAAATCATCGGTGCTGGGACGAAAATCTAGACCAAATCGGTTGTGCCATCAGGACATGTAAGCACGAGGTAACTAAGGTAACTCAATTCTTCACGAACTTTGGTCGTAATATGGCTTTATCCAGTTTGGACTATGAGGAGTCTAGCTCTCCCGTGGTTGTCGATGGGACCCTGACATGTGGTCAGAGCAGGAGTGAAAGCTTCAAGAAGCTGTTTGCTGATGTTCGAAAACGCCTGGAGGAAGCCAATAAGAAAAGTTGTGACAGATACAACTTGCGTCGACGTCATGTGGAGTTTCTTCCCAATCAACCAGTTTGGAAAAAAAACTATGTCCTGTCTGATGCTGGAAAATATTTTTCCAAGAAGCTGGCTCCAAAGTTCATTGGCCCTCTGTTTATAAAGAGAATAGTGTCTCCTTGGACTTACGAACTTCGTGACGACTTGGGAAATGTCAAGTGCGTGTGGAATGTCAAAGATCTCAAGCCTGGTCCTGAAGATTCAGAAAACGAACACGGCTAGCCATCCCTATCCTGAAAGAAAAATTTACGGGGTAAATTTCTTGAAGCAAGGAGGGAATTGTTACGTTTAAAATTGGATATAAACCCAATATAACCAACACCTCGTATAAAAGTTGAATTCATTAAGTATTTTTTTATTATCGATAATAAATACCTGATAGCGAATAAAGAATATTTAAAACGTATCAGCACTTTTGCTGTAAATGGAATATGATTCTCGCTACCTTCAATTTCAATTTTAGTGGACATTCATATCAGAAACCAGCCATTCTTTCGCAGCGACTGTCAGCTATTGCTGGAGTTTTGTTCCTCAAATTTGCTGATATGGGTACTTGTAACTATTTGTTAGACTTATGATGGCTTGGTCTTCTGTCTAAGAAGCTCCTGTATGATTCCTTTCTGGATAGTAAATGGGAAATCTATAAAATAAGAAAATGTTTTAGGTTATACACTAGCAGGTAGTGTTCGCGTTCGTAGAATGATTTCGTCGAGTTATTACTATAATTGATATGTTATGCCAATTGTTTGGACTACTTACCTTATGTTTGGATATCGTTTCCTTGAATTAAGCTCTTGATATTGATATCTTGAGCCGTTTGAAATTGCTAGGTGAACAGTAAACATAACCTTTATAGCCAAGTTTGACAGCTGAGCTAACTTTGTGGTGCTGAAGGTCATTGAGCTGTTTCATTTCGATACCTTACCGTGGTGCGTTCGCTTGTCGATTCGAGTTGATTCTGGGGTACTGCGTTGGGGTTAATGTTCTATGGGGATTACATTTCATCGAATTTGTAACTAGTTGTGTACTTTAGGTGTACATTGTATGTAAATATAGTATGTAGTGTACGGTAGTGTGTAATTATCCAGCAGATGTTGTGTTGGATTTTATTTTTCCGATGTAGGTGACAGTATAGTGACATCTATGAGAGGTGTTGAAACTTGCCACCATAGTTGGCCACTGTGCACCCTAAAACGGCCACCAGTCACCGGAAGATTCGCTGTGATCTCATTTCCGTCACTTGGCTCTCTGTCGCTTTTGGGCTTTTGTCAGGCAGATTCTGAAGTGTCGTGATCGTGAATGAAACCACTCTAGCTGGATTGCAGGATTCTTTGAATATCTTTATCATCCTTCATTGAAAATATTCCTGCAAGGCAGTGTTCATTGGTTTTGGATTGAGCAGTTGGTCTGTAGTAATATTTTTGGTCTCAATCCATTATTAGTCTCCTCGAGAGGACAGGAGTTATCACCCCGACATCCAGAGTGTCCCGGAGTCTAGTCTCAGGCACGGTAAGCTGAAGTTGATTATGAAAGCTACTACTTTCTCGTCACCTATCCGATGTACATTTCTCCATGTTGAAGTATTTTTCTTGTGGTTAGGTTAGGTAAATTAGTGAGCCTTTGTCGCCAAGACCCCACAACCAGCGAAGTCAGTCAGAGGTATCTCACACGGATCCGTTACTAAGGGAAAACCCCTTGTACAGGGAAAGTGTATTTTTCATAGTGGTGATATTTTTTTTCTCTAGATTTGAAATACCACTTTATTGTCTCGCTTCAAGTCAAGTTGACTCGTCTAGTCGACTCAATTATGTGATATCACAGTTTGGGTTCTTTTAAATTTCCATTTAGGATTTATTTCATATAAATATTTCATTATTTCGTTGGTTTTCTTCAACCATTTCACGATAAAGCAGATACATATCGTTGTTTCTGCTCTTAGCTTATTTTCTGTACTTCAATTAGTTACTTTGACTTATTTATGGGAATGGTATAGATTGTCCCATAAAGAATTTACCGGGACACTAGTTATATTATGTTTTACTTATTATTGATTAAAGAAAAACTAGTGTTGTTATGTTGCAAATGGGTTAGGTTAATTTAATTAATGAACTGGTACAGGTTGTCCCAGTTACCGGATACCTCATCATTGATGAAGTTTATTTGGAAAGGGTACCATTATTATCAACTGGAAGCTCAGATAAATGTAATTGGGGTTAGGAAAATTCTATTTATACAGGATGTCCCAAAACACTTCAACAGGGAATTTGATGAAGTTGGTATTCTATCATTTTCACTGTAGGTGTGTAAATATGTTGGTGGTTTAGGGATGCATCCTTGGGATATACAGGTTGTCCCAAAATGGTTCTCTCATTAAAAGAGTGAATTTCGTTAGCAGGGCAAATGTCATATAACTTAAATGTTAACTGGGAGGGGAATATTGGTACTGTTCACATGTTGATAGCAATTTCCTTTCCTAGGGTTTTTTTGTTGTGGTTTCGTCTGCCTCGGTGGTGGCAACGCTCATACTTGGAGGTCCTCGATTACTGGTGGTCCCTTTGCCACTCTATGGTACTACTCGCCTATTCCTAGAACGTCGACTGTGCCAGACTACTAGTTTAGGATGGACCCGGTGCCTACAACCTTCGATGGAACATACGCAAATTTTTAAACAACTTATAGCTTACTAGCTTCAACAAGCATATTTGTTTTATTTGCCCATAACTTCGTGCTTATAGCTTTTTAACTTTAATAAACTTATTGCTCCTTTGATTATAATTTCGCTTGCTTATAGCTTACGTGCTTATAGCTTCATTGCTTTCTGATATTATAGCTATATTACAGCTTGTATGATTTATTGGCTGGTAGCTTCACTATCTTATAATTGTTTAGTTCACTAACTTACCAGTTTAAACAAGCTTGAAATAACCCTTGTTGCAGACAAGAGTGAGATAATGCAATAAATTGAAGAGTGGGTTCAAAATAACTCAATTAAAAATAAATATCAACAATTTGAGTATATTTCGAAGTTGGAAATTTAGTTTGACCTCACGAAGGACCTTACAAAATGATTCTAATAAAAAAAGGAGAAGTGAAGGAAAGAGAAGAAAAAATCCTAGGATGAAGAGAATACGAGAAAAGTAACACTTTATAACTAATAACTTAACCTAAACAGTTACTTTTCAGTAAAATGTCCGATAACACACAAATTATATTAATATTGATCCAATCCGGGCTTAGGATCTTTTGAACGATGTCCTTTTCAATATAAATAGGTACTCGCTTGATTTCTGAGTAAATGGCAACAATCTTACCAAGGGGAACTTTGCTGGGTCAAACCTTGTTCAATCATGTATATCAGTTTTTATCCAGAACACAGCTACTAAATCTCTCTCACAGATTTCAATAACGAGAACTGCTGTTTATAAATCACGACCACGTCTCTACTGCAAATGAATAAAAAATATCAATAATTATATATATATTTTTTTCAATTTCCGTTGAGGTATTCAATTGGACAACCCTACTCACCGTGGTCATATTATTTCTTTTTTTTTTAAATAAAGTTTCAATTAGATCAACGAGATCAATTTTCGAATTATTGTAAATTGACAAATTGTCTGACAGTTTCACCTTCGACTTGACCATCTGTCAAGGAAAGATATACCGGGAGATACTTCATTTTCATTAAGAATTTATGTTTAAACATTCAAATAAGGTATGTTTCATCGTCCCACCAATTTATTGCCAAAAAATCAATTATTTTTGATTTTTACTCAATAAATTACCTATATTTCATCGTCTCATTTGTTTTTAATTCTTTTCTTTATTTTATTTTTTTTTTTATTTATTCATCCTTATATACATATGGTTTTAAATGAGTAATATTGAAGGTTCCGCGTATCTTATTCGTTTCAACTGAAGTCAGTTCATATGCATTACAAGATATAACTTTTGCGACAACATATGGCCCTTCATATATCAGAAAGAATTTTTTTATTTTATTGTCCTCTGTCGTAGAAATATTATTTGACTTCAACCAAACCAGGTCACCGTTAAAAAATTTAATTTCTTTTCCTTCTTTCCTGTAGTGCTTTCTTTTCTCAGCCTTTGGAATAAGTCGTTCTTTAACTAACTCTATCTTATGTTTATTATCAATTATAGCTTCAGAATCATTTGGGAACGCAATTATTTTTCTGATTTCGTCTTCCGCTGGGAATCCCGTATGTAATTCGTAGGCAGAAAATCCTGTCGACTCGTGTGTTACTAAATTTAACCACCAATTAATTTTTCCTACCCATGATACCCATGATTTATGGTTTTCATGACAGTAAGTTCGAAATAGTCGTCATAATTCTCGCATCAACCTTTCAACTGGATTACCTTCTGGATATCTCACTGAACAATGAATGATCTTAACTCCTGTTTTTGTCAAACTTTCTATAAATTTTGTACTTGTAAATTGTGTTCCGTGATCAGCAAGCAATCTTTTTGGTTTCAAAATTCTAGAAAAATAATCGTTCATTAATTTATTCAACACTGCCTTAGTTGTTGCTCTTCTTAGTGGATATAACACGATATATTTTGTGAAAACGTTAATTGTCATAAATATATATTTCATGCCATATTGTCCTGATGGAAGTGGGCCATAAAAATCAATAGATACTAAGTCTTTTTCATTTTCAGGTATAATCACCATTTTCTCAGCAAAATATTTACAGTTGGGTACTTTAGCTTGTTGACAAATGTCACACTTACGTATGATTTTTGCAATGTCTCGCTTCATATTCTCCCAAATATAATGTTTCTCCATCAACCATAAAGTTTTCGCTATTCCAAAATGACCATAGCTCATATGATATTCTTTCACTAAATCATTAACTAATGTTTTCGGAATATAGACTCTCCAAGAATCTTCTACCGTTCTTCTAGCAAAAATTATTTCATTATGCTTCTTGAAGATCAGACCTTTATCATTTCTTGAATTGAAATGTTTCTGCAATTTCAAATCAACAGTTTGAAACCGAAAAATATCTCTTAAAGATGTTTTTAACGGATCTGACAATTTAACACCAACTTCAGCAATAATTATTTCTGGACTCAAAATATTACAATTATTTTCATCATATGGATATCGGGATAAAACATCTGCTATTATGTTTTCTTTTGCAGGAATATACATAATTTTAAAAGAAAAATCCTGAATTGATAGAAGCCATCTCGTGAGTCTGGAGTTTAATAATCTACAGCTCATCAAGAAAGAAAGAGCTTTATGATCAGTTTGAACTATGATTTTCATGCCTAGTATAATAGTTTTCCATTTATTTAAAGCACATACTATTGCCATAGCTTCTATCTCCGTTGTAGTGTAATTTATTTCTGCTGGTTTTAACATACGACTTGCAAACGCTAAGTTATATTCACAACCATCGTCGCCTATTTGAAACAATCTAGCACCGATTCCAATTAATGAAGCATCACTTTGTATATAGAATATTTTTGTTTTATCTGGATGATATAGCATGGTGTGATTATAAAGAATCTCTTTCATTTGTTGGAATGCTTCTGATGCTTCTTTTGCCCAAGTCCATTTCACATTATTTTTTAATAAATTAGTCAAAGGCTGTAAAATTATTGAGTAATTCTTACAAAATTTTCTACAATAATTAGTTAGACCAAGAAAGGATCTGAGTTGCTTAACATTCTTTGGTTTAGGAAATTTCATTATACTGTCAATTCTACTTTCATCTGGTTTTATTCCAAAAGGAGTTAAAATGAGGCCTAAAAATTTAATTTCTTGTAAAACAAATTTACATTTCTTTATATTAATACTCATATTAGCTTCTTTTAATCGTTTGTAAACAAATTCTAAGTGTTCAAGGTGTTCTTCAAAACTTGATGAGGTAATTAAAATATCATCAACATATGTATTCACAAACGAAAAACCAGGAGCAAATACTAGATCTAAGGCTCTTGTCATTCCAGCTGTTGAAGTACTTAATCCAAAAGGCATAACTCTGTATTGGTATACCCGATTATTATACATGAACCCTGTATATTTTTTTGATTCTAAGTTAAGTGGAATTTGCCAGTATCCGCTAGTTAAATCTAGAGTTGACATATACACTGGTTTATCGAATCGACATAGCAATTCTTCTGGCAAATTAGGACATTCATAATCTTCCACTATGATTTTGTTCAGTTGTCTCGCATCCAAACAAATTCTGACAGAACCATCCTTTTTAATAACTGGAACCATGCCATTGATGTATGTGGAGTTCGATTTTTCAATAATTCCTTCATTTAGCATTTCTTCCAATTTTTCTTGAATTGGTTCTCTGTGGATGAAAGGTATTGGAAAACTCTTTGACCTGAACGATTTATCATCTTTTACTATTATGGAATGCTCATATACGTTGGTTAAGCCTGGTTTCGTTGAGAAGACTTCTGAATATTTTAAAATGAGATGTTTCAATTTATATTGTTGCATTTTATCGTTAGTCCCACCATTTTCTAATATCTCCTCAACTTCTTGCTCCATGATATAATTTGATTCAATATTACCAACCTGTTCATTAAAAGTGTCAGTTTTGAAATTTATTACAATTTGCTTTTTGTTGATTTGACATTCCAATTCTATTTTTCTTAAAATTCAATATACTTTTCGTTTTAGAAAACCAATCAATTCCTAGTATTAAAGGATGAATCAAATCCTTCACTACTAAACAAATTATATCAATTTTAGCACCATCAATATTCAGCTCTAGATAAGTTTGAAATTCAATATGCTTACTTTTGAGTGGATCTATACCTTTCTCTCGCAAACTTAGCAAAGTCACTTGAGACGCAACTAACCTCACAACCACTGTCCAACAAAGCTGCAACCGGTGTTTTATTTATCATAATATCAATGATTGGTGGTTTGAAATAGTTTTTTTTTTTCTATCGGTTTGTCATATGTATTTTTGAAAACTGTCCCATATATTGGTTCATCAGAAATTGCTCCATTTACGTGAGAGGTCGTATAATCGGAGCCAAAATACGCCTCCTCTAGTTTTCCACATCTGTATCTAGTTTTTACATCTGTATAATCACTCACAATATCCATACTTTTAATTCGTGGTTTGAACCCTTGATTTTCCTGCCTATCGTTTTTATTGTTGTCCCTATCTCTCCAATTAGGTCTTTGTGGAAGTTCTGTATTGGGAGTATTGAATTTTGTTGCATTATTTTCTTGTTTCGGTTTAATATTGTCTGAAAATACCTTATAATGATTTCCCATTCGAACCGTACGTTTGTTTTCAGCATCATCGAACCGCTGCAATAGTTTATATACAACCATGACCGTCGGCTGTTCCATACTCAAAATAGTTTTTTCAACGTTTGGTGCAAAATGTGATGATAACCCGTATATTAAATCTTTTTCCGAACCAATATTTTTGACATATTTTGCACGATTCATTATATCTATGAAATACGACGCCATTTTAGATTCGCCTTGTCTCTTATAAAAACCGTTATCTACTTCATATCGTATAATTCTTTGTACTGTGTCTCCCCAATACTCCTCCAAGAAAAGTGCTTTAAACTGTTCAAAAGTTTGATTGTCTAACACAAACATTGAACACCATTTCTGTGCATCACCAGTTAAACACTTTCTTGCTAATCGAGTTCTATATTCATATGGAATATTCAAATCATCCATAGCTCTCTCCAAATTATTAATATACTCCATGCCATATTCACCGGCTGTACCACCAAATGTTGGTAGATACTTTTGACATTTATAAATATCTATTATTAATGAATGATTATTATTAATCATTCTGTTTGGAATACTTCCCATATTGATATTACTCCGTTGGTCGTTATTTTGTGAAACATTCTGGTTGTAATGTGAAGAAAATGGTTGCTGAAAGAAATATGGAGCAATATTCGAAGCTTGATGAATATGAGGTTGTTGAGAAACTAAAGGTGGAGCAAATGGCACAAAAGACTGCGATTGAACCTGAAACGGAGGAATATTATTGACGCTTAACTGCGGATAGATAGATGTCATTGTATTATTTGGAAGGATATGATGTGAACCATCACCTCTGGAGAATTCCCTGGAATAATGTTCATTTTGATTTGCAATGCCACTAAAATCGATATTTCAGTTGACCTAGTTTGATTTCTATCTAGTTGAGATATAAAAGGCTCACTAGTTGCTCGAATTGAATATTGTATTCCAGACCTCGTAGACATAATGCCTGGTTAAATATGATTTTTTTCATTATTATTATTATTATGTGAAAATTGAGTTATTCTCAGACCAATGAGTCGGGCGCCAATGAAATAACCCTTGTTGCAGACAAGAGTGAGATAATGCAATAAATTGAAGAGTGGGTTCAAAATAACTCAAAAATAAATATCAACAATTTGAGTATATTTCGAAGTTGGAAATTTAGTTTGACCTCACGAAAGACCTTACAAAATGATTCTAATAAAAAAAGGAGAAGTGAAGGAAAGAGAAGAAAAAATCCTAGGATGAAGAGAATACGAGAAAAGTAACACTCTATAACTAATAACTCAACCTAAACAGTTACTTTTCAGTAAAATGTCCGATAACACACAAATTATATTAATATTGATCCAATCCGGGCTTAGGATCTTTTGAACGATGTCCTTTTCAATATAGATAGGTACTCGCTTGATTTCTGAATAAATGGCAACAATCTTACCAAGAGGAACTTTGCTGGGTCAAACCTTGTTCAATCATGTATATCAGTTTTTATCCAGAACACAGCTACTAAATCTCTCTCACAGATTTCAATAACAAGAACTGCTGTTTATAAATCACGACCACGTCTCTACTGCAAATGAATAAAAAATATCAATAATTATATATATATATTTTTTTAATTTCCGTTGAGGTATTCAATTGGACAACCCTACTCACCGTGGTCGTATTATTTCTTTTTTTTTTTTAAATAAAGTTTCAATTAGATCAACGAGATCAATTTTCGAATTATTGTAAATTGACAAATTGTCTGACAGTTTCACCTTCGACTTGACCATCTGTCAAGGAAAGATATACCGGGAGATACTTCATTTTCATTAAGAATTTATGTTTATACATTCAAATAAGGTATGTTTCAAGCTTATACCTGCTTATAGCTTCCTTGTTTTATAATATTATGATTATACTATTGCTTGTTAGCTGATAGCTTCACTATCTTATAGTTTTATGGCTTACTAGCTTCCTTGGTTACTTGATTGTCGTTTCATTATCGAATAGCTTACTAGCTTATAATTTTACTAGCTTATGGCTTACTAGCTAATGCGTTATTTTTTTTTAAGACCTTCTTGTCAAGCGGAAATGGAATGCGTTTATTACTATTTGCCTGTATTTGGTATATATATTGCGGCCTGCGCTTGAGCTCTCGCGACGCCCTTCTTAATCAATTCCCTCGCAAACCTTTCGATTTCTGCGCTGCGTTCTGGTCATTAAAATTATGCTTACTTGGTGGTAGTTTTAGTATTACATGCGGTGTGTTTTGTGCTTGTGGATTTGCGTACCACCTAAGTAGTGGGAGTTATTTGAATCGATTGATGTTGGCCTGTGTTAAGATAGTGTATAATTGCTGGGGATACTTCTTCCTAGTGCTTCTGTTTATCAATTGCTACACTGCTTGGAAATTCGTTTTTGGCTATTCGGTTTTGCTTATATTTTTCATATTTTTTGGATATTTATATATTTCTTAAATGTAGACATTTACCAAGTCCTACAATGAACAGTCGCAGATAGATCGGTTGTTGTGACGTGACTTTAAATAAATTGTAATACATCTCAAGTGTTTTTTTATTTCTTTACCATTTGGTAGGTTGATGGTATAGGTTTAGTGCGGTAGATATTTGTGGGTCGACAAATTTACCTGGCGCCCAAAACAAGATCTTACCTATATGTATATTTTGAACTCCCCTTCTCCACTGAAGTGTAGCCGCAAATACCAGCTTGACAATTTGTTTGTTTGGTCAAGTTCATGTGTCTAGCATTTAGGCAGGGCACAACATCCAAAAATTTTAACCTCAAACTATTACATATCGGAAATTAATAAAGCCTTCTGAAAATGTTTCCTAAAACTCTTCAAATTGACAATAAAAAAAACAGAAATGTTTCAAAAAAAAGACCACCACAACAATACCTACAATCTATCAACATATTTTTACATATTTTTAGGAATCCTATTAAAAACTTGATGAAGGAGTTATTTGTTAAAATGGAACGTTCTAGAAGTCAAATATTGGTCCAGATGTGTTTGGAAGGTTACGAAATTTTAAAACTCAATTTCTGAAGGACTAAAAATCTATTTTAATATATTTTTTAATCTTTCAGACTTCCTGTTGACAAAAACAGGTCAAATGCTGAATGTTATTCAGAGATAGATGACAGCGATAATGACCCAGACTATACTCCTGATAGTCCCCCAAAAAAGAAAAGACAATTTTTTCGACCTGAAGACTTGCTCACTGAAATTGAGGATTATGTTGGAAAAAAATCTGAAAACATTGAAGCTTCGATTATAGTACCTGCAATTGAGAATGATGTTGGAAAGAAAAAAACAAATCCTGATGCCGCGGTTACAGTACCTAAAACGAGTAGTAGATCTGAAGAAGTTATTAACCACAAAGAATCTGACAAAGAAATAGAAAAAGCGTGTCGTTTGCTGTTAAAGGATATTGTAAAGACGATTTCGAAAAAGAAAAGAAAAAATAAAAAGGAGAGAATTGCGGAGAAATACAAGTTACTGCCGCTTTGTACTCAAAATTGCAGAAGAAAATGTTCTTTAAAATTCAACGAGATTTTACGGGAACAAGTAAGGACGAAATTTTGGAGCTTGAATTTTACAGGAAGGAGGCTTTTCTTCGATGCTTATATAAAACAGATGAAAGTTAAATACAGAAGTCAAGAAGCCATTTACCCAAAAACATGTTCTTTACATTTAGACTACAAGCCCAGGCCGATTTTGGAGGGGTCATTTGACCCAGCATGAATTATATTCAGAATTATAGTGCCATACGAAACAACTCCTTTGCGCACTGTGCCGTCAGTTGTGAGCGGTGCAGATGAGTACGCAGATCAACGAAACTTTCCATCCAGAGGAGGGATTTTTTGACAAAAGATTCTTGGACGGCATTTCTCAAGATGACAAGATCACTGAAAAATAATCAAGTAGGACCTAATGCCGTACAAAAAGAACGGTGCTGAGAGCCAGCAATTTTTTTTATTTTCCCCAAATTTTTGTTATGACTTCAGGTGATTTATTACTGTACGGCATTTGTATAATTGAATTTGTATAACTACATAGATTTATTTTTTAGCAATGCCGTACATATTTGCCGGTACAGGGGCGGGGAGCCCCGCACGCAAATTCATACTTCGACCTGTATGTTTCAAGATCATTGCAAAATGTACGGCATCGATCCCACATTATTCAACATGAGTTTCAGAAATTATGCCGTCTAAAAATAATGGTGCATGAAAAAAAATAAAAAAAAAATTAAAAATTACCTACATTTAGGGGGTTGAATCTTATATTGTTCAAAGAAAGGATATAAATGCCTCTACGGCAACCGGTTTCTAGGCTAACTATTTCCGTTTTACGTAATATCAGGTTATAATCAATGGAACTAAATAAAAATATGAATGAAAAAATATTTTACTGTTATTTATTAGAGAAGTAATTTTTAGAAAAGCATTGTTGTTTTGATTCATCAAGCATCCCAAAACAAACAAAAAATGATGCAGTACATTTTCAATTCAAGGATTTCTCACAGATTGTTCATTATGTTTTTAGGAAATGTTAGCATATTGAATATACCCCGTATAACCCCCGTATAACATTTCGGGGATATGAAACATGTACAGAACGATGCTGCTACATGAAAAAATAATTTTAGGCACTAGCTGTCAATTATGGGTGGTGACTATAATAATGATATTAATAATTTTTCTCTGAAAATGTGCTTTTCTGACAAAATATTCTTGTACGGCATTCCTCACGTTGGAAGATTATGAAAAAGTAATCTCCAACAACCCCATAGACGTGGCTGAAATTTTTTCTGACCACTATCACTCAGACAACTCTGGAGAAGATTACAATCCTACATTTCTAGAAATAAAAACCCAAATAGAACAAGTAAACTTACATTCTACTACAGATGAAAACCTAGCATATAACCAATCCTTCACTATGGACGAACTGGTTCAGACAAAATCCACTATGAGTTCTTGAAACACCTACCTACGGACTAGAAAGAAAACATGTTGGTAACATTCAACAAAATACTTATTGTACTCCGGTATATTTCCTGAGCGATGGAAAGAAGTGATAATAATTCCCATACTGAAACCTGGAAAAGATACCACCAAACCTGACAGTCACTGTCCTGTCTCCCTCAGCAGCAGTTTGAGTAAGTTACTAATGGAAAAAATGGTAAATAACCGTCTTATTTGATATCTTGACACCAATAACCTACTATCCACGTTTTAAATGGACCATTGTCATGGAGGAGGAACACCTCTCAGCAATATTTCTCGATTTGGAGAAAGCTTATGTTATAACGTGGAGATATGGTATAATGAAAACAATCCATGAATGGAAAATCAGGGGTAACTTACCTATCTTTTACAGCAATTTTTGAGTGGAAAAAAATTCAGGGCTAGACTAGAAGATATTATATCGAATTCTCGTTGAGAGTGGAATACCCCAAGGGTCTAAATTGAGCGTGACCTTATTTGCAATAGCAATAAACTCTATAATCGAAAGCATTCCAAGAGAGATTCATAAAATCATTTACGTTGATGATTTGGTAATATTTCGTTTCTCCAAATTCATCAACGAAACTGAAAAAATTCTGCAAAGATCCATTGATATCCTTTACAGAGAAACTACAAAAAAAGGTTTCAAATTCTCTATTTCTAAAACTAAAGCCATTTATTTCTGCAGAAAAAGAAAACATCATGATGTGCCAAATCTCAATCTGCATGAAGTTCCAATAACTTTCGACTCCAAACTTACATGGAGCCCTCATCTGAGCGATCTCAGGGTGAAATGCCAAAAATCACTCAGTGTCATGACAACACTAGCTGGAATAAGATGGGGCGCAGATCAAGAAGTATTGTTGAATATTTGTCAAAGTCTAACCCTTTCCAGAATTGCATATGGATGCACAATCTACTCGTCTGCCAGGAAAAGCCGCCTGAAAACTCTAGATAGGATTCAGAACACCGCCCTACGACTGGCAACTGGTTCATTCAGAACAAGTCCGACAATGTCACTAAACTGTATGGCAGCACTTCCTCCACTTGAATACAGAAGATCCATACTTCTATCTGACTATGCAATGAAAATATATGCCCAACCACACCATCCAAATTTTGATATATTGTACGGCCATGACGACATTTACAATAAGTTTCCTGCAAGGCCAACCATCACCAGACCTATGGCAATACGCATTAGAGAACAAAACCCAATTACACATTATTTTCCAGAATTTCGGCCATGGTCTTTATCGGACATAAAATCTTATGCAATAGAAAGAGAACAAAATAAGTCGGAGTTGAATACAGAACAGCTGATATTGGAATATAAGCAGAATATTGAAAAATTTGTAAATTTCACAAAAATATACACCGACGGATCTAAAACAAAAAACGGGGTTGGTTGTGCATTTGTCGCACAGAAACGGGAATACCCATGGGTACTCCACCCCGCTGCAAGCTATCCTCTACTGTGAATTCGCTACTGACAGTCAGCAATTTCTGATATGCTCTGACTTCCTGAGCTCCTTGAAAGACATGCAAAATAAATTCACTTTCGATCCTTCAGTCGCTAATATCATCACTGGACTCTCGACTCCATATTGCCAAACATGCAGTCAAAACTATAGCACATACATATACATTAGCTGTCTGCGTTTCAGCAATTTCTGATATGCTCTGACTCCCTGAGCTCCTTGAAAGCCATGCAAAATGAATTCACATTCGATCCTTCAGTCGCTAATATCATCACTGGACTCTCGACTCCATATTGCCAAACATGCAGTCAAAACTATAGCACATACATATACATTAGCTGTCTGCGTTGTCAAGCTTATGCGGTCTCAGCCTATGTCCACATGCATAATGCGGCGCTGCCGACGCTACGAGTGTTGTACTATCATCTACAACACTCATTTGGTGTAGACGAGATACCGGTGTGTCGTAATGCGGCAGAAATCTTAGCATTGGTTTACTCCGTCTGCTCAGGGCACATGAATCTCGGACCTAATAATCACTCACCCCCACGATCTGGGTAAATGACTCCAGCATGCCCCCTCCGGATATATCGGGGCTCCGGAGATGAGGCCCGACTGGGATAAACCTATCGGATGAAAAAAAATACTGATGAGAATTTCTATATTTTATTTTCACCCACTTCCATTCGGTCGAATAACCTGAAATTCGGTAAACTTATCAAGGACCAATGGTAATACAAGGATTCCATAATATTGATGGAATTATAATAATATATATAGAGCGTAAATTGTATATTTAAATTTTTTTATGAATGAAGTGATCGTAAAAACTTGCAGAAATATATTATTTAATCGTTTACCAATAATTAATTGATTTATTCAATTTTCCTTTCATCAAATCACACTGATAGTTATTACACTAGTAAAAATTCAAACAATTTTCAAAGAACGTCGAAGTTCTAATACAAATGATAAATTTCGCATTGAAATATCGTTATAGGAATGTGAGAGAGGCGCCAAGGTGTATATAAGATACTAGTACTCTTTATGAGACTAGAACTATAAAAAATTAGGAAACAATTTTGTTGTTTTTTTGTGTAGGTAGCTGTGATTCCAAATCTTAATATTGTTTCCGATTCTGAACAACTTTTCTAAATGAACTTCTTCGATAATATCAAAAATAAGGGTAGATTACTCTTGAACAAAATTACTATTTTTTGTTCTCTCCTGTACACCGGTTAGAAATTCAGGAGTTTAATAACTCAAATATAAGTTTTTTGCGAAGCACCAACTTTTATGAAGAATAAAATTTTCTGACAAGTGCATAATAAAAAAGTTTCCCATGTGATGCAAATTTTTGAAACTCACTATATACTAATTCAAGTCGTATAGCACTATTCTTTTTGTACGGAATATAGTTTTTTTTGATTATTGCTATACTAACTAATAAATTATATTCATGCCGTAAAAAAAATGACCGTAAAGTTACCCTTTCCAGAGGGAAATAAATTTTCCAGGGCGGTCACATGTTCCACGAAAAATGTACGGCATAACAAAAAATGACATATTTTCATAAAATAGTATTAAGATCATTGAGTTTGGTGTTGTGTCAAATGACCCAAACTATACTAGTTAGGGTTAGGGGGTTAAGTGCGGAGCTTCCCAACCCTGTACCGGCAAATATGTACGGCATTGCTAAAAAATAAATCTAAGTAGTTATACAAATTAGAAGATACAAATGCCGTACAGTAATAAATCACCTGAAGTCGTAACAAAAATTTGGGGAAAATAAAAAAAATTGCTGGCTCTCAGCACCGTTCTTTTTGTACGGCATTAGGTCCTACTTGATTATTTTGAGAAATGCCGTCCCAGAATCTTTTGTCAAAAAATCCCTCCTCTGGATGGAAGGTTTCGTTGACCTGCGTACTCATCTGCACCGCTCACAACTGACGGCACAGTGCGCAAAGGAGTTGTTTCGTATGGTACTATAATTCTGAATATAATTCATGCTGGGTCAAATGACCCCTTCAAAATCGGCCTGGGCTTGTAGTCTAATTACTTCTTATCGCTTAAAAGCTGTGAAACGCAGTTACCGGAAAATGTGCAAGTATGTACGATATTTTTTTTGCATACTTTGGTATTGAAAACTGATGGGATGATAACAACTCACTTCCATTCAAAAAAAAAAATAGTGAAGATGGCATTGCTAAATTGCAAGATGACAGAGGGCTTATTTCACGACAAATACTCCAGGTCCAAAAAGAAGAGACAGAAATTCAAATTGTAGCTCACATTAATTCGTTTAATCCCGTAGTATCCCATTACAATTTGAAGCATTCTCCAAAGAGGCGGTACCTTCCTCCCGAGTTAACAATAAAATATATGTGGCAAGATTACGTTCAACATAATAATAAAATATCTTATGACCTCTATAGAAAAGTTTTCGATAAACAGAATATTGGATTTTGCCGCCCATCCCAAGATGAATGTGACATATGTTTAAAAAATAAGGAACATCTTTCACAAGAAAAGGATTGCCCAAGTGAGAGTTGTGACGTTTGCATTTTATTTAAAGACCATCAGAACAGGTATAGAAATGCTAGAAAAGAATACCAAACAGATAAAGAAAAGAAAGCAAGTGAGACAGAAAAGATATTTAGCGTGGATATGCAAAAAGTTTTGCTTCTTCCAAAAATGTCAATAAAAAACGCGTTTTTCACATCAAGGTAATAACATACTTTATATCAATGTAATGAATATTGCGTTACGTATTAAATGTGATATTTTTTTCAGGCTCGTGGTATTTAATGAAATTTTCGCATCTTTACAACTTGATGAAAACATTTGTGTTGTATGGCACGAAGCTACAAGAGGAAGATCAGCATCCTATGTTGCCTCAGCTTACTACAATGTAATAAAGAATAGCAACCCTCAAATTTCAGACTTTATATTTTGGGTGGATAATTGTTCCGCCCAAAATAAAAACTGGACACTCTATTCATCATTTGTGTCTTTTGTTAATGCTGAGTGGGGCCCAGCCACGATAACTTTAAAATATTTTGAACCCGGCCATTCTTTTATGTCTGCAGATTCGGTTCACGGTCATATTAGCGTCGAAATGAAAAGACATGAGTGTATTTATGATTTTGACCAGTTAATTACGATTATTGAAAAATCTTCACGAAAAACGAAATGTCTAGTTCTGAACGTTTCCGATTTTTTCTTATTTCAAGATGGTTGTAAAAAACGAAAGTACAATAATATTCCTCTATGAGAATCAGTAAGAATCATACAATTCAAAAAGGGTTCTAAAACCTTTTTCTTCAAAGAATCTTTTTCCGATGAAACTTTCACGGAAATTGATTTCTTGAAAAAAAAGTTTCAAGCAGAATTTCCTGATCAACCAATTGCAGGACCCTTGGGGTTGAATACTAAAATGAAAGAAGCGATCTTAAATAAGCTGTGTAACTGTTTTCAAGACGAAAGAAAAAAATTATTTTGGAAATTTTTACCGACCAATGGTAATGCTCCAGATCTGTGTTTTGTTTCAGAAACATGATAAATAATTTACCTGCTTAGTCTGTTTCAACTTAGACCTACCATGATGTAGAATTAGATTTTGTTTTGATTCCATTTTATTTTTCCATTATTGAATAAAAAGGAATTTTAATAATGGCGTTGATTGTTTTATTTGGCATTATAATATTATATTATAATATTTAGTAAATATAGTTACGAACGTTTATTAGTACTACTTTTTCACAAAAAAATATTATTTCAATTTGCAAAAACATATAAGTAGATTTACTAAATTTTCTAAACAAAGTAAATATAAATCATCACTACTTTTAAAACCTAGCAATTCTGGTTACTAACTTTTAAACGAAATAAATGTATATTGGATATTTTACTGAGCTTTTGTAAAAAAACTAGTAAGTTGAGATGCTAGTTTTTCAAATATTTTCATTAATGGTTAACAATACCATTATTATTGCAGGCAAAACATAGTAAGTCAACATATTTTATAGAAGTGATACATGTATATAATTTTTTCCAACATATTTCAAATCTACACAAAAAGTTACACTGAAGGCAATTTTTTAATAAAACATACCTTTATTACTCAGAAAGCGCCAAACAAAAACAATAAATGTGAATTTATGTAAAACGCAAATTGTTGAGTTACTAGCTTCTCCCATATTACGGCAAAATATGGGAGAAGGGCACACCATTCTGTGGCATCCTCAATTTGTTTTATGACTCCATCCTTTTGCATCCTTTTTAGTTCTTCCTCAACTTTTTATATCGACGAGAAGGAAATTCTCCTTGGATTACTGATTGAAAATGGAACATGACTTTGACAAAGTTTGATTGAGTACTCGAATCCTTTCATTTTACCAAGGCCTGTGTCAAATAATTTGGGAAATTGACTTTCTTCTTGAATTCTGCTTCCGGACAATTTTATGTTCTCTCTACGACTTTTAAAGAATTGGTTCACAATAATGTCCTCAGGATATCAAGGGCGAACCAGAAGACATCCCTAGGACGTCCTCCTGTTACCGTTATCGACGTCCAAATAACGTCTCGAAACATCCATATAAAGTCTTCTAGGACGTTCATAGTATGTGTTGATTCTTGTTTGGACTGTATGTATTTGGGATGGAAATATCTTTTTTTCTGGTAAAAAGAGCGAGATACTCGAACTCGTAATTGAAATAAAAGTTTTTATTGAACTTTCTCTCTGACAAGACATGTCATACAATGGTTTTCTTTCCTCATCAATCCTAGTGGCGTGGACTTGAACACAGTGTCGTAAAAATATCGGTCATCTTGAAACATGTACGTATGTTACATTTTCAACTAATTGAACAATGATATGTAATAAAATGTTTAAACAGAAACTCAGTTGGCGATAACTATGAAACTAGCTTTCCAGCATCAACTTTCTCAAACGGAAATACAAAAAATTTTGTCACAGCACGTTTCACTATAGTGTCAGAGAAACGACTCGAACCACTCCGTATTTCCCTGGATGGAGTTGCAGAAAAAGTCGAAGTACCCTTCTCTTTACATATTTCCACAATGTGGAAAATATGAGGCAAACATCTGACAGAAAATAACTACTTCCCTGTCTAATACCACGATGGATATTGAACTACATCTGACAAATATTTGTGCCACGTTCTTCCAAGAAGATTCAATTGCAATTGCTTATTATAATTATACAGCAAAATATCCTTCATTTGGCTGGGGAAGACCACCTGCAGACGCATTTCGCGGTTCTTGTCGCTCGCCAGTTACAGGGTAGGTCGGACAACAATAAAGTCGTCCTGCCCCAGCCCAATGAATTTTAATCCACTGTAAAACTAATATTTCCTCACGAATGAAGCAGCGACTTACAGTAAAAGTCAGTCGCAGCGCCACCCGCCGTGAAACCAATAAGCAATCCCCGTAGCAAAGACACCAGGAAGTGAACAAAGTTCGAGTATTTTTACTGGAGAGTATCAAATAAATGAAATAGTGCAGCATAATCGATACCTGTATTGTGGAAAGGAAGGTATTGATTCACTGTATTCGCAGGTAAATAATAATAATAATAATAATAATAATAATAATAATAGTAACCTTTATTAACCATATGTGTATGAAATGTAGCAACTGGAAGAATTGTATGGTTAAAAGGAGCCCGATCAGTCAAGACTGGTCTTCCTCGGGAACCCATCAAATATTGTTCCGAATGTAGTTTTACTATAAAACATGTAATACCCTCATGAACAATTTTCATTGCCAAGTTTCGTCCTGATAAAGGCCAAAAACGTTCCCTTATGGAATAAAGTAACATGGTAGGACCACAATGTAGTAGTCGTATGTGCTTTGGCGATAAAATTATTGGGTATTTTTTCACGTATGTTTCTTTCGATCTTTGAATTCTATCACCAACTCGTAGTAATGACTTGTCATCTATAAATGGATTCAATGAAATTACTCCGTCAGTGAAGTAATTTTTTGCTTGATAAATCACCTACATCTTGGGGAAATGCATTCCTTTGAGATAAACGAAGTAGTACTTCCAGAGATTCTTGCAATTCAATGACAGATATATTTCCTGACAACATTGCATCCTTAATTTTTCTTGAATTTGTAATAAATTTCAGGCAATATGAAAAAACTTCTCGAATATATCAAAACCCATTTTTAAACTGGCGTGATAGACAACTCGTTGCTCACGTTGTTCTAATAAACTTTTCTCAATAGATTCAGGTACATGAGTTGAAAACTGCAAATCTTTATCCTGCAGCCACTTCGAACCTGCCCACCACAAGTCAGACTCAATTAAATCTGAGAAGCTCATACCCCTCGAAATTGAATTCGCTGGGATATGTTCAGACTGCATGTGATACCAATCATCTACACCTGTTAAACTCTGTATCTCGGAAACCCTATGCTATGAAAGTTTTCCATTTGCTTGGACAACCTCGTATCCAGGCCAGTGTGATTGTAGAGTCTGACCATAAATATGTTTTATCGAACTTAATTTTCATAGAACCTGCAACCCTTTGCAATAATTGAGATAATAAAAGTGTGCTGCATAATCCCAATCAAGCCAAATATATTCGCTTTACATGTGCTACTCTGGACTTACCCCTTTCGCAACTATCAGCAAATCCATGACATTCAATTCTGATATAATTAGGTGAAACCATATGTCTGGGTATTTTAACTGAATTGAGGAGCTCTAAAATATTTCGAAATTCGATTCAATGGGTATGTAAGCTTTGAGGCAAACTTGCATCCCATCCGAGTTTCTCTTGCCATAAGGTTCGGATGAAAAATTCAGCTACAATTATTATCGGCCCTACCGAACTCAGTGGATCGAATATCTGAGATATTATCGATAAAATTATTCTCTTGAATACAGTTTTTTGACTTCTGAAATCAGCAATAAAATATTGAATTGTATCCTGAGTGGAATTCCTCATAAACCCTAAAGTTTTATTGGCTTCATTATTTCATAGCAATATAAGGCGCTGAAGCAGTACCAAAAACTACACGGTTCATTTCATAGCATTTAACATCACTGGAAGGTTCCGATCTCCAAACAATTCGTTGAAAACAACGCTGATTTTCCTGAACTAGAATCAACCTGTACATTTTGGCAATGTCTGATATCATAACAAATTGATGTTTGCGAAATCTTATAACGATCGAAAATAAATTGTTCTGAATAACTGGACCGCTGTAGTCATTCAGAGAAACACCCTGATCAGTTTTCATTGAGGCATCGAAAACTACGCGAACCTTCGTTATCAAACTTGTATTTTTTACTACAGAATGATGTGGTGAATAGTAATGGTTTCTGTCATGACATTGTCCTTCCTCAACTTCAGTCATATGTCCTAACGATACATATTCGGCCATAACCTTTTTATATTCCGTGTGAAGATTCATATCCTTTTGTAGCTTGCGTTCCAAGGAATAGAATCGCTGTAATGCAAATTCTCGTGAATTTCCCAATTGGTGCAAATTATTATTGAAAGGAATTGAGATAATGAACATGCCTTGGTCATTGCGTTCATAGGTTTCTAGAAAATGGTTTTCACAAAAATTATCGAAGTTATTCAATGAATTATTTTTAATCACCCTTGGCTCCACTTCCTCGATTTGCCAGAATTTCTTAATGGTTTCGTCTAACAAACAATGTTTGGTTTGGAGACAGTTAACTGCCACTTCGTAACATTCATGATACCTGCTACTAGCGCGTTTTTTGTAAACTGAACGCTATATCACCTAACCTTACCTGGCCGACGCATAAGAGATCCCAGAAAACATAAACACCCAAAAGCATGTCAACCTGACATGCTACATTGAACTTTGGATCAGATAAATGATGTTTCAAATTACTCGGAATCTTTAGAGAATCTTTTTTAAACGATACTTGAGGCAAATTATCATTGATATGAGGTAATACCAAACAGGAAATTGTAGTATTATATGAATTTTCCTCAGAAAATATACGAATATTTGTCATGATTTTAACGCTCGTCTGGATTTGTCCTACTCCTGATATTGAGAAGTAAGTATTTATCAATTTTAAATTCAGTATTTCGCACACCCGTTGAAACACAAATGAATTTTGTGCTCCACTATTTAGAAATGCTCTAACATCATGTAATTTACCATCACAGCCCTCTACCAACAGCACAGCTGAAGAGAGCTTGCCCGATGTTACCACTTGTTGCGCTTCCGACTTGACTTATTTAACCGGAATTAGATTTTGAAGACTGTGCGATATCTTCCAAGGGAGTTTTCACCAATATCGTTGCTGTCTAAATGTAGCAAAGTATTATGGGCCTCTCCACATTTTCGACATTTTGAGAGTTTGCATTCCTCGGCTCGGTGATTTAGTCTTAAACAGTCGAAACATAGCTTGAGTTTCTTTGTTTCTGAACCTCTAGCCGAATGATTCAAGTTCAGAAATAAGTAGCACATGTATAATGTATGAACCTTTTTGCAATAATAACAACTCAATTGTCCTGTGCTCGTAAGTGCATTTGCTTGACAATTATACTAATGATTTTTCGACTTAAAACTTGAAAATTTACCAGTTTTTCAAATTTCTGTTGCTTATTGACTTGCAATTTTTCAAGCAACTCACACCTCATTTTCAAAAAGGCTTTTATATCGTCATAAGTCGGAAGTTCTTGGGGTAATTTATAGGACTCCCACTCTCTTAGAGTGACAGGATCTAACTTACTTGGCATCAGATAGATTATAAGAGTATCCCACTCGTCAGTTTTCTGGCCTAGAGTTTTCAACGATCTAATATGCCATTATCAATTAGGTTTCTCAAATCATTGTGAGATTCCTTTACTAATAGAGTTTGTTCGAACATAGTTTTGACATGATTATGAATTATTAAACGCCTATTCTCAAAACGATCGAGAAGTAATTGCCACGAGATTTTATAATTACCTGCTGATACTTTAAAGGATTCGATTATTTTACTGGCGTCCCCTTCTAGTTAAGATCTCAAGTAGTAAAATTTTCCAATATCCGATATTGACTTATTTTCATGAATGAGATACGTGAATGCACATCTGAATTCCAACCACTGTGTATGGTGGCCGCAAAATGTAGGTAACTTTAGAGTAGGCAGTTTTACACGTATATTTTGCTGAAGCTATATCGACATTCACATTGACAGAAACTGATTTATTGGCAGAAGCATTGATTGAATCTGTCATCTGAGCAACTAGTTCGAAATAAGAATTTTCGAATTCTTCACGATTTTTCGACTCTTGCTCCTATTTGCTAAATCTAAACGTTCAATCATTGTTTGGATGTCTGAAAACTCGTCAAAAATTGGTTCTAGTTTTTGTCATCGCATTTTTAAATGATTGAAAATAGTATTATCGATTTTCGGTAGGTCTAGAGACTCAAAATAATATTTTGTCCTTATCAATTTTCCTTTCGTTTGACCGCGATCAAATTTCAAATCAGCTATATCACTAGGCATCATACTTGTACTAAACTGAATTCACTTATATGTATTGGAATTAGGAATAAGCAATTTGGATAAGGATAAAAGAAAGTAATTGGAACGGACTCACTAGGAATGCTTAACTTGTAGTTTTTATCGGGAACGGCTGGGTAACGTCGACTGTAACTGCTTGACTGGATGAATTGCAAACTAGTATATCCGGCTCGACTAGACCATGTTGATTCTTGTTTGGACTGTATGTATTTGGGATTAAAATATATTTTTTCTGGTAAACAGAACTACTCGAACTCGTAATTGAAATAGAGGTTTTTTATTGAACTTTCTCTCTGACAAGACATGTCATAATTATTATTTAATAACGGCTTTCTATTCTCATCAATCCCAGTAGCGTGGACTTGAACACAGTGGCGTAAACAGTATGTTATGGGAACAACTTGAGGCTGTATTCAAAAGTTTCCTGGACGTCACAAAAACCTTTTGAGGCCCCTTTGAAGCGTTCACAAAAATATCCTCAAAATGTCGAGAGGAACCTGCGGACGTCCCCACTCATACTACGGAAGAAATAAAAGAGTTTTGTCTATTTTCTATAGTTTTATAACATGTTTACTAGTTTTGATTATTACATCGTCTTCATACCTGTAATAAGCAAAACTAGCAACAAATCATAAAAAAATCTTAAATTTTTTAGTGGAAAATAAACAGAAGTATTTTGTTCCTTTTGTAGTGAACCTGAATTTCCATAAAATGAAAAAGTCATCGATCAAGTTGGTCCCTAGTCAGAGTTATGTTTTGCAATAAACAAATATTCACAAGTAACAAAACTTGAAGTACCTATATTCATTTGCAAAACATTGTATGAAGAGGCAATTTCAGATTGAAATATGTACTACTATATGAGATATATTTATAAAATAAAATATTAATATAATTCTTTGGTTGGAAAATATAAAAATATAAAATTCTTTCAAACATACAGAATTCTTTCATTTTATAGAACATGAGTACCATCTTCGCCTTCCTTGGCTACCAGTGTTATTCTTTTGGTTCCAATCCCATGTCAGCCAGGTGCGGTTCTTAGCCAGACTTTGATCATACGTGCAATTTCAGCTCCTGCGGCATTTCTCGAAGACAAACTAAAAAGAAATAAACAGAGTCAAGTTCATTCCACTTGACTCTGTTTATTTCTGGAATTATCGATACAGTTTTCCATATACAGTTCATCAGTAGTTCTCGTACTCCGGAAACATATTTTCAGCAAAATATTCATAAAACAATAAAAAGAATGATTTTGAGATCCCTTTCACGTGATACTCATGGCCAACTAGACTAATTTTTTTTTTCAAATGCCTTGCTTCCCCTCCAACATTTTCATTGACTCATTTTTCGGATTCAATAACTATTGATGAATACACAAATCACTAAGTTTTATTTCCATGTCCCTTCTTAACTTTGTACGTCAGTCTTGGAAAAATTACGGTAAAAAATTTATAGAATATGACAAAACGGTGAGTTTCACAAAAACTTTTATTTTATATTTTTGAAGCACAAAACCATAAAGCTACTCTGAAGATACCAACCATTTGTAAAAAACCAAATATGATTCTGAAAGTCGACTACTAATCATATACCTATATTTTTATTTACCAGATAATGGGTGTTATGAATAAAAGCTAGCAAAAGCTTTTACTATAGGTTTGTCTCTCTCATTAATTAATAAAATGGATTGGTCTGTTTCAAGAAATCTGAGTAAAAGCATTTGCTTAAGGTTTATTCATTAGACCCAATGGCTCACAGCGATTCCAGTTACAACAACAAATAAGTATTACTGGATTGAAATCATGAAAAAATGCATTATGGCTAAAACTCACCGAATTTCATTTTTCAGCTATCTTTCAAGCACATGATTTTTTTTCCGGTTATATGTTATATTGCCAGTCTCGGTATATGAACTTTTTCATGATCCTTCTTGTAACATCAGCTATGTCTTTTCCACCAACACAAAACAATAACGTTATCTGAAAAGAATATATATTGATAATATTATTTTGAAATGTTCTACTGCATATTTTTCTAACTACTGAATGATTGAGAAGATTCAACGAATTGAAACATACCGTATTTCGGGATATTCTATTGAATTCTTTGAACTCTGACATCACTGAGTTCATATCGGGCGGAGTTTCATTGTCATAATTTCACTAACTGCATTCCTTTGATTGATTCGTAAAATGAATTTGATATCTTGTGCCAATAACAGATCAAGCTTTCTCCAGAGAGATAAATACATCTAAAATAGATATTCACGGTATAACCTCAAAACCAAAGAAACATTCTGAACGTAGAAATGGCTATAAATACCGACTTACCAGACTTCTTCAAACGTTTGCTGTTTAGACATTCTCATAAATTGAAATTATTAGATAATCTTTACTGAATATCAACAAATTAAATAAATTTCAAACACTTTAATAAATAACATGCACTCGGCGGTACTTGTTACTTGAGTTGGTGGAATTAGTGGAATGCTGCAGATTGCAGATGGGACGCGCTCCGTGATAGGTGACTGCATTACCAGTAGTAGGGCAAAGTTCGTACTAGACCAAGATTTGTCACTAGATTTCAAAATCTAGTGACAAATCTAGTGACTTTTGTCTCCTGCGGGGGCCCCACCGAGGAACGTCCCCACAGAAGAGCTAGAGCCCAAGGTGGCCTAGATTTCGTCAATTAAATTGCGTGTTCCCATACGAACGTAGAATTGGGTAATAGGAATCGGCTGGGGGAAAGTGCGGGGGGCTAGGAGCGATGCCGAGGAAGGTCCCCAGAGAAAATGGGGCGCGCTGGAGCACCAGGGGCCGAGATTGTAGTAATGTGACGCTGGCACTGGTGACAAGACCCTGTCGATTGCCTCTGCCACTGGTTGTTGTTTAAGCTAAGACGCAGCGTTTATTGAGATAAGCATGACGTCACCGGAGTGCACGTGCGTTACAGACGAATTTCTTGGAAAACAAAGAAGTATCGTAACGGAAACGACGCAGTATGTTGGGCCGTGTGCAATGACAACGGATATTCGTCATTGATGAACATTGATGATGGAAATGATTTATTAAATTTCCGAAAGCTTGGACAAACTTTAAAGTAGTACTCTTTGATTTTGCTGCAAAGCCCCACTATTTACTAGTTCCATACCTAACTAGTCAGCAACGACTACCCTTCCTCTATATATATATATATATATATATATATATATATAAGAACGTTTTCCTATCGGGGATACGGTCAGTGGTGAGAAAGAAGTTGCTCTTTTCTGCTACCCGAGCTTTTGCGTATGTTTATTCGCTTTTTCGAGGGCTACAATATAAATAAATGGACATAAGATGTATAAAAAATAAATCACATGGTGATAACATACTATACAAATTGAGATTTTCTTCTATATTCGTTGAACATGTATATAATTAAAATGTAAAAACAGAAACGAAAAAACTTGACAAGAAAATTTGAATGATAGATAATTTGATATATTGATGTCAAAGAAATGAGGACTATACAGATGAGGAATGATTTCAGGTATTAATATCTGATGAATGATTTTGTGGTTAAAGAATATATGAGTAAATTTTGCTGAGGTTGTCCATGTCTGATTTTTTGTTCATATTATTTGTTTGTATTTTTATTTCAGCCATTTCCAAAAAAAGGCTTTTGTTTAAATTCTTTTCTACATGTAAAATTTTTGAATCATCATAATTCATGACATGGTCATCATCCAATACATTTTTGGTTAAGGCACAAGAATTTTTTTTCAAAGTTCTGCAATTGCTTTTGTGTAATGCTATTCTTGATTTTTTTTGTCTGACCTAAATACTTTTTATTACAATTCAAACAAGGAATTTCATAAAGTACATTGGACTTTTGAGTAATGGGATCTTTCTGTTTCAATTTAGTGAACAAGTTTTCTAATGGTTTAATTTTCTTTTGAGCAATTTTAATATTTTTTTCGTGCTTGAATACATTCAATAATTTTGCTGAAAAGTTCAGGTATATATGGTATGGAAGAATATTTGATAGTTTGTAAATCTTCATTTTGATGGCCGTCTGTATTTGTTTCATTTATTATGGCAGTGATATTGTATAATAATTTCTTAAAGAATTGGGACGGATAAGAATTATTTAAAAGTATTCCATAGAGTAATTTTATATTTTTGTCTCTCAAAGTTCTATTCTCTGAAACTAATACAAGGTTGAATTTCATCTTTTTGGATGACTGAAAAGGTAATTCATGTAACTTCCCGAACTAGTAGGCTTTATATACCAATCGAGTATTATAGTATTATCAGATTTTCTGATCAGTAAAGTGTCTAGGAAAGGTACAGAGGTATTATGTTCTTTCTCAACTGTAAACTGTATAAAAGGATTGTAGCTATTAAAAGTAGATTGAATATCATCTATGCAGTCCATTGGTACTACACAAATGATATCAGCAACATATTTCTTTAGAAAAGGAAGCTTAAACTGTAATTTGGGTATACTAAAATCTAATAAATCGTCCATAACATATTGGGGTTCAATTGGGAAAGAGTAGCTCCCATTGGAGTTCCATGAATTTGCTTATAATATGTATCATCAAACACGAAAAAAGTGGTGTCAACAATGAATTCAATGAGTTCGACGAAAACAGATTTTTTTTTTTAATTTAGTATGGTTACTTATATTGAACCAGTGTTTATCAATACTTGACTTTATTAAATTTTGTGGAATGTTACTGAAAAGTGAAACTACATCCAAACTTATTATGACAAACCGTCTGGTATAGTGAATTCCTTTTTGTCCGAGATACTAATGCGCTTTTTTTCATACAATTTTTTAATAAGTGCATTTGACTTTTGTTGGATGCTTGAAGTTAGATTACAATTTAATTTAGTATAGTATGTGTTGTTATTCGAATGTTTCAGTGATAAATCCAAATATTGTGGTTTAGACATAATAACAGTGACATTACCTTTGTCAGATTTGGTAATGATCATTTCAGGATGATCATTAATGAAGTGTCTAGTTTTCTTGAAAATATATGAAAAATAACAATTTGATTCAGGTTTGTGAAGAAAATTAGTCAAAATATTTGTGATGTTGGCCCTGAAAATATCTCTTTTGTTATCGTCCACATTAGCTATCAAATTTTCTATATCTGCCAATAAATGAGTAATTTTCATTTCTTTCGTTTCTGGTTGTACACTGAATTTGTGCCCAAGAGATAGAAATGCCAAAATATCGCTGGGAATCTCAATATCAGTTAGATTTTTAACCCACTTATCTACTACTTTCAACTTATCTTTTTTCTCATTCCTTAAATTGTTAAATTTAAGGATATTACGCTTTTTTATGAGGAAAAATGTACGTTTGTATTTTACTCGTTGTCTATTTTTGAAATCATTCCATATGTTATTAGGAAGTTTTTGAGAGATTTTGTCAGATAAATTGCGTAGTAGCCTTTCCAACTATATAAGATTCTCATGCGTTACCTTGATCTCGGAGGACAAAATTTTATTTTTAAGTTTTTCATTGAAATTGAATATGAGTAGCCCAGTTCTTCTATTGTTAGTTTCTAACAAGTTTTCTATGTTCTTCACATTTTCAATTATATGCAGAAGGGTATAGTGCGTTTTATATTTGAGTAGAAATATCTGTTGTTCCTCATGGAGGCAATTTTCATGTTCGTGTTACACCAGCACTTGAGGTTTCTTGTTGTTTCTTGTCCATATTTTGCAGTAATTAACTGGTAGAACTCCATCCTTTATAAAGGAAAAAGTATATCGACCGGCTTGTTATAAGAACGTTTTCCTATATACGGTCAGTGGTGAGAAAGAAGTTGCTCTTTTCTGCTACCCGAGCTTTCGCGTAGCTTTTTCGAGGAATTTTAGAAGCGATAAATAAAACTCAGAAAATATTATAATTTTTTCTATTTGGAGCAAATATTCCACATATACCTGTCATCAAAAAATATGTTTCAATAATACTACTGAAATAAGTGTTAAAATGATGCGCACTATGAAGAACATTTTATATAGTTCATTTTCCGCTTGTATCACAAATTCTGCGTGACTTTTCGCGTTTGCTGCAATGTTTTCCTAATTTTCAGTATCTCTTTCACTAGGGTCTTCGAATATGAGCTTTGATTTAGCGAATCGCATCATCTGCCACTCGGTTCGATTACATTCCTTCAACTCCCCAGTGCCAAAACATATTCCCATATCTTTCACCCCATTTGGTGCGTTAACGTAAAGGACATTATTGATTATTGCAGTCAGAAGAATAAAGTGGGTTGTCAATAACAGCATTTTGATTGGGATGTATTCTTCGCAAAGGATACCTTGTTTGTGGTATATTACGTTCGAATACCTTATCCCAAATAGTTAAATTATTCAGTAGACTCAAGGTGTTCTTCGTATCCTCGTAAATTTGAATGTCTTTTTTCAATTCTCGCACATGTCTACAAAATTCCTCAAGCTTATGCCTGTAGTCTTCACACGTCATTGTATCACTAATTATTTCATATAGGTAGGATTTTAGGTTACTATATTTTCAAGGAAGCAGTTTCAACGACCCCCTCCTCTCCCGAAGAAATGTTCGAACAAGAATTGGTATACGAATATCTTACTTCGAAAATTCCTCGAATTTACTAGAATACCGCACTTGTAACAAGCTATTCAAGGTGCGGTACTTTGGCAAATTTCAACTGTTAAAAAATCATCTCATTTATCATATATATTGCACATAAACGAAATAAACAATTGACAAGTGATCCATTTTACACTACCCCATGTAGACATCCCCAATGACCCATCTTTCTGTGACATATTTCCCAATCCTCATATCCCCAATGATGCATCTTTTCTCCGATACATTTTTCAAATGATCATGAGTATGTTTTTTCTAAATGTCTCTGCTGTGTTGACAAATCAACAAAAAAAAAACTGCACGCCTCTCTCTCTCCACCTGTATAACCAACATTCCCAGTTACATCTACAATGAGCTCCGTAGCCTAGTGTGTTAAGCGTCCGCTACAGAGGTAGCCGTTTCGATCCCCGCGACTGACATCCATCTTTTTTGATTAGTTTACATTAAAATCTGCGAGCAGAAAATATAAAATTTGAATTTACGCGCGCAAGTAGAGCGACAAATGACAGATGACACGCAATGACTGAAAGGCGCTATTCATTGATAGGTGGTGTTCCGTGGATGCAAGATGGCGGCTCACCTCTCATCTTTGAAATGGATCTACCGCAACTACGTTCAATACTCGCGCCGTCGCACTCTTTCTCTCTCACACGCTCGGACGCTCTCTCTCTTACACACGGTTTTCCCTATCTTTAGGGTTTGACTCTCCTAGTTTATCTACTAATTGCAAACAGTTCTAATGGTTATTTAAAGAACAAGTGTATTAATAAGGGCGATTAACAATCGAGATAATTTAACGCGTAAGCGGAGCTAGCGCGTTAATGTTTGAGATTGTTGATCGCCATTTTAATTCACGAGTTTGTTACAAAACTTTTCCGTCGACAGTAGTTTTCGAAAATAGAGATATCTCACTTTCAATGTTTATTTATTTAACGTTACGATAAAAAACAATCACTATTTTCTATTTTCTACTCAAAGATAGTTTAATTTTTCTTAGTGGTAGTTTTATTTTATTTTTTTATTATTTATTTTCAAATTAAAATAAAAAAAAAAATACTCTTGGTGGGTTTTGAACTCTCGACCTCAGTGTTGCCTGCCAGGTGAACTTTACCATTACGCCACGGGACCATATATGGTTTTGAGTGACAACTGGTGTAATGAACATTTTCTGAAATTTTATTTGAAAATTGACAAATAACTAATGACAGATATTACCAACAAATATAAAATGAATAAGAGCAATGTATGTTGGGTTGCATATAATCAAATCGTTGATTAATAGAAAATCAACTATTAACAGGGGTCATTAATCAACTATTTTCACTGCGTTAAAATACATAGTAAATGAACGGTCGACGGAAATAATTATTTACTCAACTCTGCATCAGATTTGGTATCTGAATTACCTGAAAAAAATCACATATCTTACGTACAACAAACTGATAGATCTAAGTTATAATGGGTTTATTTTTGGACCTAACAAAAGCATACGACTGTGATAATCATCAACTTCTACTGAAAAAATTAAATCTCTACGGAATAAATGGTTTAGTCTATGCTTGGCTAAATTTTTATTTATCAGGAATATCTCAGCAAATAATGATTACTAAACAGGGTGCGACTGTTAAGTCAAAAACTGAACTTGTCAAAATGGGAATTTCACATGGTAGTATAATTGGTCCAATAATATTCATCTTATATATAAATGATTTACCAAACTGTATCACGAATATGAATTGTTTTTTAAGTAATTATGCCGATGATACCAACATTTCAATAACTGCACAGGATTTTAATACTATACTTGATAACGAATAAAAGACAAATTGTCTAATGTTCAAAACAAATAGGTCGCAGTTAGAATATCCAAAAAGCATTCAGTTGAATGAATCTGAAATCATTATAAGTACAGAAACAGAGTTTCTGTCATGGGAAAGTCATATAGGAGAAATCTCTTGTTAGATACGGTTCAGTTTTTTATGGTGGTAGTAATTCTATAGAACAAATATTTATATGCCAGAAAAAAGTACTGAGAACAATGAAAAAACTTTGGAGCTTCTTGCAGAGGCATTTTTAAAACTATTAAAATTTTAACTGTTGCAGCAATATACATTGAAGAGTGTAATGTTTTTATTCCATAATAAGGATTTTTCAATGCAAATTCACCAACACATTCATACCATAGTAGAGACAGGTATTATTACACATATCCTATTCACAGGCTGACTGTTACAGAAAATGGTGCCAAATATTCTTGTATGAAATTTTTCAATAAATCTCCTCAGAATATCAGAAAGATAAAAAGTAAAATGCAAGACGAAAAATTCTAGTAGATAGTGAACCATATACAGTACAAGATTATTAAAATGCCTCTTTTTAAATATTTAAATATACTTATTTGACAAATATTTCGTTCTGAATGTGCATATAATATTTTTTATTTATATTTGATTTTCGAAATAAATATTTTTATTATTAGTCGACACAGGCTTGAATCGAATCGTCATGACGTCATAGTGGTCATGTTATATTTTGTGGTTATAAACCATTCCAGAATTACGTCACGCTGTTAAATTTGAAGCTTTTCAGGTTAAAAGCTAGCCAAAAAATGCCAAAATAATAATAATAATAATGTTTATTTGCAGAATGATACACAATAATCAAAAAGAAATATTTATTGAATCATGCCGCAAAATAGAGATGACAGACAGTAAAACTGATGCGAGTGTCATCCCTAGTAACTAGGAAAAAATCAACTAATTTAATTTGACACATGAATAAAAAGTGACAATGTTTGACAATTATTAGCTTCGAAAAGTAGATCTTTGTAAACTTTTTTGGGCTTCATGGTTGACAATGTCTTTAGATTTGCTGGAACCTGGTTGTAAAGACTGTATATATTGTAAGGAGGGGTTTTGTTGAGAGTAACTTTATGAAATAAGGTCAGTGAATGCAATTTCCTCCTAGCAGACATACTAAGCCATTTCGTGTCTTTCAGTTTATGTGAGATGGCTTCGTATTTTCTTATGCCATGAATATACCAGCTGAATCTCATTAATTTCGATGGGGATATAACATTTTCAAATTGGCATAGGCTCGTCTCACGCATTTAATAACATGATACTTAAACTATATCTAACTTCAAACCCAAATTTCTGGCGACTCTGACAAAGATATATTATTACCACCAATATCAATATCATTTTCAATTTGTATTTTATTTTTACCGAATATCAAAATTTGTGTTTTAGCAGGATTAACCTGAAGCTGGTGTTGTTCTGAAAATGATACGAGCTTAGATAATTCTTGATTAATTACGATATTTGTTGAATCAATATCAGCTTCTGATAGGGTAAATTTGATTTGGGTATCATCAGCGTATATGAAAGGTTTACATCTATTCAAACAAATGGTAATATTACATGTGTAGATTGAAAACAGTATAGGGCCCAAAATGGAGCCTTGAGGCACTCCACAAAAAATATTTTTTATATCAGATTTTCCTGTACTGGTTTCAACAAATTGTACTCGATCGGTGAGGTGGCTCTTCAAAAAACTTATCGAAGTTGGAGAAAAACCTATATAGTGTAGTATTGAAAAAAGTAAACTGTGATTTATAATATCAAAAGCTTTCGAATAACCTAATAGAATCAAGGCTACAGAATTCCCTCTACCAATATCTCTAAAAATGTCATCTGTAACATCCAATAGGGCCGTAGTGCAGCTATATCCATTCCTGAAACTAGACTGGTTCGTGGGTAAGATATTATATTTTTCAATGCATGAAATAATCTGAAATTCCATGATTTTCTCCAAAACTTTGGACAAAACTGGTAAAATCGAGATGGGCCTCAAATCATTGAAACTTGAAATATTTGATTTTTTCGGAAGAAGAATTACTTTTGATACCTTCCATTGTTCTGGAAAAGTGCCTTGGGATAAGCATGTAGTGAATAAGTGAGTTAAAACGGGAGGAATTCGAGGGCAGCATAAAAGTAGCATTTCTATTTGTAATCCGTCTATACCTGCAGCCTTCGACTTGATATCAATTAAATACTTGTAGACAGTATTGCTATGAACAGTTGAAAATTTAAATAACGATTCAGTATGAGGTAGTGAATTATTGCTATAGTATGACAGTAATTCAGCATTAGCTTGGTTTGAATTTCCAGAATATAAGAGAAAATTTATTTCATTAGGCCTATTCAATTCATCTGGTAATTTGTTTGAATTAGTTTTGGTTTTTATATTCAATTGCTTCACTTATTCTCACAAGAGTCTGCTGTTCTTTCCATGATTTTCAACACAGTGTTTGAAATATGCTTTCTTTTCGTTGTTGATAGCAGAGTTCGTAAAATCAGGAAATATTCTGGCAAATCCTTATTGATATTCCTCAAATTTTGGTTAGCAAGTATTTTATTTGTATTATTTTTTGTGTGAACGTCTAGTGTGCAAAAAACCAGTTGGTGGTCGGAGCCATTACCAACCTCTCTGCAACCATGATCTAGAAGATCTAAATTATTTGAAATTAGTATGATATCTGAAAGTGTAGAATTAGAACCAGTTACTCGAGTGGGTTCAGTTACAATTTGCTTCAGATTGAAAAGCCCAATACAATTATTGAAGGCATCGGTATAGTTATTTCCGAGATCGAGTAAATTTGTATTAATATCGCCACCACAAACAATTTCATTACAATTAGCAATTACATCAGATGAATTTCCTTCTAGGTTATTCAAAAATTTATTTAAGTTCCTGTTGGGTGGCCTATAAATAGAGAGTACCAAAACTATATTTTTTATTATCAAAACTGAAACTCACCCAAAGCTGCTCTACAACATCACAATGACTTACCTCCAAAGTTTTGTATTTAAAAAAAGATTTTATGTAAATATCAACTCCACCTCCCCTCGAGCCTCTATCTTTCCTAATAAAATCATAACCATCAATTATCATGTAATCAGGAATATCTTCCGACAACCAGGTTTCAGCAACACCCAGTACATCATAGTTTTCCTGTGCTATAAACGACCTCAAATCTACAAAGTTCGAAGTTAGAGATCTAACATTGAAAAACGCAAATGAAATGTTTTTCATAAGAAAATGGTAAAAAGGTTGCAATTAGTGAAATATATACTAATCACGAAAACAAGTGTGAAAGATGCTTCGCAAAAAACATCAAATCCCAATAATATTCAAAAATCATAAAAACCTATAACAAAACAGTAAACTGTCATTTGAAACTTCTTAGGTTGAAAACCAGTCGAAAAATGACAAAATAATGCCATTTGAAGTTATTTAGGTTGAAAACTAGTCGAAAAATTACAAAATAATGTAATATTTGGTTATAAATGAATGTGCGCCCTCCAGAGATAATTATCAAAGTCACGTATTCTGGAATGGTCTATACTTTATGATTCATGAATTAATTACATTGACTTGTCGCCATTCGAACCAACATATACACGTATCATCATTAATCTGAAAGTTATATGTACTTTTTTTGTGATTGCAAATATTTGTAGTTGTATCACAGCATACAGAGATAATACTGAGGATTCTGGGGTTGTGCAATTGTTGTACCTGGGTATCTATGAATGGTTTTTGAAAGTTGATTTTATCTGTTTCTTTAAAACTAAAAAATACCTTGAATCGCTGATTGACCCTAGCATTTTTGTGATAGAACTAAACATGGGAAATATCAAGTTTCTTTTATTTTTCACTTGTTCTAGTGCCCAATCCTAAAACCTCCAATTTTTGGGGTAATTGTTTCCAGATTCTCCTAATGTTTTCTTTTCCCTAACCCGAATATTCCTCCATGACATTCTCCGTTTTTTTGATAGTTCAAATTTCAAATTCATCAGTAAAGGAAAATTTTAGGTCAATAATGGGATGTTAACACATAATACAAAAGCACATGGTCACTTGAAATAATAAAGAACAACACGTAAATTAGACCAAGATGGATGTACATCAATCGTTTCGACTGACGACAAGAAAGTACTTGTCGTCTACTAATCGTGGGAAAGTAGGCTATTTGCAATACACACACGATTGCCGTAAAACTTTCGAATCATCATCCTGTATATGACGCGATTAAGCGGATTAAAGTCCGATTGTGCCTTCGGAATCGTCAGAATGTAGGTAGTTTGCAAAACATATATACGATTGTCCAATAGGTTCGACATCCTCAAAATCGTCTAAACGATACGATTGAGGTGCGATCGTCACTTAGGAATCCCAGGGCAGTTTAAACATAGGAATCTGTCAAATTAATCTGCAAACCAATACTACAATCGAGTGTGAATTACACCAGGTGAAGGAAAGTGCTACACCTCGATGCAAACGAATGAACCTTTGACTGAACATTGATAAACCGGGCCTTAGTATGGTCTGCCATTATTAGGGCTGGTTTTTCAATACCCTGTTAGCGTGGTTTGACTGATGGTAACAATGTGATTTTTCAGTTCATTTGAGTGAATGTCATATTCATTCTAACCACCAGTCACATAGCTGTCAGTCAAACTATACGCTTGCAGGATATTGAAAAACCGACCCTTATCATTCCTTCAGTATTAACAAAATCTATTTAGAATCGAAAAAAATATGAAGTGATAGAAAGCCAAGAAAAAGGCTCGCATGTTAACTATCTTGCAGTTTTCACGCACAGAAGCGTAAAAAGTGCATATGCTCGTAAATTGCATATGTCATACTTCAAAAACCTTTGATGTCAAGGCAGTTTTGAACCTGCATGAGAAATGCATATCCATCGACGTTCACACTTGTGCCCGTCGGCGCGCATGAAAAAGACGGGTGAGCACGTACGGAATTAGAACAATTTCTAGTTCAAATAATGAAAGATGCAGTGAAATATTCGACGCGATGATTTGAAAATATCCAAATGTCGTTCCTCCAGTATTGAGAAAATTAATACAGAACCAGAGATAATATGATCTTGTGATAGAAACGCACGTATATGAATGGTCTTGCAGTTTTCAGGCACACAGGTCGAAAATAAATTGCACGTGCTTCATAAAACCTGCGTGGGTACCCATATATCTGTTGAAAGTAGAAACCTAAAACACTAGATCAGGACAACTGACAAACTTCACAGAATCCAAAGTATGTGTTGAGTCGTGTTTTTCTTAAGTGAAATAACTCGTTTTTATTCAAAGTATCTGACAAAACTCTTTTTTTCAAAACTGACAGTAACTAACGTACAAACCATTCTAAAAAATATACATATATATATATATATATATATATATATATATATATATAGGGTCATGAAAAATCGCTTTATTGGCGTCGACATCACATTTCTCCCCTCCCCCCCGTGAAAGAACTACGTTTTCTCCTCCATCAGTCAGCAGACGACATAATTTTGCAACAGGGCGACGATATGTAGAGGTTCTTGTTTTCACATCAGCTACTCGTATTCGTCCATCTGGTCCCGGGATCACTTTTGCTACTTATCCATCTGTTTCTGGGATCAAAGTCGTCTACTATCAATACTATATGCTCTTGTTGTCGTTGATCCACTTGGACCTCTCGGTAAGTTTCGGTAGATATTCCGTATCCATCTCTTCCAGAAAGCGTCAGTGAGCATCTGTGATTTTTATCATTCTTTGCGTGAATATCTACTCATTTCTGTAGTACAGGGTGTTCCATTCTGATTTCCATATCCAATCAGAAAGTGGTTGGGTGTTGAAGCCTTTGGATCTGCAGGGTTTACGGAAACATGTGTCAGAGGTCAAGAGTTAACAATATTTTCCGCCTCGGCAAACAGAGTTTTCAATGTTTCGTATTTCAGAGAATGGTCATACAGGGTAACACCAATGGTTATTTTCACTGAATCAATCAACCTCTCCTAAACACCTTCCATGTGTGGTGAGGCAGCTGGCAAAAGTCTGAAGTTGATGCCTTCCGGAACCATGATATCAGTTATGGTAGAATGATCAACTATAGCAATGCTTTTCTCAGCTCCACTGAAGCACCTCTGAAATTGGTACCATTGTCTCAATAAATTGTTGATGGCCTTCCTCTTCTCGCCATCATCCGTCTTATGGCCATAATCGCAGAATCGGTTGAGAGACTGTGAGCGATTTCTAGGTAGATGACTCGCACTGCCATACATGT
Source organism: Chrysolina haemoptera (assembly GCA_958298965.1). Taxonomy (NCBI): domain Eukaryota; kingdom Metazoa; phylum Arthropoda; class Insecta; order Coleoptera; family Chrysomelidae; genus Chrysolina; species Chrysolina haemoptera. The sequence continues at coordinate 26,565,884 of OY282586.1, read as the reverse complement.
AAATAAGACACCCCATCTCTTTTTCATTCTTCTACCAACTGTGACTTTCAGTGGGCCAAAGTAATCCATTCTCACAGTCACAAAAGCTCGAATGTCTGGAGTCAAACGTACAGCAGGCAGTTGTCCCATTTTAGGTATGCTCGGCTTCGCCTTAGAATTTCTACACTTCAAACAGCGTGTAAAAGTAGATTTTACGGCAGCTCTTCCATCGATCATCCAAAATTCCTGTCGTATCTCGTTGAAAATCGTTTCTACTCCCTGTTGACGAAATTTCACGTGATAATGTTGGAGAAGTAGTTTCGTGTAATCATGGTGTGGGCTCAGTATAAACGGTTCTTTTATCTCCATACTCATACAGGTCGACAAATTTGTCCTTTTTTTGAGTCCGTTCTCATCTAGATCTGCATTCAATTGCTTTAAACGTCTTTTGCTTCCCAGTGAAGCGTTATTTCGTAATAAAATGAAAATTTTGCCACTGAGAATATTTGATCCAGTATTCCTCAGCCTTTTGGAATTTCACAGTAACACATTGTTTCAGTTTTTTGTCGTTTCACTCTACTAATCAAAATTTTGCAAAAGTCCACGAAGACGCTCTTATCAAACGAATCCATTGAGAGAACCGTTCAGTTGCAGGAAAAAAATTATATTCTCCGCAGTGGGAAGCAAATGCAATGAATTAATTTTTCCTTCTCAGTTCTGGATCATGGATGGTACTTACCAGAGTGTTTTTCATTTGGAACTGGCCAAAATTCTCCTGATTTTGATAAAAATTCTGGATCATGAATCCATTTTGCAAATACGTTTTCATATGGTGTACACGAAGTTGGTCTTGTTGCTTCGTCGGCAATATTTTCCTTCGATGACACCCCAGTCCCTTGAATTAGTCAATTCTTGTATCTCTCCTATACGATGTGACACAAATTACTGGTATTTTCTTCCGTGTGGCTTTATCCAATAGAGGACACATTTTGAGTTAGTCCAATTATTGTTGATCTGGATATTAACCTCTAGATGTTCTTTTATACTCCAAGCTAGCCTTAACTGTATCCTGCAGCTCCATTCTGGGGACTGATAACGGCTTCAACGAAGCAATTTTGCTCTTTGCTGCTACTGAGCTTACATTCACTTGGGATTCTGTGACTATACGCAAGTACGCTACTGCGGCAAAGGCTTTTTCACTTGCATTAGCAAATAAATGCAACTGGATATTGTTTGAGAGATGGATGCTAGGAGAATAACATCGCGGAACTTTTAGTTTGGCTATCTCCTTCAAGTCTTTGGTCCAAGAAATCAAGGTCTTTTCGAGATCACTTCAGAGTTTCTCGTACCATTGAATTCCACTCCTCCATACATGATGATTTTTGCCCTTACGGCGTGAAATGATATCAATCCCAGCGGGTCGATTATTGACATTTTTCATGACAATTCTCTTTGTGACATTTTCGTCATATGTCAAAGTCTGGTTGAAGTTCACTAATATTTGATCAGTTTTCGAGTCCCACCATATACCGAGTACTCGTTTGGCCGATTCTTTTTCACTATCGAGCATCTTGGCTTCCAACGAAGATTCAGGTGGTGCTTGTTTTACAGCTGTTGAATTGATACCCTGTTGAAAATTCGAAATCCTCCAAGATTCAGTACCGTGCATACCACATTCACCTTGGATACAGCTACTTCCTCGGTGTCCACTGAGTCCAAATAGTCATCAACATAGAATTTTTGCGTCATGACCTTGACAATTTTGTCAGAAGGTGCTTTTTCTTTGGCGTTCAAATTTTTAATGAATTGAGCACAAACAGGAGAGCATATGGCACTAAAAGGCATGACCCTCATTTCATACGTATCAGGTGTTCATGTATGATCTAATTCTATCCATAAGAATCTTTGGGCTTCTCGATCAGACTCTCGTACCAGCACCCGATGGAACATCTCGGAAACGGCTGTAAGAGATAAGGTTTCACATAACAGGAGATCATTCAAGCTATAGCCATGTCAAAGACCAATCTCATCTTGCACGGCGGCCTAGGATTGTGGACAGGAAAATGCGGTAGGTACCATGTAGGTCTCAATTTCAGCTTATACAGATGTTAGTTGCTTGGTGTATCCTTTCTCTGCATAACTATCGATTTTCTTGCAGTAATCCTCAGCTAATATTCTGTCCTTCTGAAGTTTTCTTTCAAGGCATGCCGGTCTTTGAAGTGCCGTGGGTTTACTCTCGGGAAACTTGAAGTTGTCAAATTTCCCCAAAAGACCTATCTCAAAACGACTACCAACTCGTTTTGCAGTTGATTCCATAATACACATGGCCCTAATGTCATCTCTGATTGGTTTTGGTGGCTCATTTATGCATACCTCAAATGCTTCAACAGAAAATGACTGCTTAATCAGCTCGTGCAGATTATTCTCTGTTTTATTGACGTTACAGACGTGAAACGTATGAAATTTGCCACTTTCAGCTTGACTTGGAGTCGGACCATGAAGAGACCATCCTACTTGAGATCTAGTTGCAATGGGAAATGTTTCTGAACCATTCTTGAATTGTCTAGGAGACGTCAGGCTGACGTTATCTTGCCCAAGTAGCAGCAGCGGCCTTCCATTGTTTATATTGCAGATAGGAAGACCCTTCAGATATTCATACTTTTCCCAAACTTCTATATCGACTGTTTGTTCTGGCGAATCAATAGTCCTAACATTCTTCAGTGCAAATTTCGTGGAATTCTGCAGTCCAGATATTTGCAAGATAATTTTTTCTGACTTGTCGTAGCATGCAGTTTGTCCATTGGTCCACTGGATACATAGTGGATCAGTCTCGCCATGTAGATCAAGTTTATTCGCAATGCTTCCATCCATCAGTGTAACCGTTGAGGCTTCATCACACAATGCCAACACTCTCAGTACTCATTTTGGTCCGTGTGCCAGTACTGGAAGCATTCTGAGATGAATTTCCTTGGTTTTATGTCTCACAGCACATACTAGCTCATTTTCGGTGCTCAGGAGACAAGCATGATCCTCGAGAAACGGAGATGGTGATGAAATTTACCGCCATCTGTACCACATTCTCGTCTATTCTTGCACTTGAATTATTTATGATGACCTCTTTGAAGGCAGGAAAAGCACAATTTTTTGTCAGTTATGATTTTCCGTCCGGTTCCTAAGTCATCAAAAGTCATGTATGTTTTTTCTCCTCGCAATACAAACAAGTTGATTCTCTGCCATCGGACTTTTTCCCAATTTCATTTGTGTTCAGGACAGTTTCATGTCTTTTCTGGAAATATGGTCTATTGGGGTTGAAGTTGTTGTCTGGGTGTTTGCTGGGTACCTGAGGATTGCTCACATAACACGCTGCCTCTGCCATTTCACCTATCCAAGAAGCAAAATCTTTTAAGGATACATTTCCCTTATTATTCATTATTTTTGCAGTTGAGAGTTCCTCAAATAATCCGAAGAAACCAAACTCTCCATAGTGGCTACAAGGACACACACTTCATTAGAAAAATTAATCAATTCATCGGTTTTCTCTTATTGGCGGAATATTCTCAGTCTTGGCTATCATGACCTCGATTATGTATTCTGGTCGTCCATAACTCTTCTTCAGCGTGTCAAGAATCAAATCTGCATTTCTGAGAGACAACGGTGGACCAGCAATCGCCGTTTTGCCATCTCTGCAATTTTACTAATATTTCATCGGCACTGTAGTTGCACATTTAGTTATTCGTAGAAACCTTTGGTAGAGTAGGGTAAGGGTTTTCAGGGTTTATATCGAACGCAGGAAATTCTTTGTCTAACATATTTCAGGCTAACAAGGTATTTTGAAAGTGTTTGGCAAATCATCTGGATTTCGTCACGAGAATTTCCTTGGGCATCAGGAAATACTTCATTATCCGGGAGTTCGAAAGGCTCTACATTATTGACCCATTCAACAACGGAAGGCTTTTAATATCTGTTCATTTCCACTCTGTGAATATTCATTTTTTCTAGATATCTGACAAGCACATTAGGAGTTTGCATCTGCTTCTATTTCTGCTTCTTTTAATTCATGTTCCATTTGCAGTAGCTTCATTCTATTATCTAGTTCTTTTTGCTTCATTTCTAGATCTTCCTTAATTTTTTCTAGCGTTTGCTTTTCCTTTTCAGTCTGAATAGCAAGTCTCTTCTTCTGAAGATCCAGTGAAGTTGTTGGTTTTATTTGAAGAATGAACAGAACGAGAATTATTTTGATCAAAGTGATATTCGAGGGACTTCATTGACTTTGAACATGCCTCAATCACTGTCTTGTCACAAGATCTCACAGTTTCCATCATGACTGATTGAGATTTAGGTCTTGAGGATACACTAGTTGATTGAACAGTAGAGCTGCTGTTGATCATAGTGGGTAAGGTACTAACATTTCCACTACCGAATCCAGCTGGTCACTTGAAGTCATGTGACAAATTTCTATTCACTCCAGCACTATTTCTTCTCAATCTTTCTTTACGTTCTCCCACTATATTTTCCATATCTGTTTCAGATCAGCTAGAAGGACCAATGTTGAGTCGTGTTTTTCTCAAGTGGAATAACGTTTTGAAACTCATTTTTATTGAAAGTATCTGACAAAACTTCTTTTTTTCAAAACTGACATTACAGTAACCAACGTAACTGTATTTCCATTTGAGGGTTATACCCAATCATACCCAATAACATTTATATTTATATTTTTATACAGTGACCGCCAAAAAGTATGTAACATATGGGAAAAAAATTTATTATTGGAGTAGTGGAAAAAATATTGTGGGGAAAAGTTTGTGCATCTCCGATAACCTAAAAATTGATTTTGACACATATCACGTGATCGCTAGTATGGCGGCAAATTGAAAAAAAATTGCAGTGCAAGGGCAAAAAGAGGGGTAAGATGGCAAGATATCAAAAAAAGTTAATTGAAAAAGTTACTTAGAATTCAATTTTATACACATTAACGAAGTTTCAAAAGATAATTCAAGAAAATTGAAAATAGCATTTTTTTTAATATTTTCCCATCTATTAAAAAATATAAATGTTTTTTCTTATGGATAGCTTAACTATACTGAAACATTTGCATTTCAATGATAATGACAAAACGTTCTCATTTTCTTCACACCAGAGGGCACTAAATTGAAAAAATAGTATTTTGTCAGGACCTTTGCTGTTACATCGGTTCCTATCTAATATTTATATCCGATTTCCACGACCATTGTGATGACATGACACTCCTAAAACATGATGTTGTCCAGATTATAATCAAGTTCCGATGATAATCGTGGATGAGCGTTTCACCTCGCACATAAACATGTAAATTATAAGTCTCTTAAATTTGACTCCCTATTAAGGAATGGGCAAAAATAGTGGTATCATCTGCATATACCGCAGTGCCCATGTCCTTTCTTTCGCACTGAGAAAAGTCACACGTATTTAGAGAGTACAAGTGTGGTGATAAACTTGAACCCTTCGGGAGACCTGCCTCGATCGGAAACTCAGCGGAGCGAGTGTTGTTTACTCGCACCATAAACGTGCTCCCAACAAGGTTAGAGTTTATTAGACTTTCCATGTATGAGGGCATGCCTGCCTTCGGATTACTAAAAACTGACCTCACCACCACCTCACCACCACCAAAGTTATTAGTTTACTGTGAATTTATAATCTATACTTCGCATCGTGCAAGAATAGCTCAGTTTTAACAAAAGCAGTTGAGATCGAGCATTTTTTCAATATTTCCATTGGCCAATACCAATATCTTCCAACTATTGGTTATTGGACTTTTAATCACGAAGACTTCCTCTAAACAATATAAAAATAATTTCAGGCTAATCCTACATGGACCCTTCACTTTCCTCTGGGAACCTGCTACCTACTGCGTAGCGTAAATATTCAATTCAATCAGTTTGATTTTTTATCATTCCATTACCCGACTCGTATAATCAAAGAAGTTCACGAAATTGATACCGTGCAACTTGACAACGTCGCAACGCAAGGTCGGCGTTTCATGCCGCGTCCACCACTGTCCGGCCGGGGCAAAATCGAAGACTGGTGCGTTCTGAATTTTGTATGAAGTATACAGAAAAATATTCTGAATTTGTACGGTCTGACGAAGTGCGCGACTGGGCAAACATGTTCTGTTTTTAAACTAATTGGATGGAATATTATTCGGTATCTTTTCATTTATGCTAGAAAACTTTGCCAGTAGACATTTTTATTGTTTTTGAAGAATGCAGTCTGCATTTTGATATTATAGAGGTGTAATTTCTGAAAAGATCCAATCGCTATATTTAGAGTTGAAAATTGTTTTATCGCCAAAGTATAGTGCTAGCATAATTCGAATCTATTCAGTTATGTTTCTGTGTTTGTCAATTAGTGCGAAACATCTATCGGATATTTTGCTTTTCTACTAATATATATGGACCCAACTTTTACTCATAGCGACCTGTACTATTTGTTTTTTCAGAAATCGATCCGTGTCGCCTATAAATCAATTATTACCTAACATTGCGTTTTTATGCCACGTAAAGTTTTTAAATGCAAGTTGGGGACTTAGCAGGTGTGAGTACAAGGGATGATGATAAATTTGTTCCCATCAGGTATAAGCAGATTGACTTACAAATTTTTATACCCATTCCTCGGTAGGTAAATTCCCTCCCAGTACATGAGTAATATAAATACCTGACATTCGCCTTCTTCCTAATAAAAATGCACTCAAATGTCTACATAAGGTTAGTTCGTTCTGGTTTCATCAGACTAAATAATTACTCCTCGCAAAATGTATGTGTCTATTAAGTTTCCACGCACTCAAATATCTACGTAAGGATAGTTTTTTCTGGTTTGATCAGACTAAATAATAAATCCTCACAAAATGTATTAATTCAATTTCCACGCACTCAAATGTCCACGCAAGGTTAGTTTGTTCTGGTTATTTTATTCAATATTATTTTCACCTTTACAGTTTCTGATACAAACAAAATTTGGTACCAAATTCGACCGTTATTTTTGGCCCCTATCTCCTTGGGAAGAAATTTTTCTCTTCCCTGTACAAGTACATGTTGCCGAGTAAAAAAGGTAACATCAGCTGTATGTAACCCCAAAAATGATTTCATAAAATTTCCCACAACGAATGAAGAGCAGTTAAGCGCTAAGAGGAATAGCAGGTTTTTCCAATATTATAGGAACTATGGATTGCACACATGTAAAGATCCAAAGTCCTGGTAGTTCTATTTGATTAAGTTTATTTCTTTATTTTTTTTCCTTTTTTTAGTTCTTATTCAAATTATTTTACCATGCCTCTGCAAAAATTAAGTAGTTTCATATTTTCTTCCATTTCGACCAATATAAACAAACTAAAGAAACTACAAGAATAAACGCAACAAAACCAACAAAATTGTTTCTTTTCTTTTTACTATACTTGTGAGATTATGATCTCCATCCATTCGGTTTACTAAATATTAGTACCAATAATTATATAAAGGAAACTTTCCAAATAAAATTTTTATATAGGTATTTCTTAACTGAAGATTTCTTGGATTGGTGAAATTCGATTCAGGTAAGTATCGGATTCAGGTGTTGCCTAGCTTAGGAATTGCTTAGGTATTAGGTAGTTCCTAAAATCAGGTTAGACCAACACGTAAATTAAATTATTAAAAAAAGTCATCGATTCCTAGGATAAATGTTACATGATTCTATGAGGTCATGCAGGTTGAAAATGGATGATAACGTATGAGATTTTACAGCAGTCATTTGATTATTGAAAAAAATCATTGGTATTCTGCGAGATTGTTCCTGGCACGTTCCAATCATTCCACCCTTATGAAGATTGAATAAATGATCCAATGGATTATTATATGCACAATTGCACATAAATAAATAATCAAACAACCAAACTTCAAATGCTGATGGAAAAATATGTAAATTACACATTCATTTCTAACAGAATCGAAAAGCGGGTAGATCTGTTTAGGCAGAATTGTCACGATCTGTTCTTCGTCCGTATTATCACAACTCGCATCATTTCATGACTGGCTATCCATGTTCTCTAATACCTCGCTACAAAACGTAGTCTAGGCCGCGCCATCTTCCGAGTAGAGGAATGAGCTCTCCGAGTAAGTTTTCCTGGATTGTTTCATTTCGTTGATCTTGTGTCTTAGTAATCTTTCTAAAATATTTTTGAAATATTGTGGCGTAATATGATAGTAATAGTCTATTCGAATATTTTGGCAATATTCTTATTGACATTTTGTTTAGAATATTCCATTTGGTGTCATAATGTTTTTTCGGTTGGATCTCATGAAATCTCATAGGATTCGCACAAAATTTGATACGGAATTCCAAATACAGATTGGACCATCGAATCCTGAACAAATTTTTTATACAAAACCGAATAAGATAATAGGTTGTGAATTTCCACACATAGGTTCTCAAGCTTTTGAATGAGGATATAAAACATTTCTGTTGTTGAAATTGGAATACATCATCGAATTGTATAGTATCTTTTTTGAACCACCACTGCCTAAAACAAACTCTTATACTCGTATCCTTGTTTTCTTAACAACATTTGTGAATTCTCAGTGATTCTGGGTTGTATGAAAACTTATAGGAGTATATATAATATCTGATAAGTAATTCCTGATCCAAACCATTACATTGTTCACACAAGATACACAATAAAATTGGATACGGAATTCCTGATACATACCATCGAATCCTGATTTCACTTTTTTCATACGATACCCAATAAGATTATAAATTGTAAAGGACCACGCACACTCCTTATGCAAAAAGTCTTTAGGTCAAATTTTCCAAATTTTTAGTATGTTGTTGGACTCTGCTTCCTGAACAAAAGTTACCATAGGCACAAAAAAATTCTATGTATAGTTTACGAGATACAGAGTGTTGAAATTGTAAGATGGAACTTTCAAGCCATTATTTACTGAACTTTATTGCTGGGAATATCATAAAATGATTGGTGGATTTTTGATCTACACCATACTACTATACTTGGCCAGTGCAATGTTATGTTTTTCAAGTATTTTTTAAAACTGTATACAGGGTAAATCATGACTTTTTCCGAGTTACACAAAATGAAAATAATTTCAGAATAGAGCATCAACGTGAGTCGGATCGTATGAAAATTGAATTTTCTGTGTTCAGTATATGAGTTACATATATTCGATAAGATTCACTGATTTCAAAAAATATGATTTTTCCTTAAATATACAGGGGAGATTGAAAGTATAAGTGTATCTGTTATATATTCTTTGGATTACATGATTGGATCAATTCAGTACACTAGTTATATGTGCCATGTAGCCACTTGACAGTACGTAAATTTTGAATATTATACAGTGTGACTTAAGAATACACGAGACTGATATTACCTAAAATTAGCGAAATACCCTGTATAAAAAAATCTAACCGGTCAATTTTCCTTATTTCTTCACATTGTATAGGGGATATATCACATGCACTTCTGTGAAGAATACAGGAACTTTCTGTGTCTAGTTTTCAATTAATGGATGGAGATGCTAAAAATCCGATCGTATGATTATTCATTTGAAGGATAATTCAAACTAATTCCTCACAAAGTAGCTCCCAATTTTTTTTCCACTGAGAGTACACAGAATAACTATTTAAATAGGGCTTGTCGAAAGTAAGAAATACGGGGTCGGTCAGTATATAGGTATTTACTTAAAATACTAATGTAACTATAAAAAATTCACACTATGGACAAATTCAATATTGATTCTTTCTTCCTTCATACTTTGAAATGAAAACGGAAAGTTCCTTTACCATGAAATCAATGAAAATCACGCTAATGGAATTGGTGAATACTAACAAATATAAAAATAATATCTGCTATCGGAATATTGAACAATTTGGCCACTCTTCAGTGAGGTTTCAAATCTGTCATGTGAGGTATAGGTTGAAAAATGCTTATAAAGCATACCATTGCACTGGCCAAGTATAGTAGTATGGTGTAGATCAAAAATCCACCAATCATTTTATGATATTCCCAGCAATAAAGTTCAGTCAATAATGGCTTGAAAGTTCCATCTTACAACTTCAACACTCTGTATCTCGTAAACTATACATAGAATTTTTGTGTGCCTATGGTAACTTTTGTTCAGGAAGCAGAGTTCAACAACATACTAAAAATTCTGAAAATTTGACCGAAAGACTTTTTGCATAAGGAGTGTGCGTGGTCCTTTCCATACATTCCTCATACGTTGACATGCTTGTGAATGAGCATAAATTATCGTCGTGATTGAAAGTGGAATACCTCATCGAATCTTATAGTCTCCTTAAACAACCACCGCCTGATATAAACTCATATGCCATGTATTCGGATATGCTTATAAATTGCATCTACTTACAAATCCTCATACAATCTTTCAAAAAGCGTATGTGCCAGGGATATGTACGTATAGGTTACAGACTTTCCACGTAGATCTTTATGAATTCTCATAATTCGTCTATATTTTTTCATGAGATTTCATGTGTCATTTTCGGCACGGATAAACTATATGGGATTTTCATATTTTATCCTATATGGTCCTCAATTTTCTACAAACGTCAAAAAATGACAAGTTCGCGCATTGACAACAATACGTGAAGTGACACTGTTTTTCATTTTCCTTCGTTACCATGACAACGAGCGAAATACATATACTTCGCACACTGCATGTAAATTATATGGGATTTTCATATTCTAATATATCTTCCTCAATCAAGCAAAAATTCAAGAAATCATTCGTTTCTAACTTTATGGTCCTCAATCAAGTGAAAATCCTAGAAATCATTCATTTCTGAATGTTCAACAATAATTAAATAAGGCTTTTCAAACTATCTATTTTTTTTGACGTTTGTAGAAAAGAATTTGTCTGCATCTCGTGAGCGAAATACTTTGGTAATCTCGACTATTTTTTTCAACTCGTTGAAAAAATATCAATTCTTGATCACCATTTCGCGCACTAGATACAAAAATAACTATTTGAGTTCCTTGCTAAGAACTGTTTTGAGAATGTTTTGGTTAGAATTGGCTAGCTTGATTGGTTTTCCGTTGGAAAAATAAAAACGAAAATAAAAAAATATCAGTTTCTTTGCGATATTTGAAGAACTAATAATTTAGTTTTTTTAGACATATAATGAAAGGTCCATAATGATTATCAATCAGTATAAAAATGCGCAACTTTGCCCAAATTGAACTAACTATCCACCTCAATTAAGGTAATCAAAATTATATATGAATTCAACACAGTCTCTGAACACATAGGTGTAAATGAATTGATTCACCCAAAATTTGTATTAAACACAGGACATGTTTTTGTACACTTTAGTTTTTTCAAATAAACTACTATAACTAATCTGCTGTTAATTAATTTATGTCTGATTTATCTGGACAGAATAAAAATTTTGGTAACTTTTCTCAGGCCGTCTTCAAACTTGAATTATTAGCTCAAATTGTGTGGAATTTTGTGATCATCACCCAAACTACTCTGCGCCAACGGTAGAGGCTTTATGTCATTGGACCCACATCCTCTCAATAACACAACCATCATAATGTTATGTACTTAAATTCAAATTACTACGAATGAAGAGTAGTTCAAGCAGAGACGTGACTTTAAGAAACCTTTCTTCCAACTGCAATCCCATCATTCTATTACAAATGGAACAACGTATGACTCTTGGTTGGAATAAAGATTGACATTTACGACTACTTCTTTTTATTCGAATTTGTATATTATATTTTTAGCGATTTCGAGTTGTAGCTTGAAATTTCGAGGCGTGACATTAAGAGGTGCGTTAAAATGGCACTTAAAATATTATTTACAGCCAGTAATTAACTGACGTTTAATTACCATTCCTTATTGGAACGTAGATTGTTCTAAGAATTAATGAGCGGGTAATATATTGAGGAATCGATCTATCTTGCATTAATTTTAGTATAACCGAGACTGCATTCAATGAATCTAATTCTTGGAGTCGTATCTGAATTATGAACTTTTGCAAATCAATATTCTACCATTATATCCTATTCGGGCCTGAAATGACACAATGAAAACCTGAATATTATCTCTCATTATCGGTCCTCTTTCACGTACATGATCGCAAAGCTATACAATTGGATTCCGGAAGCCCTGAAAGGATTGAACATGTATGATTTCAAAAAACATTTGAAAGAACCTCTTCGAACTTGTGATTTGAATTTCTTACAATTCCTGACATGAGGTATCTGACAACTATAATGTAATTTTTTTTCCTTGTGGATCAGACAAGAGCTAACTAACTCTGCCTTTTGGTAGGATCTTGTTTTCTGATATAACTGTATAAATGTATTCTTGGGTTGTTCCCTTCTACCAATAAAAGCATTCATTATTATTATTATTATCATTATTAATATAAATATTGAATTGAATCTGAATAATCAAACAATTATATTGCAAGTCATCTCGAAACAATTTCAGGTTTTCCACCTGTTTGAACAGGAGCATATTCAATTAAAATTCTACCTGTACGTTTGATTAATGACAAAAACATTTTTTTTTGTAATTTCTTGTCAATATGGTGACTTTGTGTTTACATTTTGAATTTCAAAATGACGGTCATATTTGCACAAGTGTGAATATAAGAGTTCATTTTAGTTCGAAAATATGAATAGGACATTCATAAAATCTGTTGTGGAATCATCTGCGACTGAAACTTTAGTCACTATTTTCCATCGTTCAAGATAACCTCTTGGTAGGTATTCATGTTGAAAAGGAAAACATTCATGGAGAATGTTCCCCTATTCAATAAGAGTTCATATTTATACTAGTGTGAATATGAAAATCAATAGTATGTCAACCTGTGTTCTAGGTCATTCAGACCGATTAACTAGTAGAGACAGACCGGTTACCAATGTGTCAAGCCTCTTCATCGAGTTCTTGGCATCGGGGGTGGTGCTACAGGCAGACGGTATCAACAAATAACGCTCTTGCAGAAGAAGCAGGGGTGCTAGAGGCTCTCGGGTAGCAAGTTTTGTGCATGTGTCGTCGTACACAGGCAGACTTGGGTAATTGGAATCGGCTGGGTAATAGGGGCCCAGTCAACCAGCGAAATCGCAGTAAGTCGCAGGGAATTCAATATAATATCTCATTATTTCGATGTTACATAAAAGTTCCTCAGTAAAGGTGCTGCAAGAGTTCCACAATCAAATCGACCAAATTAACATGTAAAATCCCATTTAAAATTTTAAGGTCCATCGTGGACCTTTTACGACGGAAAGGCGAGTTCACACCTTCACGAACACGCAGTGACGATGGTATCTCTAAAGCCTCGAAGTCGTGAAATATCAAGTGGGCTTTAGCTTCAGCTCGCTGGTCTGCTGTCAGCGTGTGACGTAGTCGAGCTGATCCGTATCAAAGATAAGAGTTTCCCAGTACTCAACGCCGGATAGTGAAAATGAATATTTGATATATATGCAATGAAATGAAAAAAAAGGTTGTTAGACTGAGGGATCGAAGTGTAGCGAACCAGCAATCTTCGGATTACGAAGCGCACCTCTACAGACAAGGCTATGAGACCTCTTAGTGAATGTACGTTGAAATGTTGTTTATACAGCGCGAGCCGCCGATCGGCGAAGTCGAGCGGCGTTATCTACCGCACGCCGGGTTCTATCTTACCGCAAGCCGAGTGCTCGAATATTAAATGAAAAGAATAGTAATTGTGAATGAAATTATTCGAATTGTTAAAGTGGTATAATAATAATGTTTGAAAAAAATTCGAAAAATGGTGGGGTAACGAGAGTGTAACGTTTCAACGTGCGATTCCAATGAGTAACGTATACAGGGTGTTTCATAATGCATAATTTAAGAGAAAAACAACAGGGTGTTTCAAAATAAGTCAAGGGATTCGAAACAACTACTCACCCATACAAAGTAATTGAATTACATCTGGCATATATGTGATGATGGTGTTGATAGGAGATAGGAGACAGAAGATAGAACATAGGATATAGGAGGCAAAAGATAGGAGATAGGAGTTAGGAGACATATAGATTCACAGACAGGCAGACTGACAGATTGACTGATAGATTGACAGGTGGGTAGACTGACAGATATTCAGTTTGATCGAACCAGAACGAACTAACCTCACATATAGAGCATTGAAAAAAAAACATAACATTTCGTCTGATCTAACCAGAACGAACTAACCTTAGATATAGCGACTTAAGAACCTCAACGTTGTTAGGAAAAAAGATGGCTGCTGTCATTTGTCAAATATCAGGTGGAAAATGAATCAAAGAAAAAACGTATCATTGAGGATTCGAAACAACTACTAGCTCATACAGAGAGGTTGAATTACATCTGTGTGTGATAACAACGACATACTGCACCATACTGCGACATAATGCGACATACCGAACATACCCATACTGCATCATACGGTGACAAACCGAACCATACCGAACATACCCATACTACGACATACGGCGACATACCGAACATACTTATACTACGACATACGACGACACACCACGTTTAGCGTAAGTACGGCATACTGTGATATAGATAGGAGATAGGAGATAGGAGACAGGAGATAGGAGACAGAAGATAGGAGAGAGGAGATAGGAGTCAGAAGACATATAGATTGACAGGTAGGCAGATATTCAGTTTGATCGAACCAAAACGAACTAACCTTACGTATAGCGTCTTAAAATATTGGAGGATTCGAAACAACTACTTACCCATACAGAGAGGTCGAATTACATCGGACATTTAAAAACGTATCATTGGGGATTTGAGGATTTGAAAAAACAACTACTTACCTATACAGAGAGATTGAATTACATCAGACATCTATGTATTGTTTGATCGAACCAGAACGAACTAACCTCAGGTACGTCAGTAATCCAATCCGCGCTTATGAGAATAATAATTATAGATGTAATATTCAGAGTGTGTTAATAATAATGTTTAAAAAATGTGAAAAATGATGGGGAAACGAGGTTGTAATGTTTTAACGTGCTATATCGGGTGTACCAACATGTCATTTATGAAAAAAAAAAAACGACAGGGAGTCTCAAAATTAGTCATTTGAGAAAAAAAAAAGATGGCGGCTGCTTGTTAACGTGCTATACCAGGAGTACCAACATAACATTCAAGATAAAAAAAAAACAACAGGGTGTTTCAAAATACATCATTCAAAAGGGGAAAAAACATGGTGGTTGTTGCTGCTTGTCAAGCAGACTGACAGATATTCAGTGTGATCGAACCAGAACGAACTAAACGAAGACAGGAGATGAGAGACAGAAGATAGGAGACAGAAGATGGAAGATAGAAGGTAGAAGATAGGAGACAGGATTCAGGAGACAGACAGATTGACAAACAGGTAGATTGACAGATATTCAGTTCGATCGAACCAGAACGAAATAACCTTACGTAGGTATAGCATAGAGATTGAATTACAGGGTATCTCATAAAGTGTATCAAGATGGGGTCTGTCATTTTCAACGTGCGATACCCATTTTTTCGTAACTTTATCAACGTCCATTTTAATCGCATTTTTGCATGTTTTGACGTATTAAATTTCAACTACTTTTTGGAATGCCAAAAACACCAATTTTCGATACATATTTTATGCGTTTCGGCGTTTGAAATTTTGTGAGTTTTTTGAAACACGAAAAAAGTGTATTTTGAGCAATTTTGAAATGTCTATTCTCCATAAGAAATACATGTAAAAATGTATTTTTAACACTTGTAATTTTAATCATTTTTTCGAATGTGTTTCGTTACATTTTTCACACATTTTGGCGTTTCAAATTTTAACATTTTTTTCGACCGCGAAAAACGTCTATTTTCATCACATTTTTTGCGGGGGGACTGCCGCCGCAGTGAAGTCACCCCAATGTATTATACCGATTGACGATTGAATACTGACAGATTGACAGGTAGGCAGACTGGCAGACATTCAGTTTAATCGAACAGTCACCTGTCAACTGTCAGAGTCGCTTCAGTCACCTGTCATTTGTCTAACTAACCTTATGTAAATTTCGTCTGACCTAACCAAAACAATCTAACCTCATGTTGGTAGATATATTTTGTCTGATCTAACCAGAACGAAGTTACCTCACGTCGGCATATGCAGAGCCTCCCAAAAACATAATTATGTGACTATTGTCTTGAGTAACGTAGACCTAATATTTTAGCGTGTGATGCATTCAGTCATGAGTGATGTAGCAGTCACATGCTAACGTGTGATATCATGCATTTAGTCAACTACTATAGGAGTCGTAGTCTTCTCATTTGAAAATATCATACATTCAGTCAGCTGTTGGTAGATACGTGGACCTAACATTTCAACGTGCGATACCATGCATTCGGTCAACTATCCTAAGAGAGGTTGCAATCTTAAATTCGGTTGTTTGAAGTACAAGTGACGAGGGACCTTAGCGTTCAACGTGCGATTCCATACATTCAGTCTAATTTCGGAAGTGATAGAGTTTTCAGAGTTCTCAGAATTCAAAGTCTAATACTATATACTCAGGCAATTGTCAGAATTGACGTAGGGCAGACTCAAATGTCGAAAATGTCGTTGAACGACTCACATAGTATATTTGTATTTAAGTAGACGTCATTTAAGCTTATTAAAGAGAGGTTGATTTATATACCGTTGAAAGGTATCACTTTCCAAGTAGTTTTACAAAAAGAACGCATTATAGACGAACGTTGATTTCAGCTGCAATGAGAGAAAAATATTCAGTTGCACAAGTCTGCAGAGAGAAAATTGAATTAACGATTGAAGAAAAAAACCTTTCTTTGAGATATTGCCTTCTCATTTGTATACACAAAGCGAGCAGAATGTGGGGCCCCATAAAATTAGTTGTGTGGCACACCTCGCACACCACAATAAAATGTTGTATAGTTCATCATACTAAAATAATTGTTTTGGGAACAAACACTTCGGAAAATATTAATTTTTTTATTTAAAAATACACAAAGGTACTCACATAAAATCAAAATATACGTGGCACAAAACACTTCACATATTTCCATGCTACACATTGTAGAAAAACTATTAAATTTCGCCTTTCACTCAAACATGTTAAATCAAAGCATGAAGTATCCAGGTTGAAAATTTAGTGTTTTCAAGGAATTGTTTGAGTGAAAAACAGAACAATTCCAAAAAGACATATAAATCAACTACCTTGAATTATATTAAGAACAATTCAATAATAAAATGAGGTCCCAACAAAGTCGTGTAGTTTGCAAACTTCACGACTTCACTCAATAAACAATATTTTTCATTTGGAAATGTTTCCTACGCGGTTTTTATATCAATCGGATGTGATGTTGTATCCAAGGTTATTTCACGTTGATAAACTTGAAAGAATATTTTATTCGCATAATTATTTTCACTGCTTTGCCAATAATATGTCTCTTGAAATATTCTCAAAATGTAGCTGTAGTGATTTTCCGTATAGGTAATAATGTCTAACGAAATAATTTCACAGAAATTTGACAAACAACAAGTTTTAATCAACTACGACAGGAATTTCATGCACATTTTTGATACATTGTTAAATAGAACAAATCATTTGCGTCCCCGAAAACATATGAAAACAAATTATAACATAGAATAACTTATATATTCTGCGAGGAATTGGGTCATTTGAAACGAAATTTTTGAGGATTTGTCGTACACAACCCCACACAAAATTAATCATGACATAATAATAACGTACACAAGGAGGTTTAAAATACCACCTTAAAGAAAAATCATATATTGCATGTTTCTGAAATGAAACGTCACAAAAAAAATAAATAAATATAAGGTGTCTAAAAATATGTCATTAAACATGAAAAATTCAGTAACGTATTTTTAGTAATTTTTTACGTTACTACGCTGACAAAATGAGGGATTTTTCGCATTAAATCCAAATAATATTCGAAACGGTATACTGATGTTGGAAAATGGTATTCGAAACGTTTTTCAGCTGTATTAATAATTAGAATGAAATGTTGAATGTCACTAACACGAATCTTAGCAGAAAAAACATACAGGGTTGTCCAGGAAGATTTAAAAATCAATTGTTGAAGAAACGAACAGTTGCGAGGTGTATATAAAAATAATTAATGAATTAAAATCGTGGAAGATATTCGCCAAACGTTATTCAACAAATTCAGTACATGACAACTAATGGGAGACATCTATCATTCAGCTGGAGACTGTAGGAGTAAGGTGTATACAGGGTGTCCCATAAAGTGTAATAGTGATAAAAATATATAAAGAGTGTTACATTAATTGCGATAGTAATAAAAATATGCCAAAAGGGCCACATTTCACATCCTTCACCAAATAAATTAGAGGAAAAGTAATCATATATTTATGTACCAATAAAATAACGTGGTTTGATTTTGAAGGAGTGGACATTATCGATTCGTTTGAATATCAGGACACACGGTTCAAGACTTT
The DNA here is from genome assembly GCA_958298965.1 of Chrysolina haemoptera. Lineage (NCBI taxonomy): Eukaryota > Metazoa > Arthropoda > Insecta > Coleoptera > Chrysomelidae > Chrysolina > Chrysolina haemoptera. The sequence continues at coordinate 26,547,434 of OY282586.1, read as the reverse complement.
TTGTCGGAGAGTATCAAACACACGATATAGTAAAATCGACTAATGTCGAAGTACCCTTCTCTCCAAATGTTTTCCCCAGGTGGAAAATATCAGGCAAACGTCTGACAGCAAACAATTACTTCCCTGGCTAATACCACGACGGACTTTGAATTACATCTGACAGATATTTCTGCAACGTTCTTCCGAAATGACCCACTTGCAGATGATTATTGTAATTATACAGCAGAATATCATTCAGTTAGCTGGGGAAGACCACTTGCAGACCCGTTTCGAGGTTCTTGCCTCATCATCAGTACAGGGTAGGTCGGACAACGTTAGAATCATCCTGATACAGCCAAATGAATTATAATCCATTGTATGTATAACTGATATTTCCCTACAAATGAAGCAGTGACTTACAGGTAAAGACAGCCGCAGAGCCACCCGCGGGGAAACCAAAAAGCAATAGTTAAATAATTCCAGATTTAAAAATTGCACTAGACATAACTCTGTCATTTTTAGAGATACAACTGCATGTCGGTACTCCAAAAAAAAGAAAACGATTTCTAACATATATTGCAAATTCACAATTTCTGTCAGAGTCATCGTGAAATTTCGTGGCCACTGTAAAGACTACTATGTGAGGATGGCAGATAAAATTGAAAATTCCAATGGAGTTTATTTACAGAAAAACAGTTTTCTCAGTCTCGATTCTTGAATATTTTTTTGTATTCCTTTCATTCAGATGGGGTCAGTTATTTGCTTTACTTCACCTCTTGAATTCAAACAAGTTTGTGCAGTGTTTTAGTTGGAGACAATATTGGAATGACTTCATTTTTCTGACTGAAATGTATGTTAATTCAAATAGAGAAATGAATGAATGTGGTATTTTTGGGAGTGGTCGAATCTAATTGATTCCAAACAAGTCTTGTGTCAGCGTCATTCGGGGTATGAGGATTCAAAATATTTCCGTCATTTTTAACGTGCGATACCCATCGAACCGTTCAGTCTTCCATCTCCTATCTCCCATCTCCTATCTTCCATAACGGTCGGAAAGAAGACTGAACGGTTCGATGGGTATCGCACGTTAAAAATGACGGACCCCTTCACGAAAACATTTTGAATCCTCATACCCCGAATGACGCGTGTTGTCTTTGATAAATGACAGAGCCAACCATGTTTTTGCTCTTAAATCATATGTTGGTCCACCCGGTATATGGTATTTGATAAGCAGGCGCCATCTTTTTTTCTCTCTTAAATGATGTCGGTTGTTTTTTCTTTCAATTGATGAGTGACACCCTGTATACATATTATGAGCTGTATACTACTGCACACGTTCATATAATTACATTCGAAAATGAAAGTTATTTTGCTAAGCTTATAAACGAAAATTGATGAACCATCAAATGAGGTGGCAGACATATACTTGACTGAATAAATCATCAAAGTATTTGCCACTATATAAATCACCAAGGTATTTGCCACTATTTCGACTAACATGAAACGATGTGGTCAACTCACAAACTCGCTTACTTCTCTGGAACAATGTACAAGACGTGTTCAATTGAAATCGATCTGATGATTTTGATTGCATCCTTTTCAAATAATTTGTCTCGTCGGTGCTGTCTTACCAACACATTTGTGCTCATTTCTCAACAAAATCGTATTGGTTATTTAAATTATTATTGAGTTCAGTGCAAATGTTTCGAATTATCTCGATATTGTGTTAAGACTCTCGAAGTAATTTGTCTCGTCGGTGATGTTTGCTCAAAAACTTGCTCACTTCTCTGGAACATACAACACAGGGCTCGTTTAATTGAAATCGATTTGATGGATTGTATGTTTATACCTGTATCATGTGTTGAGTCTACTAGAGGGAAATTATTCCGGCTCAAGTCAATGGAGGACATTTGACTGGATTGATTTTTAAAATATTCGAAAAATTAACTTTTTACACAGTGAGACTCATTTTCAATGACCGAACATTCGGTGATTTGGACTAATTTGACTTTTATTCTACCGATAAAATGTTGGTGATCGATTTCGAATTTTATATGGGCCTTCATTGTGATTGTGATCCCGATGTTTTGGTTACTTATATTTATCATCAGAACACTGTTTCAAATTTGTATCTGAATTTCATGTGAAATCTCGACTTTCGACGTGTTAGGTCCTCATCAGAGTGAAAATTCCAAATTTCTGTCACTTGTTTTCGTCATCAATACACTGTCTCGAATGTAATTCAAATCTAATGTAAAATACCTGTTTCAAGTTGTCTTTGAGTCCTCATCAGAGTTATAACTAGCTATTTTGGTTGATTTTTTTCCATCATCGGTATACTATTTCAAATGTTACTTGAATTTGATGTGAAAAATCCCTAGTTTCATCGTGCTGAGTCCTCGTCAGAGTTGAAACACCCAACTTTTGGAAAATCGTTTCCATAATCAGTACACTTTGTCTCGAATTTTATTTGTTTTCATCAGAGTTAAAACTCGAAGTTTCACTTACTTTTCTCATTATTATCACCGTTTCGCATTTCCTTTGAGTCTTCATCACAGTTAAAAACCCCAACCTTGGATTGAATGAAAAAATCCCTCAATTTCTGGTTCTATTTGGACTTCATCAGACTACAACGTTTCGCATATTTTCCCATCATTAGTATACTATTTCGAATGTTAGTTGAATTTAATTTAAAATCTCTACTTTAGACGTTTTCAGTCCTCATCAGAGTTGAAACCTCCAAATTTCGATTACTTGTTCCCATCGTCAATACACCGGCTCGAATATCTTTTAAATTTAATTTTCACCAATTTAGTCGGTGTGGACGATTTGTCTGAACAACATTCAAAACGTTGCCAATTACACCTACATTTATTTATTTCCATGTGTCTTTCAAGCATGATATTCTTAGCAAATATATGTATTTACGTTTTGGGCAGATTGTATTTGAAACAAATTCATCAAACACAAACGTCGAAAACGGACACCAATTCACTGATGAAACGATGAAAGTTTGTTTAGTTAATCTCATGATTTATATCAATACTGCACTATGGTCGGATGTGTTATTACATTGCAACTGTCATACAAACTCAAAAGTGTATAATGAAGCGATAGAACCATTTCACCATCTAGTGTAAATCTCTAGAATTGAATACTGTCAGTCACATTTGAAATCGTCTTTTTGTTTAAGTCCACGAAATCAACTGTGTCTATTTATTTCATTACACCTTCAATCTGCTACAAATACACTGTTCAAACTTATATTTTCAAGGATTTCATTGCAATACTCAACATTTGAAGTTGTCATATAAACCCAAACGATTATTATGTTGTGATAAAACATAACAAAATAACTATTTTCTCTGCAAAATTACCCCTAATTTATCATGTTTTTATTTTCAATAACTGCAATATCAGACCTGTCATATCCCATGCATCGCTCTTGCAGTATTTGAAATATCATACAATCCCATCGAAAATATATCCATCTCATATCTTCTCAACCTTTCATATGTCTCGTCGACGAAATCCTCCGCACAACTCGCTCACTTCTCTGAGACACTACACAAGACTTGTTTGAATGAAAGGAATACAAAAAAATATTCAAGAATCGAGACTGAGAAAACTGTTTTTCTGTAAATAAACTCCATTGGAATTTTCAATTTTATCTGCCATCCTCACATAGTAGTCTTTACAGTGGCCACGAAATTTCACGATGACTCTGACAGAAATTGTGAATTTGCAATATATGTTAGAAATCGTTTTCTTTTTTTTGGAGTACCGACATGCAGTTGTATCTCTAAAAATGACAGAGTTATGTCTAGTGCAATTTTTAAATCTGGAATTATTTAACTGTTGCTTTTTGGTTTCCCCGCGGGTGGCTCTGCGGCTGTCTTTACCTGTAAGTCACTGCTTCATTTGTAGGGAAATATCAGTTATACATACAATGGATTATAATTCATTTGGCTGTATCAGGATGATTCTAACGTTGTCCGACCTACCCTGTACTGATGATGAGGCAAGAACCTCGAAACGGGTCTGCAAGTGGTCTTCCCCAGCTAACTGAATGATATTCTGCTGTATAATTACAATAATCATCTGCAAGTGGGTCATTTCGGAAGAACGTTGCATAAATATCTGTCAGATGTAATTCAAAGTCCGTCGTGGTATTAGCCAGGGAAGTAATTGTTTGCTGTCAGACGTTTGCCTGATATTTTCCACCTGGTGAAAACATTTGGAGAGAAGGGTACTTCGACATTAGTCGATTTTACTATATCGTGTGTTTGATACTCTCCGACAAAAAGTCTTGAACCGTGTGTCCTGATATTCAAACGAATCGATAATGTCCACTCCTTCAAAATCAAACCACGTTATTTTATTGGTACATAAATATATGATTACTTTTCCTCTAATTTATTTGGTGAAGGATGTGAAATGTGGCCCTTTTGGCATATTTTTATTACTATCGCAATTAATGTAACACTCTTTATATATTTTTATCACTATTACACTTTATGGGACACCCTGTATACACCTTACTCCTACAGTCTCCAGCTGAATGATAGATGTCTCCCATTAGTTGTCATGTACTGAATTTGTTGAATAACGTTTGGCGAATATCTTCCACGATTTTAATTCATTAATTATTTTTATATACACCTCGCAACTGTTCGTTTCTTCAACAATTGATTTTTAAATCTTCCTGGACAACCCTGTATGTTTTTTCTGCTAAGATTCGTGTTAGTGACATTCAACATTTCATTCTAATTATTAATACAGCTGAAAAACGTTTCGAATACCATTTTCCAACATCAGTATATCGTTTCGAATATTATTTGGATTTAATGCGAAAAATCCCTCATTTTGTCAGCGTAGTAACGTAAAAAATTACTAAAAATACGTTACTGAATTTTTCATGTTTAATGACATATTTTTAGACACCTTATATTTATTTATTTTTTTTGTGACGTTTCATTTCAGAAACATGCAATATATGATTTTTCTTTAAGGTGGTATTTTAAACCTCCTTGTGTACGTTATTATTATGTCATGATTCATTTTGTGTGGGGTTGTGTACGACAAATCCTCAAAAATTTCGTTTCAAATGACCCAATTCCTCGCAGAATATATAAGTTATTCTATGTTATAATTTGTTTTCATATGTTTTCGGGGACGCAAATGATTTGTTCTATTTAACAATGTATCAAAAATGTGCATGAAATTCCTGTCGTAGTTGATTAAAACTTGTTGTTTGTTAAATTTCTGTGAAATTATTTCGTTAGACATTATTACCTATACGGAAAATCACTACAGCTACATTTTGAGAATATTTCAAGAGACATATTATTGGCAAAGCAGTGAAAATAATTATGCGAATAAAATATTCTTTCAAGTTTATCAACGTGAAATAACCTTGGATACAACATCACATCCGATTGATATAAAAACCGCGTAGGAAACATTTCCAAATGAAAAATATTGTTTATTGAGTGAAGTCGTGAAGTTTGCAAACTACACGACTTTGTTGGGACCTCATTTTATTATTGAATTGTTCTTAATATAATTCAAGGTAGTTGATTTATATGTCTTTTTGGAATTGTTCTGTTTTTCACTCAAACAATTTCTTGAAAACACTAAATTTTCAACCTGGATACTTCATGCTTTGATTTAACGTGTTTGAGTGAAAGGCGAAATTTAATAGTTTTTCTACAATGTGTAGCATGGAAATATGTGAAGTGTTTTGTGCCACGTATATTTTGATTTTATGTGAGTACCTTTGTGTATTTTTAAATAAAAAAATTAATATTTTCCGAAGTGTTTGTTCCCAAAACAATTATTTTAGTATGATGAACTATACAACATTTTATTGTGGTGTGCGAGGTGTGCCACACAACTAATTTTATGGGGCCCCACATTCTGCTCGCTTTGTGTATACAAATGAGAAGGCAATATCTCAAAGAAAGGTTTTTTTCTTCAATCGTTAATTCAATTTTCTCTCTGCAGACTTGTGCAACTGAATATTTTTCTCTCATTGCAGCTGAAATCAACGTTCGTCTATAATGCGTTCTTTTTGTAAAACTACTTGGAAAGTGATACCTGTCAACGGTATATAAATCAACCTCTCTTTAATAAGCTTAAATGACGTCTACTTAAATACAAATATACTATGTGAGTCGTTCAACGACATTTTCGACATTTGAGTCTGCCCTACGTCAATTCTGACAATTGCCTGAGTGTATAGTATTAGACTTTGAATTCTGAGAACTCTGAAAACTCTATCACTTCCGAAATTAGACTGAATGTATGGAATCGCACGTTGAACGCTAAGGTCCCTCGTCACTTGTGCTTCAAACAACCGAATTTAAGATTGCAACCTCTCTTAGGATAGTTGACCGAATGCATGGTATCGCACGTTGAAAGACTACGACTCCTATAGTAGTTGACTAAATGCATGATATCACACGTTAGCATGTGACTGCTACATCACTCATGACTGAATGCATCACACGCTAAAATATTAGGTCTACGTTACTCAAGACAATAGTCACATAATTATGTTTTTGGGAGGCTCTGCATATGCCGACGTGAGGTAACTTCGTTCTGGTTAGATCAGACAAAATATATCTACCAACATGAGGTTAGATTGTTTTGGTTAGGTCAGACGAAATTTACATAAGGTTAGTTAGACAAATGACAGGTGACTGAAGCGACTCTGACAGTTGACAGGTGACTGTTCGATTAAACTGAATGTCTGCCAGTCTGCCTACCTGTCAATCTGTCAGTATTCAATCGTCAATCGGTATAATACATTGGGGTGACTTCACTGCGGCGGCAGTCCCCCCGCAAAAAATGTGATGAAAATAGACGTTTTTCGCGGTCGAAAAAATTGTTAAAATTTGAAACGCCAAAATGTGTGAAAAATGTAACGAAACACATTCGAAAAAATGATTAAAATTACAAGTGTTAAAAATACATTTTTACATGTATTTCTTATGGAGAATAGACATTTCAAAATTGCTCAAAATACACTTTTTTCGTGTTTCAAAAAACTCACAAAATTTCAAACGCCGAAACGCATAAAATATGTATCGAAAATTGGTGTTTTTGGCATTCCAAAAAGTAGTTGAAATTTAATACGTCAAAACATGCAAAAATGCGATTAAAATGGACGTTCATAAAGTTACGAAAAAATGGGTATCGCAAGTTGAAAATGACAGACCCCATCTTGATACACTTTATGAGATACCCTGTAATTCAATCTCTATGCTATACCTACGTAAGGTTATTTCGTTCTGGTTCGATCGAACTGAATATGTGTCAATCTACCTGTTTGTCAATCTGTCTGTCTCCTGAATCCTGTCTCCTATCTTCTACCTTCTATCTTCCATCTTCTGTCTCCTATCTTCTGTCTCTTACCTCCTGTCTTCGTTTAGTTCGTTCTGGTTCGATCACACTGAATATCTGTCAGTCTGCTTGACAAGCAGCAACAACCACCATGTTTTTTCCCCTTTTGAATGATGTATTTTGAAACACCCTGTTGTTTTATCTTGAATGTTATGTTGGTACTCCTGGTATAGCACGTTAACAAGCAGCCGCCATCTTTTTTTTTTTCTCAAATGACTAATTTTGAGACTCCCTGTCGTTTTTTTTTTCATAAATGACATGTTGGTACACCCGGTATAGCACGTTAAAACATTACAACCTCGTTTCCCCATCATTTTTCACATTTTTTAAACATTATTATTAACACACTCTGAATATTACATCTATAATTATTATTCTCATGAGCGCGGATTGGATTACTGACGTACCTGAGGTTAGTTCGTTCTGGTTCGATCACACAATACATAGATGTCTGATGTAATTCAATCTCTCTGTATAGGTAAGTAGTTGTTTTTTCAAATCCTCAAATCCCCAATGATACGTTTTTAAATGTCCGATGTAATTCGACCTCTCTGTATGGGTAAGTAGTTGTTTCGAATCCTCCAATGTTTTAAGACGCTATACGTAAGGTTAGTTCGTTCTGGTTAGATCAGACGATTTTTTCAAATGCTCTATATGAAAGGTTAGTTCGTTTTGGTTCGATCAAACTGAATATCTGCCTACCTGTCAATCTATATGTCTTCTGACTCTTATCTCCTCTCTCCTATCTTCTGTCTCCTATCTCCTATCTTCTGTCTCCTATCTCCTGTCTCCTATCTCCTGTCTCCTATCTATGTCACAGTATGCCGTACTTACGCTAAACGTGGTGTGTCGTCGTATGTCGTAGTATAGGTATGTTCGGTATGTCGCCGCATGTCGTAGTATTGGTATGTTCGGTATGGTTCGGTTTGTCACCGTATGATGCAGTATGGGTATGTTCGGTATGTCGCAGTATGTCGCAGTATGGTGCAGTATGTCGTTGTTATCACACACAGATGTAATTCAACCTCTCTGTATGAGCTAGTAGTTGTTTCGAATCCTCAATGATACGTTTTTTCTTTGATTCATTTTCCACCTGATATTTGACAAATGACAGCAGCCATCTTTTTTCCTAACAACGTTGAGGTTCTTAAGTCGCTATATCTAAGGTTAGTTCGTTCTGGTTAGATCAGACGAAATGTTATGGTTTTTTTTCAATGCTCTATATGTGAGGTTAGTTCGTTCTGGTTTGATCAAACTGAATATCTGTCAGTCTATCAGTCAATCTGTCAGTCTGCCTGTCTGTGAATCTATATGTCTCCTAACTCCTATCTCCTATCTTTTGCCTCCCATATCCTATGTTCTATCTTCTGTCTCCTATCTCCTATCAACACCATCATCACATATATGCCAGATGTAATTCAATTACTTTGTATGGGTGAGTAGTTGTTTCGAATCCCTTGACTTATTTTGAAACACCCTGTTGTTTTTCTCTTAAATTATGCATTATGAAACACCCTGTATACGTTCCTCATTGAAATCGCACGTTGAAACGTTACACTCTCGTTACCCCACCATTTTTCGAATTTTTTTCAAACATTATTATTATACCACTTTAACAATTCGAATAATTTCATTCACAATTACCATTCTTTTCATTTAATATTCGAGCACTCGGCTTGCGGTAAGATAGAACCCGGCGTGCGGTAGATAACGCCGCTCGACTTCGCCGATCGGCGGCTCGCGCTGTATAAACAACATTTCAACCTACATTCACTAAGAGGTCTCATAGCCTTGTCTGTAGAGGTGCGCTTCGTAATCCGAAGATTGCTGGTTCGCTACACTTCGATCCCCCTCAGTCTAACAACCTTTTTTCCATTTCATTGCATATATATCAAATATTCATTTTCACTATCCGGCGTTGAGTACTGGGAAACTCTTATCTTTGATGCGGATCAGCTCGACTACGTCACACGCTGACAGCAGACCAGCTAGCTGAAGCTAAAGCCCACTTGATATTTCACGACTTCGAGGCTTTAGAGATACCATCGTCACTGCGTGTTCGTGAAGGTGTGAACTCGCCTTTCCGTCGTAAAAGGTCCACGATGCGCGATGGACCTTAAAATTTTAAATGGGATTTTACATGTTAATTTGGTCGATTTGATTGTGGAACTCTTGCAGCACCTTTACTTTCATCCGACTTTGGTTTTGGGACAATAATATGCCCAAAATGTTAACCCTGTGATTTCGGAAAGCAGCTTTCAGTACAAATTCAAATTAACGCGCTTTAGAGAGGTGCATATGATTTTCACAATGTTACCACATGCCACATATCTTTGAATATTTTTTATGAACGTTTATTGTGTGGTATTTTTATACTATGATTGGTATATCAAATAAAACACTCTCCTCTACTCGCCGATCATACACACACTGATGAACCTCGATATCTCCGTGTTGGACACAAAGTGACACACCATGATTCACCCGTGCTGTGTCATCCGTTTATTTGCGTAATCTGTATACTACATCCCTCCCTTGTTTAAATTTATTTTTTCTTATGAGTTGAAAAGGAACTTTCTTAATGATATTATCACATTTGAACTAGGTGGTAGGTATATACTTTCATGTGAAATAATAATGATATTATTATATATATATATATATATATATATATATATATATATATATTATGAAAAGTAATAACTATCAGTAATTTTTGAGAAAAAATATCATAATTAGCTATGAAACATTGTTGTTGTAAAAATTTATGGAATTACTCAGATAGCACTGGAAGTCCCGAGGATGTCCATTTTATGTCCCATTTAGGTCTGAACGTTCCAGAACCTAATATGGACATCCGATGCGAATATCCCCAGGACGTCCAAACTCAGGCCAAATTATTGCCGACTTACATTATTTTCGTGTCTTGTGCCTTTTTCAAAAATTTAAAACGTATTGTGGTTTAATTTTCCGTCATAAATTTCATACATTTTCCACTCAGCTTATTTAGCTCAGTGAGTTTCTCCAGTTGTCACCAGTATAAGATGAATAGTCGTTATATCGTTAGTAGTATGTCAAGGCGGATTTCGCCTCATTAATTTGAATTTTCGCTCTCGATGGCATCTGGCCATCGAGATTTCCGCCATTTTGGTTCTTCGGCGAAGTTCTTCAGCAACCCCAACGCCGAAGAAGGTGGGGGGAGGGTTGCGGAAGAAAAAAAATATTTTTTTGTCCCCGAGTGGGGCTTGAACCCACGCCTATTGGCATGGCAGCCGAGTGCGCTACCAATGAGCCATGAAGGTTCCATACTAATGTCGATTTAAAATTCGTAGCTTTGATAATGGGAAAAAAAGCCGATTGGCGGCAGTCGCAATAAACATGGCGGTGTAGGGTGTAGCGTGTGGGGGTTGAGAGAGAGAAAAATTGCAGGTACATGATAGGCGTAGAGAGCAATTGGGTGTGTGGGAGAAGAAAAAAACGACCTCATGTGATTTGTTGTGTCGAAAAATGGCCGTCGAAGCAACGCCCCCCTGCGGTACATGATCAGGATGATCAAAACGACCTCATGTGATTCCCGGTGGTTGTTTACCCAAGACCATTATTTTCGAGAGATGTCGGCATGAGACACGATTTGACCTTGGATCCCACGGTCTGTGTCACGTCGACAGAGAGCACACACACACACACACACATGTTGCATTTTGCAACTCAAATGAAACAAACAGATATGCGTATATTTTTATTAGACTTCAGTGCCAGCGGCGTAGTATGATACACTATCATTATCGATTAAAAAATATTTTTGACGTATAGCTTTAATGAACTTATATATAGATTCGGATATTTGAACACTCAGAATCATTGTCACAAAGAACATAAACCACTCGTAAAGTGTCGGCTCACATTTGGCAAGCTCCGCGGGAGGATGACCTCCAGGAGCTTGCATCGCGGCATACAGGATGGGCTGAGGGGACCTCGAAGTTCTGCAAGACGTCTTCAGCGGGAACCACTGCGTATCGCTATGGGTGTGATTGACATAGATCTTTCGCAATCGGTACGATGAGACGTTCAGCGGGATTTCGGCTTTCAACACAGGCAAATATTCATCATTGGCTAGCGCCTGAGTCATTCTCGTCTAGTTAGAAATGCTCGAATTCTCGTGCAAATATGATACCAATACCTCACTGCACTCATATGGTGGGCTAATATACAGTACGTTCGACAGAACGGCTGCTAGAATTATATAGTTTGTCATGACGGTATGACTGCTCAACGTACACTGAGAAACGACGTATATATCACTCAAATATATATACACTGAGAGACACATACACCATTGCTCAATGTGCATGGCCCTCATGTTGATTGACCGAGAGAGATTTCATACTTGAAACAAATATGTACATATTTATTTCAAACATGAAATCACGCGCAGCCTCTCAATCGCCAGTGTGCGGCGGCAAAACCATTTGACTTTGGGGGAAAAGTTTGGTGTATATTTGCGAAAAATACACCAAGCTCTTTCCCCAAAACCAAATAGCTTTGAACGACCATTTTTGCCATTCACTCTGTCACTCTCTCATTCGCAAAATAAATCGAGAAAATTGGTTTAATACATCTATTAATACATAATAAAAATACAATACAATATGATTAATAATAATAATAATAATAATATATCAAACATTGGTTCTTCTTCCTTGGCTGTTGTAGTTGGCGCCGGTGAAACGTCGTGGATCGGTGAATGCTGCTGCCCATTTCCCATCGTCAATTTGCATATTTTGAAAGCGTTTATACATATGCAGCTTTTGTTCGTACTGCGATATTTGCGCCTTGAGTTCACGCAAATTTTGCAAGTGCCGATGGAGAAGAGTGTCGCCGCCACTGCCGATGTGTTTCACCATATCAGGTGCGACGATATCCATAGCCAAATATCGAAACAATGTCTCACAGCACAATGCACTTCTATGTCTCCAGATGCTATATGATTTAAACACAACGGGCTTTGCTTCTCGAGTGGCGGTGGAGGGGTTGTGACGACTGTACTTGTAGTGGCGGCAATATCGACGATGTGTGGCCTTCTAGGCAGATCGAGCACACACTTTAGCAGAAAATCGAATTTTTGATTTCCCTTCACATATACCACATCAGCTTCGAGGATGGGGCGCAGCACTTCTTGGATGTTGGTCTCGTTTAATTCCACATAGCCATCGGAGTATGGAATGCCGTGGATATTCCTTTCCAAATATCTCGCTTGGCGTTTATCATTTTCGCTCAGCTCATGGAATGGCACGACGGCTTTGAATAAAAAATGGTTCGTGCGTTGCCCGTCGGTGATGGCAAGTTCTTTTGGCTGGAACTCACCACCCACACAGAAACCCTGGATATCACAAGCTACGAGCTTCATCTTGGCTGACTGACTGATCGACTGAATCACTGAACGTTTGGCTAACAACTAACGCTGAATTTGAACTGATGCGCTTCGAGCGCGTTCCCCCCACCACCCCCCACTATTCTTGTTGTTTTCCTATCCATAGGCTTATGCTTCATTGCGACGCGCATTCAACCAGCGCTCCCCCCGCCGATCTTGCAGGCATATGACAGATGACGTATGACTTGAAGTGTTTTGTGTCTTATGACAGACGACGTACGATCTCACTTAAAGGCAAGTGTTCTATGACGTAATCGTGCACTATTACACAGTACGCACGACTATTAGCTGGGAACCCAACTGTGGCTTCTATGTCAAGTTTGACATCGACGGTGGACGATTTCATGAATTCCGCTCTCCGTGAGCAATCGATTACGAAGATGGCGGCTCGATCCTTGAATGCATCGTAATCCAGCAGAGGGCGTTTCTGGGGACAATTCGCATAGCTTGGGTAGAATTCCGTATAGGCGCGATGAGCTTCCACAAAGTTGTTTCTGTCAAATTGCAAGCGCATGCGTTCATGCGGGTAATTGTCACTGTTCAACGTTAGGCGTATGTCTCTGATGTCAACGTGGTCAAAGTAGCTGGAATCTCGTGCAACGTTGTCCATTCGATTTGTTTGGAAGGCGACAATGACGAATCGGGGGCTCTCCACTGCCGTACAAGTTTTGACAGACCATATTTCTTTGGTGGAACCAGGCGTGAGTGCAGGCAGTTCGTGCATACCCCACTTGCGGAACGAGATAACCACAGGTTTGTCAGTCTTTATGGATTGCAGCAGCTGCAAGCGAATATCGTCATTGGGAATGACGTTTTTGACTTTGAGCACGATGCTATTGATCGTCAGGGTGGCTGTGGTTGCGACCTGCGGATTCGCAATCTCCTCTATAACCATGCAGTTGTTGTCGTTTCTGCTTCTCACCAAACGAATGCACTGTCGTCCGATTGTGGCATATCTGTAGTCGTGAAATATGCCAAACAGATGTTTAACCGGAATCCACATGGCGAATGAACCGTCATTGGCGTTGCGAATAGCTCCACCTGGATACGTCCATCCGGCGGTGGCCAAGTGTCGAGAATCGGCGTCTGCGTAACAAGTGTATCCTCGCAGGGTGCTTACTATACCCGGCAAGCGAACAGAGTCGACCTCCTTGCCGTTGATTTCATAATACATTGATTCGAAGAAAAATGCTCCAGCATTATTGACGAATCGCACATTGCCATCTCCTGCGGTTTTGACTAGAGTGCCCTCTATACAGACGATAGCGTCGTTCATCAGAATCCATGTGTCACTTTGCTGAATGACGATTTCGACAATGTCATTATTTTGGAAGGATTTGACGTACGGGTGGTACGTTCGAGTCTCCACTCTCTGGATGGATTCATCGAATTTTGGATGATTGTACACGTCGAACACTTGTTTTGACAACATGATGCCCTTGAGATATGAGGAATTCTATGCTCGAGAGAGAGAGCGTATGATTGATGTGTGCTCTCGTTGACTGCGTCTGCGCGACTGAACTGACGTCTGCGCTCTCAGTACTTTTATGCTGTTGGTTGTCGTTCCAATCAAATACCAACCCCATTTGACAGCTTGCGCAACACCAGTCGTACGATGATGGTTTCTCCACGGAAATTCACACTACAAAAGTCCTGATCGAGAATATTCAAGGTTATGTTGTGTATCTTCGTCTTGATCACAGGCAGGTAGATGAGATTCGAGGGACTCTCGTCGATGGCAAATCCGGGATCTTCTCGAACGGCAAACTCGTATATCGTATGGGAGGGTCGGTTGTTGAAGAAAGCGCCCGATGTGACGTTACTGTCAATGTGAACTGTTCGCACTTTGACTATGTTGACGGGCAGGTCAGACACGTGAATGATTCCAGCTGGGAGAATTCGAGGTGAGAAACCCAACAATCGTCCGATAGAGTCCTCTGGAGTGGAGTCTATGGTGTGGTACTTGCTATAAATTTCGCACTGTAGCGTATTGGTATTGGGTTTGAGAGAGAACACTGCTGCCTTAGCGTTATTGTTGCTGTCTCTGTCGATGTCCACTTCTCTTTTCTTCTTCTTCACCTCTCTCGGTTTGCCGATGTGTTTGTGAATAAACTTGGCAATGTCGCTTATTTCGTAACAGCCAATGGGTATGCTGATGGTGCTAACAGATGGCGCTCCGTTGGCAAAGTAATAGAACTTCCCCTTGGTTATGTTCGGTATGCTGTTGTACGAATGAAAACCAATCAAAGCCAAGTCGTAAGAGCTGTGTTCGTCCAATTGAATTGGCGGAGCAAAGTCTGCGGTCAGCGTAGATGTGTGACCTGTCAGGGTGAACAGCAAAGACATGACTGACACTTTGGGGGTTATGCACTCTCATTTAAAGACTTCCACACTCGCTCCCTGTGTTCCACATCCAAAATGGGGTCAATTATGTAGGCAAGTTTGGAGATTCGCCTAGCGAAACGGATCCTGTCCATAGCCATACGCTGCCAATCGGATTTGCGCGAAGTGTTGTACGCAAATCGCCACACAACCATATAATGAACCGTATTGCGCTCTTCATTAAAGGTCACTGTCTTTTTGTTGACGACCCTATCCATCGTTGTGTTGAGTTTGATCGTAGAGGAATTTCAGACACAAATGGCCGCAATTTGCTTGATCGAATGTCTGATAGCGATCGTTGTTGTAGTAGATTTTCACATTTCCACCGCCATTTAAATATCGTACAAGTTCCACTGGCGGTTTCAAATTACCGAAACTGTCAAAGTATTTCACACAAAGTCCACTTTTCACGTAAGCTACCCAATGCGTTCCACGATTTTTTATCGAGTCCAGATTGACAATGGCGCACTCTTTGTACATGGGCGTAGATTGAGGTAGGTTGTCGCGCATGAAAACCCCAACGAAATTAGGAATTTTCAGACGTTTGGCATACTTGACCAAGTCCACATCGTACAAAGGTCGCTTGCTATTGGGCAGCTTCACTGGGAGTTTTTTGCAAACTTTTTGAGGAAAAGACCATAGCCTCGGCGACTTGTTTTGCGCATAAACAGGCCAGATCCCTGCTTTCCGATGTTCTCCATCGTAGTATTGTGGCGCTTCTCTTCATCTAATTTCTTCTGAGCGTTTTTCGAGGAGATGATGGTCCTGGCTATGGTGCTGGCACCACCAGCCAACGATCCCAGTGCTCCCAAAGCTGCGAAGATGGGAAGCAAAGGCAGCACACCTCCACTCTTTGCTTCGAAAGGTATTATTCGAGGTACTTTGATGTTTTTGCGACCGCACAATTTTTTGACTTGAGCTCGGGCTGCACGCAGTGCTACCAACGAGGATTTTCGCAGAGCCTTCGCACTCATATCTTTGAGTTGTTCAGGTTTCAGTGCCTTCCGCAGATGATTGGTGATTTTCGACACAACATCCTTCTTGAACGACCTCTTTTTCGTTGACCGTTTTGCACCAGAAGCAGAGGCCATTGATGATGACTTCATACCCATGCCCAAATTACGCTTCGCCTTCATAGTTGTGGTGACTAGCCAAGCTGCAGCTTTCTCGCCGATGTTCGCGTCTTTGGACTTGACACGTTCCCAAGCTCGATTTTCCAACACCCAGTCAGCCTTGTGTCTATCGTCCAGAGAGTTGCTTTGCGAGTATGCGATATCGTGTGATCTGCAAGCAGTGTCTAGGGGATTCACCAGCGTCTCCGCGTGCCAACCTCTTCTTCAATTTGGTGCCAGGTCCGCAGTATTGGTATCCGGGCAGATGTAGCTCGAATGGCAGACGATTTATCACAGAGTTAACCACTCCACGACCTTCGTGCTCGAAGGTTAGCATGACAATGACGCGATTGGCGTTGCACACTTACTTACATAGCCGCCGCTCGAGCACTTGAACTGTCAGTCGAACGCCAGATGTGGGCGTGGTCACATGTAACATTTTTTCTCCAAATATACAATGAAAGTGGTGCAACAAGAGCCTGCCCTGGAAATAGCCGAAATATCAGCTGTTGCACGATGTATTGAAACAAGTCAAAGGAGTGGGCTATTATCCATACAGGGACAACGAGGAGATTATCGAGCCGTCAATGGCAAAGGAGCACTCAATTTTTATATTTGATGATGTTTCGTGCGACAAACAGGATAAAATCAGAGAGTACTATGCCATGGGACGTCATAAATCTGTGGACGTTGCATATTTATGTCAAACCTACTCGAAAATACCCAAACAGTTGATCAGAGACAATTGCAACATTATAGTGCTATTTCGGCAAGACGATGTGAACCTGAAGCACGCCTTTGACGAGCACGTCTCTCCGGACTACACCTTCGATGAATTTCGACGCATGTGCGCCACCTGTTGGAAGGAAAAATTCGGATGTTTGGTCATAGCCAAAGACTTTGATGTATCCAAAGGGCGCTATCGACTGGGTTTTGACAGATATATTCAAATGTAGTGTCTTGAATATGTCATTCTGTGTGTAGCAATGGCACCGACTACATCACGTGTCGACTCCGAAATTGCCAAAGTCGAACGAAAACGTCAAGTCAGTCAGTTAGTTGGCGAAAGTTGTTCGAAAAAAGTATTTGTCTTTGAAACTCGGCAAATCCGAGCAGGATGAAGCGCTGAATAAATTATTCAAACCCATTACGGTGCCGCTGAAGAGACTGAATGCAGCAATGCCCCCACCACCTAAGCGACGACAGCTGAAGGTGAAAAAAGAAGAGAAACAAGAACCGCCATCATCGAGGACCCCTTCCCCCACCACCACCATGAAGAAAGAAGAAGACGAAGACAGCTATCACACAGATGACTATGAGTCTGACGACGACGACGATGAGGAGGATGATGGAGAATTGCTGGAAGTTTACCCCGAAGTAGCATCTAAATTCGTGAATGAACATCGTGCGAAATCGGGCAAAATCGATGTGACTTACGGCCCCATTTACGACAGACCTAGAGCGCAATGGATACTCGGCAACAAGTTGATGGACTTGGATAAAGATACGGGGGACATTCGCATTGATGGCGAAACATACTAGGGTACTCCGGGATTATATAGTTTGATTTTCTACAAGAATCCGAAATACCAGAGACAAGACTTGGTGGCATACAAGCAAATTTTGATGAGTACAGGTGCCCATTTAGATACGAAAGGTAGGCTGAATCCTTCCCAAATAGCCAAATACGAGAATATAATTCGACCAATGTTCATAGTCTCATCTGACACTAAGAAAAAGGCTGGTGGTGGTGGTGGTCGTGTTGGAGGCTCCATCCCAGATCAATTGACATATAATACGAAGCCTGTAGAATACGTGTATTGGGACGATGTCAACGAGCTAGTTGACAGATATAGGCTACTCGTCGCAGCTAAGAATGCTGGCAACACCTCTACCGACAACGAGATCGTGGCCATCATCAATGAGCTGAGAGAGGCTGGATACATTCGATAAATACAAGTGTCGATGTTTCGCACCCCACAGTTCCATCATGAGCATCAACAAGTTCGGTCAAAGTTCCTCAGCTCGCCGCGCTCAGCAGCAGCCTTATCATTTCCCCGGTGTCATACTCAACTACACGGCAAACGGGGACATTGACGCTGAACATGTGAAAATATGTAATGTCGAAACGCCAACTACTCCGAATGATGTTGTCAACAAAAACTACGTTGATGACGTCATAGTGAAGCTCAGAGCAGAATTGGATGCGCAGAAATACGCTCACGAGGCCTTGGACATTCGAGTTATGAAATTCATGACACTTTCGTTGAAAAAACACGATACTTTGAAAAAGCAGATTGAAGAAATGTCGAGAACGCCAACGATTCTGGACTTAAGTACAGAGTATAAAAATGGAGCTGCGCATTAGCATTGCGCAGTCGTTTGGGAGAAATGGAGTCGTCCGCAGCCAAAAAGCAATTGGTCGATGAGCTCCATGCTCCGGCCAGAAAGAGATTTCCCCGCAGACGTACCATCATCAAAGGAATCGACGATCTGTGGCAGATGGACTTGGCTGACCTTCAAAAATACTCGAAAGTCAATAAGAACTACAATTATATTCTCGTGGTGATTGACACCTTCTCGAAATACCTATGGGTACGGCCTTTGAAGACCAAAGGTGGTCGAGACGTCACCGAAGCGATGGGGGACATATTATCGAAAGCGAACAGAAGTCCTACGTTCCTACAATCTGATTTGGGTACTGAATTCTACAACGCCAGCTTCCAGGCCCTCATGAAAAAGTACAACATCAAACACTACAGCACGTACACGAAGATCAAAGCAGCTATTGCGGAAAGAATGATACGCACGCTAAAAGAAAAACTCTTCAAATATTTCAGTTTGAACGGTACCTACAAGTGGCTGGACATTTTACCGGACATTGCCAAAAATTACAATCAGCGCAAACATCGGACGATCGGCATGAAACCCTGTGACGTCACCAAAGACAATGAAGACAAAGTGTACAAGTATGCGTATGATTATGTGGGACGAGCTGGCCGAAAAAAGTTCAAAATTGGAGACTTTGTGCGAATTAGCAAGGCCAAACATGTGTTCGAGAAGGGGTATACACCCAATTGGACGACTGAAATTTTTAAAGTTGCTGGAGGACTTGGAGGGGCGACCAATCAGCGGCGCTTTCTACGAACAGGAATTGCAAAAGACGAAGAATCCCGACGTCTATCTCGTGGAAAAAATCATTAGACGAAAAGGCCGAAAAGTCCTGGTGAAATGGTTGGGTTTTGACAGTACTCACAATTCCTGGATAGATTCGACAAATCGCTTGTAATTCAATGGAAAATAGATACATTAGCGCATAAAATTGGGAGCCTTTCGTCTCTCTCTCCCTCTCTCCAGCCGGCTGCGAAATATTTCAAACCGTTCAGCGGCACGATGAGTCAGTCGATCATCATGCTTGGTGGAGTGCAGTTCGAGTCTAACGATCCTACGTCCGATTACGAGTCGATGTCTTCGTCCCTAGTGTCTGTCGAGGAGGATTCTTCGGAGTCATCATCATCATCAAGAGAGTGGGCAGAACGTGTTGCCGATTTGGACCGTGTTTGTGACATGTACAAAGACGCCATCAAGAAGGAACGATTTTACGTGTGCAGCGCCACCTACGAGTTCCGAAACACATCAATTTTGTCTGTGCAATGTGGAATAAGTGTTGCTCGAAGTTTCGTGCCTGCAGTGAGACTTGTGTGCACAATCCCGCACACCATCTCCTTCAGCCTGCCTTTCAGCATGTTCGAGTGGGCCATTTTCGTGGGAGCCATTAATCGGCTTTACAATAACCGAGCTGATCCGAATGCGGCCGACAACAAGACCGCCCAAATCAAACTCGATTGGGATGATGTCATGGACTTGGAATTACACACTTATGGAAATAGTGCAACAGTGCGAGTTTCCAAAGATGACACCTACTTCTACTTGACGGAGCTCGAAATCCAGGAAATCCTGCATTTGGATGTCACAGTGTTGGCGGGAAGATTTGAATATTTATTGAATATGAACTTTTGTCAATATTACCATGATATATTAGCTAGTGCCAGAGTTCTTGCTAGAAACAATGATTTGACATTTGACGAGGCTATAAATTTGTGTACTATATCGTCCAAAGATGATAAACATCTATGTTTTCGTGAATGCCTATATTATTTGCCTGACAAAGTACTGTTTGATTATGAATCGAAATAAATGTATATATTGAACAATGTTGGCAATTTCATTTCAGTATGCAGTGAGTGTGTGTTCGGATAGAGAGAGAGATGCAGTCACGACTCGACACGTTTCGAAGCTGGACTTCGGCATTTCCTCCAAGTAAGTTAGCCGAAGCCGGTTTTACGTATACCGGCTCGGAAGACATAGTTAAATGTCTTTCGTGCCGAGTAGAAGGGTTCCGATGGCAGCCCCATGACGATCCTATGGCTGACCATCGTGAATGGAGCCCCCATTGTGAATTCTTCCACAATCAGGAACTCATCCAACCGATAGATGGCGATGATGTTCCTCCGGAACCAAGAGTGTCAGCTGACAGCAGAGTGACAGATGAAACCTCGCCACCACCACCACCACCACCACCGACAGATGGCGTTCCTCCAGAAGGACAAGTGACAGATGACACCTCGCAACCACCACCGACAGATGGCGCTCCTGCAGAGGGACGAGTGACAGGTGACATGGACAAAGAGACAGATGTCAATGCTGCCAGCATAGACTCACAGAACACAGTGATGACTTGTCGTATTTGTCTTGTCAATGAACTAAGTGTATTGTTTATGCCATGTAGACATTTGGTGAGCTGCTCGCAGTGCGCCATCAGGTGCGACACATGCGCAGTTTGTAGAGCACCCATCACTACACTTTTAAAAATATATGTGTCTTAGAATATTTGTTTTATTTCGGTCCCAAAAAAAAAAGTCAAAAACATGCTTATTTTTGAGGTAAAAAAGAGCATGTTTTTGACGTCAAAAAGTGACACTTTTTAAGGTAAAAAAAACACCCAAAACTGACATGGTGGTACGGTTTCAGTGAGTCGTTTTTGAGTCACTCAGCAGTGACTCAGCTTTCACTCAGCCGTCACTCAGCTTTTTCCACCATGTCAATTTTCGGTCATTTTTTTTTATCAAAAAATGACCATTTTCCCATAAGAATACATGTAAATTTGGGTGAAAAAAAGTGACCACTTTATTGACATGGTGGTACGATTTCAGTGAGTCATTTTCAGTTGAAGCTGAGTGAAGCAAAAACTGTTCACTCAGCTTTTTCCACCATGTCAATAAAAGTGTGACTTTTTGAGGCCAAAAACAGGCACTTTTTGAGGTGAAAAACTTGCACTTTTCGCGTCAAAAAACGATACTTTTTCAACCCTAAAAATGCATACTTTTTTGATGTAAAAAGTGTATGTTTTTTCACCTTAGAAATGACCCAAAAATTGTGGGGATTTTTTATTTTTTTTTAATGTGGAGGTGAAACGAAATAATATTCAAACATGGATTACATGCTGATTTATTCAAACATTAATATATACATTTGATTATATGATATACGATGTGAGGGAACAAACAAGAGCACAATTTCCGCATTTTCATTTGACATTTTATCGAGATTTTGTGCGTTAAATCAGTCATCGAGTTCCGAATCATCATCTCCTAAGCCAATGAAGCGTTTGTATGCGAGATGCGCATAGTTAAATATCCAATTGACTGTAATGGCCCCACGGCAGAGTGTCATGGGAGCCCTGGAGGATACAGCGCTTGTCGTCGTGGGGGCTGAGAGCGATCTTTGTTTGCTTCACACTAAAAACGTTGTGCGCAAAGGAGCGAATACAGCGTTGAGATGTGACTTTCTCACGCTGATTTTCCAAACATTCTACATAGTCGTCGAATGTGATTTTATTTTGGACAACACTGTATTTCACTCCTTTGGATTTTTTGACGCATGTTCCACCCTGTATCTTATAGGTGTACAGCTTTGAACGGAGTCCCACGAAATCTGTCATAATTCGGCCATTCGCTTCGTCTTTCATCAAGCCGGGGACTTTTTTGTTGGCAAGGGGAATCCCATACGGGTTGTCGATGGGGTAATCGCTTGTATCGAATTTTCCCAGGTTCGACTTTAATAAATTTCGATAAATGTCATCGGATTTGATCTCGTAAATCAGCGAATCAGTATCCGTGTACATCAACTTGCACTGATCGCTCGTGTATTTTTCCATCATGAAACCGTGGTGGAAATCATACACGCACACCTTGGAAATGTCAAGTATCGCCATTCCGATGTACACGGGCTTATTGAACAACAGATCCGTCTTTGCCATCTCGATAGCGACGAGGTCCTCATCGAAAATGGTGCGATTCTTGAAATTCGGGCTGGAAATTAAATTTTTCGCGCCATATCGCCCCTCCCATTTTGAGACCATTTTCACTACACGATGTTTTCGTATGTTCTGCATCGTTTTCCCGAATACTGCGTTATTGGCTAATTTGTAGTTATTTTTGCCGAAAGTGGTTTTTGCTTCTGCGCGCAATTTCTTATTTAATTCAATGTACGGTTTGAGCCAGGCTGATTGGTCGAATTGCAGAACTCTGTGAATTTTTCTAAGTACAAGTCCGTGCGTCAGTGCTTGTTTCAACACCCTGTAGTGTACAACATAGTTTTCCTTGTTGTACAGGGTGGTCATTAATTTGGGTAATTTTGAGCCTGGCGGAGTACGGTGTTCGGCGCATAATGGAAAATCTTTGTGTTTGTCATGCAAGTGTTGGAGGGGTACTCCAAATCGACTTCGAGAATATAGCCAATCGGCGAAGTGTCTGACACCTCGAGCACATTCAAATCGGCAACATTCTCGAGCCATTTGAATCCCCCATACGGAAGATATTCCATCATGGCCCACCCATATAAATTATTTACATCGAGATATAGCAAATAAGTGGAGGGCTGAGTGACGTCATACCTGTCACCCATGTATTTATTATTTGCCGTGGAGCGCCTGTTGCAGCACTGACTGATGCCTCCGCGAATTCCTCGCTCGATGAACATGAGCATGTCGACGTCCTTCAAAATCTGCAACTTGCACTGGGTGTACTTCAACATGCACGACCACGTATAGCCGGGTAGGGTGTAATGCCACGCGGGGTCCAGGCCATATGTCACGTGACCGATATTTCGAAAATTCTCGAAAATATCAGCCAAGAGCAATATGTCTGTTTTCATGTACAAGTCGGAGTACTCGCCCAGTGTTTTTAAGTTGAACGTTTGCCACACGTTCTGCGCATGTTCGTATTCTGCCTTGCTAATGTGACAATCGTTCAACTTGTTGTAGAAATGATGGAGCGCCGGCAAACATTCAACTTCCAACTTTTCCATCGAATCGATGAAATCGTATGGGAATACGCCCTTTCGAGTGAGTAATTCGTACTGCGAGGCTGTCAGATGTGCAAATTCGCGTTTGGATATTTTCAAATCGTGCACTGTCAAAGTCTGAACCAAATAGTCCAAACTCATGCCCATAAAACGGAACGAATCGATGAATCTGAACTTGATGTCTGTATTGTCGTCATACTGGGTGAAAGATATGTATTTCTCTTTGTTGACAGGCAACAAGCTGACTCGCCCCCTCTTTGCTATATCTCGAATAATAAAATGGCTGTCGTATCCGGATAAATTATGGAAAACGATCGGCACCACAAAAGACTTTTTGTATAACAGGTTGAATTGCGCATGCGTATATCCGCGAAAGGCACCCGTGTAGTGATTATGGTCACGGACAACTTTGTCGTCAGTTTTCCAAGGTTTTTCGCAGATGTGGCAACATGGCGCGTTCACCTCATCAGGTGATGCGGTCATGGGAACAATGTCCAAAGTTTTGGCTTGCACAATTTTGGCTATGGTCCCCATTCTTTCCGCAAACCAATCCATCGAATCGAGACCTCGATGGCTATCGTAAAATGACAAAGTGTCGTCATATGCACACTTATAAAATCCGGCACTAAACGGAATATGTTTTTGGTACTTTTCCGTTTGAGAATTGCATCCGGCGCCGGCGGCATCTTTGAACGGTTCCAAAATCGACTCGAAATCCGCATATATTACGAAGGGCACTCTTTCTTTATGTACAAAGTCGCGAAATTCTACATGATCGTAGTGGGGGAAAGAAATTTTACATGTGTTTTGTTTTTGACAATCAACAGTATGACTGTTCAATTTTTCCTCACTTGTGAAATAATTCAAACATCTGTCGCAAATGAATTTTTTGTTACCATGATTATTGAGTTGTGCACTAAGTAGGCGAGATAAATCCTTTATCCAAACATAATGGAATTTTATGTCTGAATCGTCAGTGTCATCGTCGATCAGTGGCGGTGCCTCGTAATCATTTAATTTCGGGTGATATTCATTTTGAATGAGGAGAAGATTGACATGTTTGTCTAATTTTTGTTTCGTGAGTCGACTTGGAACAGTCACGAAAAATGCCTCCTTGTCCGGCTTCGACTGAATTAACTCCAAAGTGTACACATTGACGGAAATGTTATATAATTGTTCAAATTTGGTGATTTGTTTAAATTTCATGGGAAAGTCGATTCCGTCCAAATTCAATGCCTTTGAGTAATGCGGATATGACGATGTTCTATCAGTATTTTTACCAGATTGAACAGGATACAGGGCGGAGACGATTGCCCAAGCGAAACATGCATCATCATCATTTTTGATGTTGATGCAAGCTCGTTTTTTGGCAATAGATTTCGGCAACTCGATGAAAGACGAACCGTTGCCGATGCCGGATTTGTTGATATTTATTTCCAAACTAACGATTTTCTCGAGACTCCATCCGCTCTCTTTGTCCGCGAATTCAGAAAGTTTGTTTTGAATTTGATCGATGACATTTTCCAAGAACCACTCTTTCAAAGTTGTACCCCTATCGATCACAGCGTTTTTAGTGTTGAAATACTTGAAGTCGATTTTTTGTTCTTGATTCAAAGAGTTTTTCACGAATTTCCCACAAAATGTCGAATTGACTTTAATGAGTGAATGTTTTTTCAATAAATTTTGAATTCTGTTTTTGAATAGAGAGAATGCGTCCCCGAAAAATTGCCTAATTTTTTTATGTTTTAAAATTATAATTATACCTGTGCGCAGACGCGAAGAAAATGCCGATTTCAAGTCCTCCCACTTTACTCGAGATGTCAATTTTGATTTGAGCCCCTCCCCCACGACGACTGGCTGTTGGCCTGAATTTTTGATTGAATTTCGGATAATTTTTAAGTGACCACATAAAGTTTGCAATTTTCTCAGAGAGCCTATGCCTTCCACCGCTGCGATCGCTCTATTAATAAGACGGGCGGTGCGCTGGCATTGGGCCAACCAATGTTTGCACTCTTCATCGGAACAGCCCTTTTTGAGGATTTTTACCGCCTTAAGCAACTTTGCCACCATCTCCACACTTTGTTCAACAATGGCGTCAGATGACATGATTCAACACAAAATTTCAAGAAAAATGTCAAATGAAAATACAAGAAACTTACTCTCTCTGTTTCCAACGGCTGCGACGTCTTCAGGCCTTGGCGATCTCAAACAGCTGCTGCGGATGAGCTCGATTGGCAATTTTCTTTTCACCCCTGTATATTAGCACGTGCTGGGCCTCGGTCAATTTGTCGAGGTTCGCTTTCAATGCTCCAGTCACTCGATTCGGAAGGAATACTACGCAGTCCTCTAACTCCACAAGGATTGACTCCCCAAACTTTGTAGTTTTGGTTTGAGCGTCGAGGATCAATTTGGGTTCGTCCTTCGGCAGCTCTTGTAGTTTGTGCAGGTCCTTCCTGCAAGCCAAGGAGACCTTGTTAATTTCGTCGAGATGAGACATCTGTGAAAAACATGCACGTTTCAAAATAATGAAGATTTTTTTTTTGATACACGCTGTATAACTCTCTCAAAACTTTATTGTGATTCACCCTGTACGACAAATATGACAAAAAAATTCGAATCACCCTGTATGAGAAATATGGCAAAAAAATCACTGTTTGAGAAAAATATGACGATTTATGAGACACTTTGTACGAGAAATGTGACAAAAATATTCATTGTATACTGTATGAGAAAAATATGACGATTTATGAGACACTCTGTATGAGAGAAATGTGACAAAAATATTCAATCTACACTGTATGAGAAAAATATGACGATTTATGAGACACTCTGTACGAGAAATGTGACAAAAAAATTCAATGTATACTGTATGAGAAAAATATGACGATTTATGAGACACTCTGTATGAGATAAATGAACTTTATAACAACTGAATCGAATGGCATAGACACTTGAAACACTCGCGAAAACATATGTGAAATCTACTAACCTTTTGCAAATCACGAATGAATGGCACTCACAATAAAACTGTATGAAGAGCGAGAGGCAGATGAGCAGCACAAAACACTTGTTGTTGCTTCGGAGGCAGGCTATCAAATGTCGTCGGCGCGCGCTGTGAACGTATGTATAAACTCTCTGTGTCATGTGACCCACGCCGATGGACACGTGACCCACGCCGTCTGCCCACGCTGAATATGCTGGGGGGAAAACCCAAACTATGCAGTAATAAAATGCTGAGTGGACATTTCTCGGAATTTCAACTTGGGTAAACAACCACCGGATGTGGTTGTTTACTTAAGCTGTGGAGCGATAAACAAGTCCAAGGCCAAATCATGTCTCGATTTCGCTGAGTCATCATTTCCTAGAATCACACACGCCGCTCGCCAGTAAACACCAGATGTTCATTTGGTGACGTCACACACGATTCTCGGAATTCCAACTCAAGTCTGGACATGTTGCTGCCTGTTCTAAGTCGAGAGAGATGCTTCGGCGGCCATTGCTATCGCAGGCGTGGGGCTCTCTACGGCCATTTTTTTCGACACAACGAATCACATGAGGTCGTTTTGATCTCCCCGCCCGCCCGCCCTCCGCTCTTTACATCTATCATGTACCGCAGGGGGGCGTTGCTTCGACGGCCATTTTTCGACACAACGAATCACATGAGGACGTTTTTTTCTTCTCCCACACACCCAATTGCTCTCTACGCCTATCATGTACCTGCAATTTTTCTCTCTCTCAACCCCCACACGCTACACCCTACACCGCATGTTTATTGCGACTGCCGCCAATCGGCTTTTTTTTCCCATTATCGAAGCTACGAGTTTTAAATCGACATTAGTATGGAACTTTCATGGCTCATTGGTAGCGCACTCGGCTGCCATGCCAATAGGCGTGGGTTCACGCCCCACTCGGGGACAAAAAATTTTTATTTTTTTTTTCTTCCGCAACCCTCCCCCCACCGTCTTCGGCGTTGGGGTTGCTGAAGAACTTCGCCGAAGAACCAAAATGGCGGAGATCTCGATGGCCAGATGCCATCGAGAGCAAAAATTCAAATTAATGAGGCGAAATCCGCCTTGACATACTACTATCGTTATCAATTTTGCATGGTTATTCAGTTTGCGTTAGGTTAGTCAGGTCAGGTTAGGTTTGCTAGTAATTCCCGATTTTTCATCTCAATTTGCCTCATTCTTATGTTTTCGTTTAAACTTCCCGCCATTGCAGTGACCAATCACAGAGCGCTTATTGCGTTCCTTTTATTGTCGTCTATATTTCAGTGAGTTCACAGTATCGAGTCGTTGGGATGGCGACTCAAATCACACTTTTGATAGTTTATTATTTCTCCAACAATTCTCCAATTATTTTTTTCCAAAAATAGACTTTTATTTCAAACATGTGACTGAGTGCATCGTGAAGTCTGTGATTTGTTGCATTTGTGGCCTCTTGGCTTGTGGTTTCCTAACCTAACTTATAAACATAATTTCAATCGAATCAAAAGAATACGATGATCTGAGAAAATGTAATATCTCGTATTTATTGCTGTTGTGAGCCGGGACTTCTATACTGTTCTATAGGTATTATGTTTTGTAATTGATGTAAATATTTGTGTCAGAATTTAAAATAATTTATAAATATTTTTTCGAAAATCACTTTCCATCAATATCCTTTTTACTTTTTCTAGATGGTATGTCACTTTCTGTTGACTAGGATCATGGGTTATAGAAAACCTTGAAAATTGATATCCTAAAAACATCCTTAGGATGTCCAAGGGACGTCCATGGAAGACCTTACAGGGACATATAATGGACGTCCCCAGAACGTTCCAAATTGTCATGTCATGTCATCGGATGTCCCCAGGACATCCTAAGGACGTCTTATGTCCAGTAATACACGTCTTCGGGACGTCTTGAATGTCTTAGATTTATATCCTGTGGACGTACTCAGGACGTCTTTGTGTTATCTGGGTATCATTATTATTATCGAAACCAGTTAAACCAGATACCTTACCTGAACTTTACAGTGCTTTATCTTAACCATCTTAACCAAAGACTACAAAAAGATCCATCCAAATATTCACAAAAATCAGTTCTCGAAACCAGTTTCAGCTCTACGAGGAATTGCTACGCTCTTCACAAAACCATCAGTAATCAGCCAATTCTTGCTGTAAAATAATGTTAAATTAAAAATCAATCATGACAAGAACATAATAAACAAGTTAGAAGTGGAATTTATAGGAATAAAAATTTCAAATTGATATTAAATTTTAATAAAATTTCATAATAAAAATATCATTCTGTATAAATAGCAAGATTGACAAGGCAATCCAGGATTAAAAAGCAAGTACTGAGAGGATAATTGGAGTAATTGAAACTGAATGATAAAATATTCAGAGAGTATTAGTATCTGGTGAATTAGAGTAAGTTTTTGCAAATGATAGTAATTAAGTAGTTTGTAAGTTGTACAGATAATTAGAGTTTTTTATAAACAATATTCAAAAACAATCAGTGATAGTGAATTGATCAAGTGAGTGTAAATATCGCGAGTGAAAGAAAAGTCAAGCAAGGACTGAAGAAGTTGCCATTGAAAATTTTAGTGTTGGAAAAAAGAGAGTTATAGAGACGCCAGAAAGACGACAAAAATTCGAACCATCATTTTAGAAAATTAAGAAAAAAACAAGTAAAACTGCAGAAACTTCTTTTAAACCATTACAATATGTCAACGAAAGAAAAATCTACAAACGAAGCAATACAACTCACCTGTTACCTCGACACAGACAAGGAAAATCCGACAAACAGTATCGACCAGCATCCAGAAGCAGAATTTCCAAGGTATTTATTGAAATAAACAATTGATATATTTGGAATAAAATTTTGTGAAGAAAAAGAACCATGGTTTGGTCCTGTATTAAAAAGAAATTTGTTTATTGATAATAATATAAATGATAACTTATCCATTCAAAACACTAATAATAATCCTCAACAAATAATTGCATATAAATATAGAACTCTTCCTTATATACAGGAACTTACACCAAAACTCTCTAATATTTTTAAATCACAGGAACTTCGCATTGCCAAAAGAAACTTAAAGGTAGTAAACAATCTCTACACCAAAACTAAAACTCCTCTTACTAAATTAGAACAAACCAATGTTATTTATAAATTGCCATGTTCAAATTGCAACCAAGTCTACATAGGTCAGACTAGTAGAAACCTGTCAGGACGCATCACGTCCCACAGGAGTGATTGTAATCTCAAAAAGAATAGATGTGCTCTTGCAGAACATAGCATTAATACTTTTCACCATATCAATTTTAATGAACCAAGTATTTTAGCAAGGGAGGACAACTATCTCAAGAGAAATTTTCTAGAGATGGTTTATATTAACAATGAACCAAACAGTATGAACAAAAGGTCTGATGTTGCAAATTTATCTGTTATTTACAATTATATTCTTAAATTAGAATCAAATCCATCATTTTCAAATTCGAATGTAAACTCTTTAATTAGTACAAATAATCCCCCATAGAGGGCACTCACTTTATTTCCCATAGAACATAAACATGTTTCATCTCTATCACAGTTGCATGGAGTCAGTACACATGACAGCTAACAGGTGGATGACAGCTGACATTTTAGTTTCATCTTTCTCTTTCATTGTGTCCTCTGCTTTCCTGTTTCTGTGCTGGAGCTGAGCTGTGACAATGTTGATTTGTGTTTAAAAATGTTTTTAATCTAAGGAAATCTCCAACAAGATTTCAGTTTTAATGTATTACGTTTGCTTTTCTCTCGATCGAGACAAAATGCACACTGTGTCACTTTTTAATTATTCCGATTTTATAAACCAGTGCATATTTTTCATATCTTCTCCGTAAAACCTATTGTGTATACAATGACCAAGGGAAAAGCACATGCTATTTTCTTCAAACTATCCTCACGTTAGTAAGTTGTTTTTCATATTGTCATATTTTTAGTGTTATGTTTACACCATTAATATTTTCAGATGTCTTAATAAAGAAATTAAAATTTTTTGAAAGCTTGACTATTTAACACCAGAGTGTTACTTCAACGAGGCCTTTTATTCCTGACTGCATCCCCAAGGATATTCTTACTCATCAGGTTGAGAATATCTTAATTTAAAGAGTTTTTTTCAACTAGTCCAGTCAAGAGACTACCCTTCTCGATATATATATATATATATATATATATTTATATATTGTGTATTGTGTATTAAGTTGTGACCTCCGGTATGTTGACTGGACGACTTGACCTCCGGGTGAACGGGGTATCTAGGTGATATTGAATTGGTGAATATATAGTGAGGGGAAGTATGAAAATCGAAATCTCAAACGAGGGGATTTTCCAGAATAATTTTTCTAGGAACGTGGGAGACGTAGTCACTTCCTCATATATGGATGATAATTTCCGATATATAAACCGCTGTGACCTCATACATTGTTGTCAGATTTCGGAGGACAGAACGTGTAGTGCATTACCAGTTCCCAGCTGTTAAGATATATTGAATTTGTTATACGATGTATCTATCCGGTGCTGTAAATAGCAGTTCATTGGATTTTAACTAGCTGATCTTCTTAACCCTTATCAAAAAATTTGTGTTTTTCATGTGATATTGTAATTCTTACATATGATTAAAAATGGTAATATAATGCCATGGGTTTGAAAATTAAATGTGAAAACCTTTGATATAACTTTGAACAACGAAGTGCGAGATCTCAAGTTGTCGCAAATTATGTACTATGATTGGCGGATATTTTTAAGTGTGGAACACAAATTGTTATAAATCTTTGATATGAGCTTCAGTGACTTGGAGAATCTGAATAAGTTGTTACAAAAAACATATACGAAAAAACGTTAACTGTAGCATGCAATCCGATATATCGGACCCGTGATATTACGACCATTCTTATATTTCCTATTTGGTAATATTATAATTTTCACCACTAATATAGCTAACTTCAAGTCTCCTGAACCATGGTGCACACTCAGTTTGTGAACAACAGATGGTTTTTAAGCTATATAAATATCTGATGTTTTTTTTGTATTCAGTGAAAAGAACGATTATATAACGTAAAAAGAAACCATGTTGAACACTACAAAACACGTTTCGTTGTGGAATTCACCTCTACAACGTCACCAAAAAATTAAAATTGCAAACCGGATTTATCGGATCCTATGAACTAATAGGTTGAGTTAATGATATTGTTAAAGTAACGCCGTCGTCGGTTTGAAAAAATAAAATTTCTAGGGAAGAAGCTTTGAAAAGAATCTGAATGATCTGCAAATCTACATGTTGTCACAAATAGTAGTTTACCTAACAAGTACGGAAAGTGATACTTTTCCGCACGCGATAGCGGAGTTCGGCCAAAAATCACGTGCGCAAAAGAACACTTTACGCTCGTGTTAGGTACACTATTTTTTCTACTAGCGGAAAAAACACCCGAAAGTTAACATAAAGAATATTTATTATTAAATATATATTAAACTACAGCCATACTTGGTGAGTTTTCTATTTAACTTTCTGCGACGCAATATTTAAATGTCAATATAATCCGCAAAAAACTAAACAAATTTACTTTTACGTACTGAAAAGTTTTTTCTGCACTAAAAAGAGTGCGGAAAAAACTTTTCCGTACTAATGCGGAAAAGTGACTCTTTCAAAACTAAAATGAGTGGAAAAGTTTATTTTTCCGCACGCTAGTAGAAAAAATAGTTATCGAGAATTAACGGGACAAATTCAGACAGTTCCTCACAGAATCCTCACTTCATTTTAGAGCTAAAAGTTCTCGTAGATCTCACCTCCTCTCGATGAAGTTTGGAATTTCAATGCAATTTCTAAAATAACTTCATACTTGACTATTTCTGATTTTTCTAAACTTTTTCCTCATCATCAATACTTTCTATACTTACATGAAAGGAACAGGTTTCCCAATTGAAAATGTCAACGGTTTTTAAGCTATTCGAGCCATCCTAACCAAAATATATTCAAAATTTCATCAAAACTTCCAAATTTCGGAAATAACTTCATACTTGACTATTTTTGACAAAATAATCAAAAAAAGTTTTTCGTATCATAAAAATTCAAATATGCCTTTCATTCATCGAAGAATAGTTTTTTGACGAAAATTTCCTGATATTCTAAACAAATAACAGTAACTTCTAAGTAAAATCAATAGTGAGTTTCCATATCACTTACGCTCGCACTTATTCTACTTGAATTATCTTGAAATTTTGAATAATGAAATCTCCTGTTTTTGTGTAAAAAATATTGAGGATTAAGAAAAACTAGACAAAATCTATATCAGTCCAGTGGCGTGGAAGTTGGGGAGGAGCGATTAGGGGTACATGTCTGCTGTACGCCCCTGTTTAAAGTTAATATGAGTTTCATTAATGCTGAAATTTCTGAAATGTTTACATTATAGACATATTTTGCATTTTCCCTCTTCAGGGATTTTAACCACTGAAAATTATGTCAGTGTTTGGCTCAAAAAATGAAAAATTAGCAATCGAACGGGTGCTATGCATATGAACAAAAACCCCAAAATTTTCCGGCCGGTAAGTTTACTTAAACAGCTGACTGGCTTATGGGAATTTTCTTTCAGGTTCCTAAAGATATCAAATTTCATTCTAACGATTGCCATAAGCGAGAAAATGCGTCAGCAACCGAGTTTTCTTTTAGAAGATGGCGCCCTTATTTCCAACCTTTAAGGACGTTGAAACCTTATGGCTTTGGTTTTTCACTAGTAGATTGTTCGTACCTGTTAATGTGTTAAAATGCAATGGGAGATTGAAAAAAAAACTATTTTTTCATACAAAAAAATTAGTTTTAATTCGTTATTTTCAACCTTCTAGTGTGGATTCTACTGTAGATTTTTGTGTGGAACTAGACTCA
This sequence comes from Chrysolina haemoptera, assembly GCA_958298965.1. NCBI lineage: Eukaryota > Metazoa > Arthropoda > Insecta > Coleoptera > Chrysomelidae > Chrysolina > Chrysolina haemoptera. The sequence continues at coordinate 26,513,852 of OY282586.1, read as the reverse complement.
GAATGACTCGCCAAGTCCTGATCTGAAATCGACATCGACTATCTTAATACAAGGTGGTTAAAAATAGGGTTACGTCAGCCCCTTGTTTTCTATTCCGGGTGAGGGATGCCATGTTATATTTATCATACATCTTTTCATGTAATAAATGCCCTATAGTTTGATTGTGAATATATATTTCAAGTTTGGTGAGAATATGTGACTTTTTTCCAAACAATTTTCTGTCTCTATTTTGAAAAAACTTCGGTGAAAGTATTTTTTTCGAATTTTTGATATGGTAAACAGCTTGAAAAGTTTGTCATGAAAATCAGCATGGTCCTAAGACTCCTTTATCGTCTTTTGAAAGTGCAGCTTTTATTGATAGCCTTTTTATCACTTTAAAGTAATAATTAAATAGACTTTTCCAGAGTGATTTCCGCTTTGAAATAAAGTTGCAGGCTGCTCAATGTAAACATAAATTCAAAGATGAATGGGCGAAAGAGAATATTTTGAGTGAGTGAACTCATTTTCAAACTATCCCGGAGGTGGAGTTCTAGATCGTTTTTTTTTCCAGTTGTGTCCCCAGTAGACCAATTCTACTATATTGGAAAATTTTCTTTGCTAACATTTTGTTTAAATATCAACAATATTGGTCTACAATTTCAATACTTGCATCAATAGAAGCTGTTCGACAGACTTTCCATGCCTGACTATTAATTATTTGGAAAACTTTATTATTGGGGTACACTAGATTGAATTATCTACAAAACATCCTTCAGAGGAAAGAATAAAATATTCTATAGTGGAATAGGCCTGAAAGAGATACGACTTAAAGAAAAAACGTACTGGAACTCTTTCTCCGGGGTGGAGTGGAAACGGGTACCAAATTTGGAAAAATGTTTGAAGTATTTTTAAAGCAAACACAGAATTTCTCCTCGTATAGATAAGCCCCATTCATTTGTGAATTCATATTTACATCGAGCAGCCTGAAATATTTTTTTAAAGTGGAAATCCCAATGGAAAAGTTATTACTTCAAAGTCATAGGAGATTGGAAAGCTTGTGGTCGATAAACGTTAGTCTTTAGGTCAACGGATGCTTTTTCTATTGACAACCAAACAGTATCGCAGTTGTTTCATGGAAAGATGTATGTTACATATACTGTATCGGCAACTTTTATAGACAGAAATCTACGCGAGCAACAAGGAATGCAATGATATGTTGATACCACATAAATAAGAGAGACGCACTACTGTTCGCATCTCCTGTTATCCCACCCGACGAAATAACAGCATACGTCGATATCCCTTCCTCGAGCGAGTCGGGGAGAAATTGTAATGCTCTCTCAACATATAGCAAGCTACTCTTTACGCTCTCATGAAACCACCAAACCCAAGATGAAAACTTTCCGATACTGTATATGACATTGCATCCCTTATCTGGAATAAAAAACAAGTAGTTGACGTACCCCTATTTTTGAACCATTCTGTATTAAAACATTTTCTGGGCCTAGTTGATGATTGATTTCCATTACTGCCACAAAAGTAAGTTTGAAAAAAAAAAAATTTCGTCCGCACTGTTTGTGGGTCAAAACGGACCGTTGTGTCGAATATTGGCCTCGCACGATATCCTCCTATCACTCTGGAATGATATTTAAAAAAAAAACTAATATTAAACAAATAATACTTACATATCACTCATCCCATTAGTAATTGTTGAAAATTACGAGAAAAATTATAATATTTCCTCTTCAGCCTCTGTGTCCATGGAATATTTTTCAGGGGAAGTTGAAATCTACCACACAGATACCAAAAATACAACAAAAATCCATTTCTCATTAGAATGGTGCGGGGTTCTTCGCATGGAAGAAGTTTTGGAATGAGTTTTAACAAAAAATTTTACCGTAGAAAAAATTCTCATCTCTGAGCAAAACATATATTTCGACAATATGATGAGTCGGTATAGAAATTTCCTACACAATTAACTAAAATAGAAATGTTCTTTCATTAACTGTTAGTATAGATGTACCACAAATCATAAATCCACAATGATATGTTTTGAGGGGACATGGCTTCGTCCTTAAAAATACCACCCCTTTGGTCAAAAAAGGCTATTTTCGCCTTTAACTGACCAACCATTAAAAATATCGAAAAAGTATTTATGAAAAAAAACTTTATGAACTTCCTCAAAGAAAGTTCTCTACTAAATTTTTTGTATATATGTCGAAATTTTGTCAAGATTCTCAATAAGGATTTGCGCGAATTTGTTCAATTTTTTTCGCGTACGGCCTATCGATAAAAACTAATTGCTCAATAACTACAGAAGCTACGATGAGAAATCGAATTGGGTTCTTAAGGTGTTCTTAAGGTGATACAAAATACTTGCAGTCTTCGTCATATTCAGTGGTCGCAGGAATGTATAACAATATATTAAAACATAAAAAGTTAAATTATCCACTGATATTTCGTGTTCATAACTGCATCCAGTCCTACGAAAAATAAAGAGCTTCAATATTGTTGTTGTTATGGTTTCTTGTTATTGTTATTTCAACCAACCGGCTGCCCCCTTACGAGCAATACTCAGAAGTCTTCGAGAGACTTGTACGAGCTAGGGACGATGCAGCTCTTACCGTTTAACGTGTGATGTCATGCACGAACTCGGTGGGCACGACGATTCGAACCCGCGTACCTTGGCATAGCAAGCGAGAAAACAACCTGTGCGCCACCAAGATATATGATTCAGAAATGTAAAAATCATAGTTGAATGGTAGTTATTCGATGTAAAAAGGAAAAAAATTAAAACATTCCATTTGAATAAATTACCAGTAACATAAAATTGGCCAAATGTTTGCTGAATGTTGCTGACCAACAGACCAGTCTCTCCTTGAAAATAATACTTTTTCAAAGCCTAAAAAAAATATCGATATTCTTAGATAGGTAGTTTTGAATTAATGATTGGAGTTGTCTTCCATCGAACAAAAAAAACTTGAATACGCAAGAAGAGTTCTGGTACACAGCACTGAAAGGCGCCAAAACAAATCCATGCCACCCACATCGAGCGGAAACTTCGCGCAAGCTCTTGCTCTCACGCAGAAAGTGCGCTCCAGAACAGCATCATAAATGACGTACCAGGAATAAGAGCTTCAGTTTCAGTTGATACGTTGCGAAGAGTAGTTGCAGTCGAAAAGTTTGAAGATTATAACCAAAAAGACCAGGGCAAAACCCGTAAATCAACTGGAACATTAATAACGTCAGCAGTGAAAGCCTATAGTTTGATATAGAGTGTTCCATTAAGAAATCAAATTTTGGGTTCAATTCCGAAAATATCTGAAGTCGGTAATATTGAGTCCTTCACATCATGAAATTTCATCCATAAATACAAAACTTATATGGGTGACGCCCGTTTCTATATAGGTGAAAACGTACAACGTACCTATATTGTCACATAATAATAATAGTACTCCCTCATTAACAGTTTTGAGTGTACGCAAAGACATAGCCTGTGCAGTTGGAAAACGGTTACTATTATTATTCGCCGTAGCGCTCCTGAGGACTTATTGATATTTGGTTGATAGAGCATAAAACTGTGTGTTTGGTGTGATAAGGAATATTTTTTGATTAATTTTTCAAAATTTCTGAAATGACCAATTTTATACTCGAAGTTTTCGGAACAAACCTAATAAAAGGCTATGATATTTTTATCATCTTGTTCTCATGCAAAATCAGTTTGTTTACTTCTAGCTCAATAACATGAATCATCATCAAATTGCACTGGAATATTATCATCTACAATGAAACCAACCTAGCTTTAGACGTTAAAACGTCGTAGCACAACGGATTATAGTTCGTAATATATCCAGTGATAAGGCACTCTACATGAACGTACGCGAAATTCGAAATGTCAAGCTTCACTCTGCCTATTTCCACGATTGAAAGACTTTTTGAATTCACCTTTTTCATTCACAAAGACAGGCTACAACGTACGCCTCGTTCAACGTTATGAATCAAACTGGAACACGTGGATTAAAATCGAGATGTTGCCATTTTTGGAGGTCACAACTAACCCGCTGTATAAGGGAGTTGTTGACGCCATATTTCACACAAATATGAGTACGACAGTAGCGCCAGTGATATACTGTTGAACTAAAATTTTCTTCTGTAGGTATAGGGGGGTCCAAGTGACCTCCAGACAAACTTTTGATATAATGATCCTAACACCCTGTACAACATTTCTGGCTAAAAATTTATGGAAAACGTTGTCACCTCCGAAAACGGAGGACACAGCGTTATATATGAGTTGACAACGATGTTCGTGTTTCCGTTTTAGGGGTGACAACGTACCCTTTATCTATATCTATATATATGTGTGATACAGATATAGATGAAGAGAAAGAGTTTTCGATTTAATTCACAAGAGGTCCACCATCCACCGACAGCTGTTTCGTTTTCTACCACTCGTCAGGGAGGGTTTATGGAGTCTCTTGGAATTGAATCGAATACACTGAAATAGTTGTGCACCAACACAATGAAGAATAAAGTGAAGAATTGCTTTTGACATCTACAGTCAAATAGCGGAAACTTAATTTGGATCGAACCCTAGACCAAAGACAGATGATCATCTGCTACATTGACAGGCCGACAACTGTTTAGTTATACTGACCAACCTAAGGTTCCATAAAGTTTCTGGTGCGTTAGGAAGAACGCAAAGACAGTATAAAGGTGATACAGATATAGGTGAAGAGAAAGAGTTTTTGATTTAATTCACAAGAGGTCCACCATCCACCGACAGCCTCTCAGTGTAGCAGATGATCATCTGTCTTTGGTCTAGGGTTCGATCCAAATTAAGTTTCCGCTATTTGACTGTAGATGCCAGAAGCAATTCTTCACCTTATTCTCCTTTGTGTTAGTGCACAAATATTTCAGTGTATTCGATTTAATTCCAAGAGACTCCATAAAGCCTCCCTGACGAGTGGTAGACCACCAAACAACTGTCGGTGGATGGTGGACGTCTTGTGAATTAAATCGAAAACTCTTTCTCTTCACCTATATCTGTATCACCTTTATACTGTCTTTGCGTTCCTCCTAACGCACTAGAAACTTTATGGAACCTTAGGTTGGTCAGTATAACTAAACAGTTGTCGGCCTGTCAATGTAGCAGATGATCATCTGTCTTTGGTCTAGGGTTCGATCCAAATTAAGTTTCCGCTATTTGACTGTAGATGTTAGAAGCAATTCTTCACCTTATTCTTCTTTGTGTTAGTGCACAACTGTTTCAGTGTATTCGATTCAATTCCAAGAGACTCCATAAACCCTACCTGATGAGTGGTAGACCACGAAACAGCTGTCGGTGGATGGTGTACCTCTTGTGAATTAAATCGAAAACTCTTTCTCTTCACCCATATCTGTATCACCTTTATACTGTCTTTGCGTTCCTCCTAACGCACTAGAAACTTTATGGAAACTTAGGTTGGTCAGTATAACTAAACAGTTGTCGGCCTGTCAATGTAGCAGATGATTATCTGTCTATGGTCTAGGGTTCGATCCAAATTAAGTTTCCGCTATTTGACTGTAGATGTCAGAAGCAATTATTCACTATGTATTGTCGCATTTCCTTTGTCATACCTCTCCTGGGTAAGAATGATAATGACTAGAAAATTCAAACCAGCACATTTGTGTTGTCCACAATTATGTGAGTTGTTGTCAGGAATATACCTATAAGTGCTAGTTTCTTTCCTAAACACATCGTAGTCTAGCTGTTTCTCATTTTCAAATGTGAATTTTATTGAAGAAACTTGATTGCGCAATAGGTAATCTTTAAAATTCCTTGTTAAGCCATTTTGCCATCGGTAGGTAAGACAACCAGTAGCTGACACGATGTAGCGCATTGATTTTTCCTTTTTGGGGATTTTTGGAAGGCAATATAGTTTTGACACTGTTGGGTTGTAACCTTCGTTTCATTTGAAAGGTAAGAATATTGTCCCATTTATTTAGGACGTATTATCGGCAATCGTCTTTGGTAATGTGTATCGGCTTTTCAATTTACTTCAGAAGCCGATCAAGGAACAAAGTGGTAATTTTAAATAATCGGTAATTTTGGATAAATCTGACTACTACGAAATGGTGAACACTCTTATCGCGAGAGTATCAGATATCGAAACCGTAACTTTTTTCTACTTGAGTTATTCATATAATGTTTTTCTTTCAAATATCACAGTTCTGCTCATTATAATCTTCGAGAATATCCACCTGGGCAACTGTAGTGAAAGCGCGTTCATTTGCCTAATGACTGGTCTATTGTTCCTGGACAGGAGTAGCATTTTTAGAAACAAGATATATGTTCATTGTCCAGGATGTCCACAAAGCGCTGTATCGGTGTGGATACGACCATCAGATTAATTAGCAATTTTATTTTTTCCTCTCTTGCCGCCTTTGTCGACCCATCGAACAGCTTGTCTTCATGGAAAAACCTGATTTTAAATCTGATATTGCTTGAACCCACAAAATTTTTCAGTGATATTGTATGATGAATATAAAGAGTGTTTTTGTTGAAAGAACAATAGAGTTTTCAGGAGGAAACAAATATATCAACGAAATGAACAATTCATCTATTCATTGAAACAATCATTTGGATACGGTTTTACTGTTAGTAAGAGATGTTTTATGAAAGGTTATTAGGTACGATACATTCTTACTCAGTAGTGAAAATTCAATGTTTTGAAATAGAGACACTTTCATGGTTTACGCTGTCTAAAACTTGAGAGACATATAGAAATAAGGAACTTATTGAAGGATTGTAGTTATTGAAAAAGTCTAGAGAAAATCCGTGGTGGCATATGTCAATATTTTCAATTTCCTAAGGTTGACTCATAGTAACCAATTTTATCATTAAAACATTACCAAAGTGATCAAACACTGCCTTTTAAAACATGACACCACATGTAATTGTACCCGTGCGAAGTCGGTCGCTGTATAATATAAAAACGAAATTTATTGCCTGATTTCGAAATGATAATTACGATTGATTTTTTGTAACGGAAAATGTATTTGAAATTGAACTTTTTATATGTTCTTCAGTAATCAGTGACTAAGATAAGGATACTTTTATCCGTAAAGGAATTTTGTTGCATATCAACCTTCAAAAACTCATTTATTTTTTATGATGATTAAGGTGGTCGTTTGATCGGGCTTGACAAACTATTCCGTTGGGGGAGCTACCAGTCATTCATTCTAATGAATATTTATCCAACTATTCAACCGTGAATAGAAGGAATGCAATCAAAATTAATTTCTACTGTGCAAGATCGGTCTACAAAGCGGTGTTGTCAGATGAAACATTTAGTCTCCTTTAATTTTATATACCTATTGAATTATTATCAATTCATTTTTTGGTTGACTGCTTGAATACTTTTAGATAGACATAATTTCCGACAAAAGTACTATCGAATAATTATCTTGAAATATCAACTCGGATGTTTTGTAGTACAGAACTGGATAAAGAGACAAATATGATGTCAAAGATTTTTATTTTAATAAATGCTTGGCAACATGCATTTGTATGGACATGAAACAAAGATATCAGGAATGTGGACAATTTGGAAATTCCTAATCCCTCACTATGCACCTGCAATAAATTTACCAGAATAAGTAAATATCCTTGATTCATATAAATGGATTTGAGTATTATTTGTTAAATTTTTGTTTCAGTGTTCTTGTCATTGGTGTGGTTTGTGAAGTGTGTTAGAGGGTGTGTTATTTATTAAAGTTGGATATTAGCAAGTTTAAAAAAAATGTTGAGATCGGATAAGTGAAATGTGTGATCAATATAATCAATGTTAATATTTCTTATTTCTCAATTACAATGGTGAAACAGTTATTTGTATCACAAGGCAGAAACTGCATTGAATGCGAGAAATGTTTGAGGGCTTGAGGCCTTCAGTTGAGAAAACTTGCAAAACAGTTTCTGCGCGTGTGATATACACAATGTTTTGGAACGACAATATAGAAATGAAATAGTTATTTACCTAACAAGTGCGGAAAGCAGTACTTTTCCGCGCGCGACGGCAGTTGCACGAACGACGCGGAACGGAGTTCGGGCAAGCCGTTGAGGGCGGAAAAGACATTTTCCGTAAGAGTTAGGTACAATATTTTTCCTACGAGTATTTTTGTCCATCTTATTTATGAAAAAAAAGGTTTTTAATAAACAAGTTTTTATAATAATGCTACAAAATGACTCATAAGACAGAATAGTTACATAGATCATTTAGTTAGTCCTAAATTTAATGCGCCAAAGCAAATATTAATAGACATTCACTATCCAAACAAGTACACTCTACGAGTATTTATTTGGTTTCATTATTATTATTATTTTTTTTAATCATCAGGATTGTTTCAGTCAGGCCCTGTCTCCGGAGCCCCGATACATCCGGAGGGCGCGCTGGTGACATTTACCCAGATAGTCACTCCCCACATCCGCGGAGTGAGTGACAACTGGGTCCGAGAAACATGTACCCTGAGTAGACGGAGTAAATAAAAGATGAAGGCCTTCTGCCTATTACCGGCTAAGATTTCTGCCGCCTCACGGCAAACCATTATGAGTTTTAGATTAGAGAACTGCGTGTCCATCATTTCACCAGGGACTCTTATAATCAGAACAACCATTATAACAGAATGGTTTGGGTACAGCCTGCGGAGTTCAAAGAGTAAATCTCGATGTTTTTTCTCCTCTTTTCGGACGATGTTCGTTTCGCCAGGAACCGAAAACTCTATGACGATAATCGCCCTACTTTGATGGTCTAGAAGGACTACATCAGGCTTATTCGCTTGTATTTGCTGGAGGGTGGGGAATGAGTAGTTCCAATAAATTTGGCACTTCTGATTTTCTACAACGGACTCAATATCCCCCGGAGTATAAGGCAACACCGGTGTTTCGTCTATACCGTACGAGTGTTGTAGATGGTAGTACAACATCTGTAGATGGTAGTACAACACTCGTAGCGTCGCGTTATGTCTGAGGATATAGACTAAGACCGCATAAGCTTGACAAGCAGACAGCAAATGCATTATGGTCTCATCAGGCACCACGCTCTGCATCTGGTGTCGGGGACCTCTCTATACCCATCAGGAGACTTCGGTAGACTAGGGTGTTGAAGACACCATCCTGGCAGGCCATTATGAATCCCTCCATCTCTGACTTAACCTGAGGAATGCTTAGGTCAAATTTTTGGATTAGCCAAGCTCTTCAATGTTCTCAAAGAACATCCCTATGAAGCTGCAGGAGAACCTGTCTCCATAGCTTTAATGTGAGCTTATTGTTGAACGGGCTCCAACTCGATGACAGAGTTTGGGTCACCCCGTTCAGTGTCGAAAACGAGACCAAGTTCATCGGCCGCCCGTGCTGCTGCCTTGAAAAGGAATGCTCCAATCTCTGCTTTTTCATGGTGACGGACCATGCAAAGAAGGGGATCTGAACTCCTGATAACTTTTTTTGTTATTGTTATTATTATCATTATCATGATGTTTATTATCATTATCATTATTATTATATTGGACTCACAGTATATCCGTTTATTCTGTTGACTCCAGTTTTTTCTACATTTTTTTTGTAACTGTATTTCAAGTATTCCATGTCTAACCATTTCCAAAATTTCATTTAATATGCAAATAACTCGATTCCTGGAAAGTTCCGCCTCTGCTTACCTATAATTCATTCATGGTAAAGTGTTCTTGATCTTGATTTCTTTGCTTATTCTGTAAGTGAGAATTTTTCAAAAAAAAAAAAATATTTATTTTAGATTTATTGATTCAAATATTATAATTATCAAGTACAAATTATGTCATCATTATGTGACACTGACGACTCATTACTTGGTCGACTATTTTTTTCTATAAGTGTTTTCCCGTATGGCTACAACTCTCTTTTATTATTTCAATTTTACAATTTTTGCTGTGAAATCTATGTACCCTTGATGACTTCAATAAAATCCTTCTATACTATAGTGACTCTTTTTTCAACATCCAATGAACAAAATGAACAAAATAGTTGAACTGTCCCTCTTATGAACACATACACGCCTATGATGTTACAAAAATCTGCCATTACATATAAAAAGCAATTTCTCATCGCTGAACCCGAATTCGACATGTCCTATCCTATTCTATAATGTAGTGCTGTGCTTGTTTATTGTGGACAAACCCTTATTCCGGTTTATTCATGTTTGTTTACGTAGTATTTCTATAGTGTCCAATGAATTTCTCTCTGGCGCTATCTATCTGCAAAATGCTGAAGTTACCGAGTCGGTTAGAAGAGCCAATTTTTATAAATTTGCTAGATTTTGGTACATTGCCGCCAAATTCTTACTTCCATAGTTTCTCGTCAACAACGTTGTGTGAAGTCTTGCTTTAGTTTTGAACGATTTCAATTGATGTTTTTGTTGACATGAAATAATACAGAAACGTGCAAAAATTAATCTCGATATATTCAACAAGTAACTCCAATATGTTCTAAATGTATTTGCCAAATTTGAGCTTTTAAAGTGTAACCGATTCGCCGGAATCGTGGAAGTACGAATGCATGACATTAAACGTCCACCTTAAATGAAATTATTGGAGAATAAACATATACAATTTGCATTAGATATAGGAGAGTTTGTATACATTCACTAAGTATAGTTACCAATTAGAACTAAACAGATATATGTTATTCAAAAATAGACAATGGCTCTTTGTCCGATATCACGTGCAGGGATTGCGTATTCAGGTCGCATGTCGTATTCAACCTTGGAGTCAGCAAATATACTAGCGTTGCCTCCAACACCCTTAGTATCATCATTTTCCAGTAGACAAGTGGAAACTTAGGAAAAAAAAGGACCCCAATGTCTCAGCGTTCAGATTCACGCTCGTGATCGAGTAGTTAACTCTTCCAATGTTTAGATGAGTATCATCTGTTCTAACACTTAATTGTATGTTACCACATTGATTACTGATTCCTGTTGTCAAATAATGTTCAAAAATTCAATTTGTTTTTAAAAAGTCTGCGAACAATCGAGAAATATAACATACAGTCTGGCCATAAACTTTTGAAACGATTTTATTTCAATTTCAACAATATGAAAAATATCTGTGGTGTAAGATTTTTTTAAATGGCATGGGGGTCGAGTAATACCTCAATCGAATCGTCTTTCAATTCTCTATATATACGATGAAACGATTCCAGCAAACTAACACACGTGTGGTCTGAAGCGATTAATTTAAGAACTGCCAGGTATATGCTTTGTCCAACGACGTATTTTAATAATTATGAATGATTATTATGATTATGCCTTGTTTTAAACATCTGTACTGAAATAATATATATATATATATATATATATATATATATATATATATATAATTTTTTTTTGGAAAGATTATTTGGGTAAGCAGCAAGCAAAACGTGTACTCTTTTAACACTATATTTCCAATATTTCAACAGTGGTTACTGTCATCTTCAGGGAAGCTACAATTAATAAGCGAATATATACTAAAATGGAGTGAACCCAGTAACAGCTATACTTACTGTGTCTTTGAGGTTGATTGCAAAAAGATGTGATGAAAGTAATACAACAATTATCGAAAGGGAAACATGAAGTTGATGATAAAATAACATTAAAAGGTCAATAATTAAAATAATTAGTCAATTAATATACATTTTTTAAAATTTATATGGATAATTTCCACGTGTGGACATACTCAAGCACGTGTATATCCTCTTGGTTAGGAAACAGACAAATGACATATGTTTCATGTACTTAAAAGAAGAAAATTATGAAAATTGAAGTTTGACAGTTAGAGTCCACGATTTGGCCTCTGCTTGTGAGTAAACCAGCCAATTGTACCACTCAGAAGGGCGAGCATATTTCTTATTGAATTGTTAAAAGAATTATTTAAAGATTAATTTGAAACATTATTTGACAGTTGTTCTGTCGGTTTTTTATCAATGAGTAATGAATATGAATAAATTTCACTTAAATGATTGAGATCTGTTTTTTTATTTAAGCAGTTATCTGATTGAGAGATGAAAGCCATTTCCATGAAAAGTCTTTTAGTAGAGTTAACTTCCTTGGTTAAAATTTTAGTGTTACTGTAATTCATAATGTGTCCTGTATTATTTACATGTTCACTTAATGCACATCTTTCAGGATGACATCTGCAATCACTTTTGTGTGATGTAATTCTACATTTAAGAGTTCTTGAAGTTTGTCCTATATATGTCTTATCACAATTTGAACAGGGAATACAGTATACTAATTGAGATTGAGAGGTTATAGGAGTTTTATCCTTCACCTTGGTAAAAATGGAATTAATTGTTAAAACTGTTTCATAATTTTCTTCTTTTAAGTACATGAAACATATGTCATTTGTCTGTTTCCTAACCAAGAGGATATACACGTGCTTGAGTATGTCCACACGTGGAAATTATCCATATAAATTTTAAAAAATGTATATTAATTGACTAATTATTTTAATTATTGACCTTTTAATGTTATTTTATCATCAACTTCATGTTTCCCTTTCGATAATTGTTGTATTACTTTCATCACATCTTTTTGCAATCAACCTCAAAGACACAGTAAGTATAGCTGTTACTGGGTTCACTCCATTTTAGTATATATTCGCTTATTAATTGTAGCTTCCCTGAAGATGACAGTAACCACTGTTGAAATATTGGAAATATAGTGTTAAAAGAGTACACGTTTTGCTTGCTGCTTACCCAAATAATCTTTCCAAATTGCATCCTAACTAGTCAGCAAAGACTACCGTTCTACTATATATATATATATATAGGGTGAAGAATTGCTTCTGACATCTACAGTCAAATAGCGAAAACTTAATTTGGATCGAACCCTAGACCAAAGACAGATGATCATCTGCTACATTGACAGGCCGACAACTGTTTAGTTATACTGACCAACCTAAGGTTCCATAAAGTTTCTAGTGCGTTAGGAGGAACGCAAAGACAGTATAAAGGTGATACAGATATAGGTGAAGAGAAAGAGTTTTCGATTTAATTCACAAGAGGTCCACCATCCACCGACAGCTGTTTCGTGGTCTACCACTCGTCAGGGAGGCTTTATGGAGTCTCTTGGAATTAAATCGAATACACTGAAATAGTTGTGCACTAACACAAAGAACAATAAGGTGAAGAATGTAGCAGATGATCATCTGTCTTTGGTCTAGGGTTCGATCCAAATTAAGTTTCCGCTATTTGACTGTAGATGTCAGAAGCTTCTTTGTGTTAGTGCACAACTATTTCAGTGTATTCGATTTAATTCCAAGAGACTCCATAAAGCCTCCCTGACGAGTGGTAGACCACAAAACAGCTGTCGGTGGATGGTGGACCTCTTGTGAATTAAATCGAAAACTCTTTCTCTTCACCTATATCTGTATCACCTTTATACTGTCTTTGCGTTCCTCCTAACGCACTAGAAACTTTATGGAACCTTAGGTTGGTCAGTATAACTAAACAGTTGTCGGCCTGTCAATGTAGCAGATGATCATCTGTCTCTGGTCTAGGGTTCAATCCAAATTAAGTTTCCGCTATTTGACTGTAGATGTCAGAAGCAATTCTTCAACTTATTCTTCTCTGTGTTAGTGCACAACTATTTCAGTGTATTCGATTTAATTCCAAGAGACTCTATAAAGCCTCCCTGAAACCTATCCGAACACAATATATATATATATATATATATATATATATATATATATATATATATATATATAGAAAAGGGTAGTCTTGTTTGCTGACTAGTTAGGAAATGAGTTTTTAATATTTGGGATATGCAGCAGGCCAATAAGAGTACTCTAATACACAGATTCCAAGATTTCAACAATTTTTTATTGTCATCTTCAGGGAAGCTACAAGATGACAATAAAAAAAAATTGTTGAAAGCTTGGAATCTGTGTATTAGAGTAGTCTTATTGGCCTGCTGCATATCCCAAATATTAAAAACTCATTTCCTAACTAGTCAGCAAACAAGACTACCCTTTTATATATATATATATATATATATATATATATATATTGTGCTCGGATAGGTTTCCGCGGTCAGATATTTGGAAACTGGAAGTTCGGGTTGAAGGGATATACGAAATTCCGTGTTCCGAGTGTCCAATAACATACATTGGCCAAACTAACAGAAGAGTAACTTCCAGAATATATGAACACGAACTAGCAGTCAGACAAGCATCTTCTTCCTCCGCACTTTACAAACATCGTGAAGAAACAGGCCACAAAATAGACTTTAAAAACACTAAAACAATTGGCATGGAGAAAACTCTGCAAACTAGGATCATCCGGGAAGCCCTGGAAATAGAAAAGCGCCCCAACTGCCTTAATACCCGTGATGATGGACGTAGACTTCCTATTACTTGGAAACCACTCATTTCTCGTCTCCCGACACCTGGCAACAGCGCAATCTCCGCACCACATCGCGCAAGTCCAGACTCCGAATCACCACGCACGCCCAATATGGCCGCCATGACATGTATAAATACAGCTGCACAACCGACTACTGTTCAGTTCTCTCGACGGAGTAGGCAGATTGAGACCTTAGAGAGAACAAGTGGCGAGACCTGGGGAGTAGGCAGATTGAGACCCTGGCGTCAAGTTACAAAACCCTGATGATACCTGAGGAGTAGGCAGATTGAGACCTCAGTTTCCTTTTTTCTTGAAAATGGCTCCAAAATCAGAGCCGAAACGTCGAATTTCAACAAATTCTAGACGCGGTTCAACCCGAACTTCCAGTTTCCATATATATATATATATGAAACCAATAGAAGTTGTATATATATATGGCCTGATTCATCTATTAATATCCCAAGGCAGTTAGACGAAGATTTAAGGAAACTGTCAGTAGAAAGGACTGAATAAATAGTCATTCGTGTGGCATTTGATCTCCATATGATTTTTTTTTTATCTGCAATAGTTGGCCCACTCTGTATTTAACTTGAGCCTCTCAATTTGTATTTTTGTTGTATCAAAATTTCAATGAGATGTAGTGAAATGTTATTAAGTTGGATGAAATGTTACTTGCGTTGAAGGTTCCAGTCAGAATTTTCAAAACGTCTTATTATGAAAATGCCTTCTGAATTCAAAAATATATTTTGGAATTTTTATAATTCGAGGATTGAAAAAATTGCGCAACATGCCTAGAATAAGAGTACAGTGATGATAACAATACTAATGAGAATAATATCTATTCAGTGTTTTTCATTAAAGTTTATTTGAGTTCAACAAGAAATGAATGAAGTTAATTATTTTGAAAATGATTATTCATCAATCTTGCTCTTGCCCTTCGTCCTGCAGCAAGTTCTGGGTTTATACGTCTTACTGCATTGATGTCAATATTTGCATTATTTTCATCAATTCAATATTGGGAAGATCTTCATTATCTGGCATTGGAATATTATGTACAATAATTGACATATTATGCAATACCACGCAAGAGTTAATAATTCGGCATGCTGTAAGAGGATTGTAGTGTAACACTCTATGTTTCAGCAAACACCGGAATCTCATTTTCAGTACACCATTGCACCTTTCTATCGTATTTCTCAATCTTCTGTGTCTTTTATTATAATTAAATTCTTGAGTGTTTTCCAGAGACTCTCCTTCGACAGGTGTGAACAGCCATGTTCTTATTGGATATCCACTATCACCTATAAAGAAATCATCAAACCAGTCCAATGTAAAAAAGCTGGGAAATAAGTATTATAATGTTGGTTTGAAGGGTACTATACCTAGAAGATAATAAGTTGTATGAATTTGGGAATGAAGATTTTTAAAAACTTCATGTTTATTTGAATTTTGCCAAATAAATGCGTCGTGTGTGCTGCCTGGATACCTTGCAATAACATTAATGATCTTCAATCTGCTATCACATATCTGAAAATTCGAAGAATTTGAGATTGAACTCTGAGAGAAACATTAGAGTAGATCAATATATCAATAAATTGCAACTCGACAGTGAGGGTAAGTTTTGACTACTCCATTCTTCAATAAATATTTTACTCTCACTAGTTGGATAGGGGGTTAACCCTATTAGTGGCTATTGATGAAACAAGGCGCAGGAGAAATCAAAATTCTCGGAGCTCGCTCAATGAATTCGAGATTTTTTTTCACCATCTGAATTCAAAAGGTTGGATCTAGGCATCTCTCAGAGTACTTTTTCTAATTTTTGTTAAAAATGACCTTGAAAAAATTGCAGAAATTTGACCAGATTCACCATTTTTCATCTCACTAGGTAATTTTTTTTTCAAAAAAGAACTCTGAGAGGTGCCTGTCTCATACATTTATCTTTCTTGTCACAAAAACTTGCAACAATTCATCCAAAATCGCACCGTCAAAGTGATTTTTGCTGAACCCCTGCAAACTCAATATTGGTTCTCTTTTCTTTACTGATTCGAGCGCCCTCACATAAATATGTACTTTTACATGGATACTATGGATGTTTGAATGGATTGTTGTTTCATTCATTGAGTTTGGAAATCATACTGAAGCTATTCACGAAATTTTAGCACAGGAGATGAAACCAATAGAAGTTGTAAATGGGATTATTGAAGTTTAGAATGTCGAATGAATAACTACTGAAATTGATGAGCATTGGTTGTATTTACACACGACAATTTATTCGCCAATTCTGTTGTTAGTTTATGAGATATACCAACATAATGACATGAAATGGTTCAACCCAAAAACTTTCATCCAACGAAGTTACTAGAAATTGCCGTAAAATTCATGAATTATTGGTGAATGAATATTGACAATTTTTCATTTTCACCTGTCAATAAAATTCAAGTTTACAAAATTAATGAATTTATTTGATCGTATCCATTGACACTTATGCCATATCAATGGTTTTCCACGTATTTTATTTTCGTTATTTCACTACAAAATATGCAAACGGCGGCCTAATTAAAATTGTACGTGAAACAAACAATTTTCGAACAAAAATGATGATTCATTTTTCAATATGAAGAACCCAGGACTAAATAAAATGCATCACTTGAGAAAAAACTAAAATTATCCCTGGCGGAATTTTGACAAGCTGATAAATAAATAGGTGGGAAATGATAGCAGTGGACATTATAAGGGGGATATATACAGCACGTAAATAAAATGAGAAATAAAATATTATTTTTTAAAAGAAAATCATAAGAATATCATACAGACATAAAATAAAAGAAATAAAAGTGATGAAATATATAAATCCAAATTTTGATTGGTAGCTTCTCATTTATTATAATTCACTCAGCTCTGTAAACACTCGTTTTATTTCATTTTAGGGTCCATCGCTCTCATTTCCTACCTATTTATTTATCAGCAAGTGTGATATTTTATTTAGTATGTCAGAAATAATGTGTAAATGTAGTACTCCACATAATGACATGTTATTTTGATGATTAAAAAAATAGATGGAAAGGCAGAAGTTATTCCTATTCACGTAGTGAGTTCAGCTGAATCTCGTCTCGGGTTTTATTCAATTATTTTTGTTCTCTTACATGTCTACATATTCCAAATAAACATGTACTTCATTAATAAATTAATTAAATAATTTAATTTGATTTTTTTATCACTTGATATTATTCAGCATCATCCTTGTTACTGTACTAGTTTGAGCAAGTTTAGTTGTTAAAAAAAAACAACTTTGCACCAAAAATTTTGAAGTTTACTTTAGTTCAAAAGCAAAATTACCACAGGTAACCTAATATTTGGGCAGTTTGTAATATTAGACGATTTTTGATGAACCGTTGTATACATGACGTCGTTTAAATGAACAGTGCTCTATTTCGTGCCAAAAGTTATTTCATTTTCCGTCAACTCATTATTATTGATAAGACACAAATCCGACCAGTCTTGGGTTTCAATATATGGAGTGAGGCACCCAAACACATATTGAAACTCTCGGCGGTGATACTCCGTTCACAAGCTTCCTCACTTCTCTGGAACACCGCAGACAAGTTGCCGATCTGTCTCTGTTTCATGTATATTTTCATAGACGATGCTCTTCCGAAATATCATCAATGGTTCCACCCTTAGGGGTCCCATCGAGCTCAGTCCTCACATCCATATGCCGTGGAGACAAGCCGATCATATCTTTCTAAACATCGTTCAAAAAAATATAGGCCATTCAGGGGTAAAAATTTGTCTACTCCCTATAACATGGATTTTCATTATATATATTTCAAAATAGAAAGATAATTATGGATCGTTGATTTAAAAGAGATGCATATATATTTTTTTACTTAACGTTCAAGAATTTTCAAAGAAACTCAAATTTTCTTTGTGGACACAATGTTCGTATTGAAATTCATGTTGACGTAAAGATTGAACATAACTAGATTGAAATACAGTTTCGTTTTAATTTTGTATTGGTCGTAGAAAAAATAATATATGCAACGATCATTTAATTGCTATTAACGATTGCGCACGAGATTAACGACAGTCGCACGAGATTTACGACACTCGCCTACGTCTCGTGTCAACATGATCGTTACATAATATACCTACTACCTATTTATCCGGTGTTATCCCTGGTTCTATAGATATATACAATGACTTCCAAAATGAATATAGTTATTTATGATACAAGTTTTAGAAGTGGCATTTTATTTTGTGAGTAGGGAATATTGTGAAACGAGCGTTAGCGAGTGGAGCAACCCCACGAGCAAAATAAAATCACTTTTAACAAATGTATTATACCCATTTTTTTGTTCAACATTTACTGCT
This sequence comes from Chrysolina haemoptera, assembly GCA_958298965.1. Lineage (NCBI taxonomy): Eukaryota > Metazoa > Arthropoda > Insecta > Coleoptera > Chrysomelidae > Chrysolina > Chrysolina haemoptera. Next base: position 26,495,113 of record OY282586.1, on the reverse strand, counting down.
AGTGAGAAAAAACAAAAAAAAAATAATATCCATGAGGATTCGAACACACGATCTTTGGATTACAAGGTAGAAGCTCCAAAATAATAAACCCCAACGCACTTTATTTATGAATGTCATTATTTGTCAGTGACGAAGGACCTTCTACAGTTGGACTGAATACTACTTCGTTTCGGTTCAAGAGGAATTAGTATTACCAGTTACACAAACACCAAATACATGTGTGAACTTTTATTAATGATTTCTCTAGAGCAGGTTATAATATCTGATTGAAGTGTTTTTATTAGAGATATCTATATATTACTGAGTATCCATCATCCCATCTGTCATTTTACTTTTAGCACTAGTGTTAAAAGTAATTTTGTGAAAAAGTCAGTTTTTAGTTCATATGTATATGAATTAAAAACATCATTTTTAATGACAGTTGTACAAAAAATTATTTACTGAATTGACACACATTTATATGTAACCCTTTTACGTCTGATTGCGCTACTTATTTTTTACACATGAAGAAATTCCAAAGTCTCGTACGCTAAAACAATGCAATTGAACAAAATGCAACTGCGGACTTATTCATTGAAATTTTCCATAAATATCTCTAATGAAGACCCGTAGGATGGTTTTCTCATAATTTGAATGGTTTTTGCAGCGTTGCTATTTACATGTCGATAAACACGATTTTTTATATTTTTTAATTATGATGTTTGCCTAAACCACACATATTTTCATGAGTTATATCAATATCAATCAATTTTATTACCCATATTTGAGTTCTTCATTTTAGAGAATACTGGACAATGTCATAAAATCGAGTCGGCCAGAGTGGTAAAAAGCGGCGAGCGTTTGGGTACCTATTTATAGACAGCTTTGAAGCGTTCAAGGTTAAACTTACTATGACTGACTATGAGCAATTTTTATTTCACAGCGAAATTTGTTGAAGTGAGACACTTAGATTTCCTTTATTTTGAGATTCCTCCCCTATCAAATGGAATTCGTACCTCGTCCTTTTAGCCGCAAATATACTTTGACCTTTTTCAGAAGGTAAACCCCTTCTTAATCGAGTGATATCCTTTTCTATTAACATATATATGTTCAGGCATTTCCGCATCAATAATCTTAGGGGTAAATATTGCAATATGGGTGCAGTCTACACAACCCACTATACACCTGGGAAATTGAAATCTTCATAAGATTTACAACGTATATGAAAAGATAATGAAGTAGAATATGTAACAGACAGTATAAACATTCACCTCATCCTTACTGTATTGAGCTCTTCAAAATTTGAGAAATGAACCCATCTGTTAAAAATTGCAGGTTGATTGAAGGCTATGCTGACTTCTTCAATACACCTTGAAACTGATGGTTGAGAAACGGACACAAATAAACCTAGACTAGAACCTAGACCTAGAAAAAGTCATTTTTATCGAGAACAAAATATTTAAAATACATAGGTACTCTAATCCTTATACGCAAGTCGGTGGCTCGTCTTTGCGGTCTCATAGAGGGCGTTAATGTGTCTATCACAAATCGACACATATCTTTTGTCAACCGGAAAGTCTGCAGAAACTGATGTTCATTCAAGATTTCGAAAGGATTCAAGTTTTCAAATCGCATAAGTCTTTCAACGGGTTGTTCTGCATTCTCGAGATCTTCTATTGAAGCAATATATTGTAAATCATCCATTTCCGAACTTGTTCAACAACAAATTAATATTAACAACTTCAACAATAACGAAACTCAAACATATGTACTCAAAAAGAAGGGGTTAGCCAGTGATTTTGTTCGTAAGATTCGTATTCGTAAGCCTATTGCGAGTAACTAGACTCATTCGCTGATAAGAGCGCTCGAACGTTTTACGAATACTGAATGTCCAAGAAAAAAGTTGGTTCATGCAGCTGAATCAAATTCTGCTGACATGGGAATTTTGAAAGAAAATAACAAGAGACATCAATGAGTTGCCTATACATGAAAAAAAACTTTCGATTCCAAGAAAAAAGTTGGTTCATGCAGATGGAACAATATCAAATCTGAATAGGTATTACAAAAGAAAAATAATTTTTTTAGAACGGATGGCAATTGCCAAAGACAATCAGCAACTGCGAGAGAAAATTCTGTAGTTGCCTATGAAACGACTGCATCTGCGCTAGAGGATATTGCAAATAATCTAAGAAATTTTGTAGAAACAATTAAATGAGTTTATATTCTATTGAACTTTGTTATACTTATTCTGATTTACATTTTCTATCCATAGTTACTTTTTTGATATGTCATATTTGAAAAAAGTTTCTATTTTTAGTTTAGAATCATTTACTGTTTCAAGGTAGGATGCTTTGGTGAATATTCTATATTATCCAAAAGAATAAATATCTGCTCATTACTTTTTTTAGAGTTTATTATGTAGATTATTGAAATAAATAAAAGACAATAAGCTTTTTGTAATAATCTACTGGAAACTAGTAACATTTATATTAAAAAAAGTTATGTATTAACTGATCTCTAACTCTCCGTCCTGCAGCTAGTTGAGGATTCACTCGGCCCACTGCATTGTCAATATTATTATCATCGTAATTTCCATTAAAAATAATACTAAAATCTACATCATCCTCCCTTTCCTCGTCCTCTGGCATAGGAGTGTTGTATTCTATACACATATTGTGAAGCACAACACAAGCATTTATTATTTTTCATGCTGCACCAGGTTTATAATGCAATGCACTATGCTTGAAAAGACATCTGAATCTTATCTTCAGATCACCATTGCACCTTTCTGTTATATATTATTATTTGTTGTGTGACACTCTGTATTTAAACAAATTGGTGATATATTCGATTGATGTAAAACTGACAATTTCAATATAAGATTGCCAAAAGCGAAAAATCGTGAAGCTTTGATAGCTTCCTATAGAACCTATAGAACGAATATTTAGGATAACTTACTCGTTCGGCTAAGATTTCTGCCATATTACGGCAAGCCTGTATGATTTTTAAGTTCGAGAGCAGTGTGTTCATCATTCCACCAAGGACCCCTATAATAAGAACCACAATTTTAACAGAATGGGTTGGGTAGAGCCTGCGGAGTTCAAAGAGTAAGTCTCGATATTCAGTCCGTTTCTCCACCTCTTTTTGGACGATGTTCGTTTCGCCAGGAGTCGAAAACTCCATGACGAAAATCGTCTTACTTTGATACTTCGATGGTCGTATGTGCCTGAGGGTGGGGAATGAGTAGTTCCAATATATTCGGACCTTTTAATACTCCACAACGGACTCAATATCCCTCGGAGCATAAGACAATACCAGTGTCTCGTCTATATCGTACGATTGTCGTTAGATATTAGTACAGAACTCGTAGAGCTGCGTTATGCCTGTGGATATACGCTGAGACCGCTTATGCTAGATAGGCTGACAGCACATGCATAAGAATTATAACAGCCTTTTCTTTTTGTCAAACAATGATGAAACCATTGGCTATGTGAGTCGATGAAGATACCATTTGTATGGTATATACGGTGCTACTGTGGTTACTGATAGTGACGACTACCATAAGCTGATACCTGCCCCGAAGATAATATGGTAAGAAACCCTTTCATGGTGAAACAATGATAAATCCATTGGTTGTGATCAGCCGATGTGTATAGTATAGATAGATAGATAGCTTTATTGTCTAAATGTAACATTTGTCGACAAAGTCATAAAGTCATAATCATCATATTGCATACAAAAGTTCAAATGATGTACATAAATTGTAAAAATATATCTTAGGAGAAAAACTCTCATTTAGATAAAAACACTAATTCTAAATTTAAAGAGGACATAACAAAAATAATATGTAAAATTGTGAATTTATACAAAAAAACAAAAAAATAATAATATATATCTCTCAGTATCACATAAACATCGAATATAGAACGACTAGAAAGTATAGACAAAATATTCCTCCAAATTGTAGAAGCATTTCCCCATCAGGAGTGTTTTAACTGATTTTCGGAAACTTTTCATATCGCTAATGTCTCTGATTTGTTTTGGTAAGTGATTGAAAATCTGCTTGCTTCTATAAATTAAAGACTGTTTTGTGAGAGTGGAAGTGGGAAGTGGTAAAGTGAGTTTTTTTTCCTGTCGTGTATATTTGTTTATATTGTTAGTGAATCTTTCCCTGTATTTATGCATCAAAGAAGCTGTCTCTAAAATGAAAATTTCATATAATGTAAGTATTTTGTTATTGGTAAAAACCGGCTTGCATGATTCACGCATCTTAACTTTGAAAATTAATTTCAAAGCTCGTTTCTGGAGGACGAATATACTCTGGAATAGAACCTGACTACACGGGGCTATTGCAGTCAACAATTGACTAACTTGAGTTGATAGACGCCCCGAATATTGATAGTAAGTAGTTCTTTCACGATGAAAATACCATAGGCATGGTATATCATAATCAACAAGATGCCGGTCAATGATCGACTATAATAATATTTCATTGGCTGAGACCGCTTATGATAGATATACTGACAGCACATGCATAAGAATAATAACAGGGGTTTCGTATAACGCGAGTTACATGATACCATCTGATCTTCGGCGTTTTCCCATAAAGTCTTTCGTTATTTTGTTTTTTTTTGTATATGTTCTATTCCATATTGGAAATAAAGACGGATTATTATTATTATTATTATCATTATCTCAGGCGCCCCACGACACGCTCTGCTTCTAGTGTCGGGGACCACTGTACCCATCACGCGGCTATGGTAGAACAGCATAATGAAGACACCATTCTGGCAGGCCATTATGAATCCCTTGGTCTCCGACTCCAGCTCACTTGTCCTAAGGAAAGCAAAGTTTAGGTTTTGGGTAAACCTAGGTCTTCAATGTTCTTGAAGAAGACCTACTTTGATGTGAGCTATTTGATGAACGGGTTCCAACTCGGTGACAGAATTTGGGTTCGCCCGTTGAGTGTCGAATACGAGACCAAGTTCATCGGCTGCCCGGATTCCTGCCTTGAAAAGGAATGCTCCAATCCCTGCTTTTTCATGGTCGCGGACCATGCAGAGAAGGGGATGCGAACTCCTGATGACTTTACAGGCTCCATCCAGCACCATTCTGTTATGTGGACACTGCAAACTCAAAAGTTCCCGGCCTCCTTGTTGTCTAGGGAAGTATAAACGTGGAACGGACGATTTAGGATGCAATCTCCTATGAAGATGCATAATTTTTCGAATTTTAATGTCGAGTTGTCGCAGCTTTTCCTGAGTCCATTTTACTACTTCAAAGGAGTAGAGTTGAATCGGAACGGCAAGCATATTGGTCGCAGCAACTTTGTTCTTCCCAGATCTTCTTGACCAGATCTGTCGTAGTTTGTGCTGATACTTGCCGCGAAGAGAGTTTTTAACTTTGTTTACCTCTTGGGAGTGGCGTTGCTCCACTCCGAAGTAGGTATACATCTCTCTGGCATCAAGATGATGTAGGATGTTTCCGTCTACGATCTGGATATCCCTTCAGTATCCATCGCATCGTCCTCTTTTGAGATGAACCGTGGCACATTTGTCGATCCCGAACTCCATTCCGATAGCATGCGTGTACTCTTGCACCACCCTTGAGGATTGATGTAGACCCTTCTCTCCAGGAACTCTCACTTGACCAGATCTAAGGGTGGGGCGAGTCTTCCTGAGCGGCATTAGTCGTTCGATGCATCTCACTATTTGATCGGGCACCGCAAGGCATCTGAGCAAATGCATGATTATCTCACGCGATGTTGTATCAAATGCCTTGCGGTAATCGATCCAGCCTATGGAAAGGTTCCGCTTATACTGCTTATTATTATTATTAACATTATTTTTTATCCGTCTGGATTATACCAGTCGAGCCCTGTCCCAAAAGCTCCGATACATCCGCAGGGCGCGCTGGTGCCATTTACCCAGATAGCCACGGTGAACAACTACTGAGTCCGAGTATCATGGGACCCAAGGATGACAGCCTTCTGCATTCGTCCAGCTATAATCGGAACTGTCAATATAACTGAATGGTTTGGATACAGCCTGCGGAGTTCAATGAGTAACTCTCGATATTTTGTCCGTTTTTCCTTCTCTTTTTGGACGATGTTCGTTTCGTCAGGAGCAGAAGAATCTATGAATAATATCGTCCTACTTTGATGGTCGAGAAAGACTAAACCAGGCTTATTTGCTTGTGTTTGCCTGAGGGTGAGGAATGAGTAATTCCAATAGATTCGGCACCTCTCATTTCCCACAACGGACTCGATATCCCCCGGTGTATCGCCTATACCGTACGAGTGTCGTAGATAATAGTACAACACTCAGAGAGCCGCGTTATGCCTGAGAGTATAGGCTGAGACCGCATAAGCTTGACACGCGGACAGCAAATGCATTATGGTCTCAGGAGCCCCACGACACGCCCTGCATCTAGTTTCCGGGGCCTCTATACCCATCAAGCGACTACGGTAGAACAGTGTGTTAAAGACACCATCCTGGCAGGCCATTGTGAATATCTCAGTCTCCGACTCCAGCTCACTTGACCTGAGAAAAGCGATGGTCAGATATTTGGATATATTTCCCAACATAAGTCAAATACTCGTATGAAGGTTAAGAAAGTATGCTACATTATGCTGAATTTTGTATTACAAATATCAACTATATATCAAAAGCAAACCTAGAATTGTTACTCATATCTGGAACTTGATTCCATAAAATTCAATAATTCAATTTAATTAGAAATTTTAGTTAATTTTCATATCAGAGAGATCATCATAGTAAAAAATAGTAAATTATAATCCTGAAGCACCCCTGTGAGCTCTTGAATTAATCTGAACATGCATCTACATATTACGTCGTGTCTCAGACCTAATTAATGTCCACAGGCGTGATTTATGCCCATCTTTGTTAGGCAATGCGAAAGAGGAGACACCGGCATTTTGCGCCGGGATAATTTGCCCTTTTGTGGCTGCTGGTCTCTCGCGAATGTGCACGGGCGTCCATACTAATGTTCTACAAGTGAAAGAACTTTATGAAACTGCTCGTTATTTCAAATGGAAAAACTATCATGGAAGTTTTTGTTTCGTAAACCTTTCAGAAATTGGTTACTTTGAAAATTAGTTGAATTTTGTAGTTAACAGAAATTTTCCTCTTTTAGAATATTTCATTGACAAAATAATTTACTGTTCCATACATCAACTCTTACCTAGGTTCTCACGCTTAATTTTGACGTGTTTGGGTGGGATGAGGGATGGGTAATGGGATGGTAAATACATGAAGAACCAAATAATATTTGAAACTGGTTTATTTCTAATTCCATGTCGTAATTGAAGTAATAAGTTAATTGATTTGTACTATTGTTCAGAACGGTACAACGAGCGCAACCGCATATTTTGTCTGAAAATCACAAAAAGTAAGAGAACACCAAGTTTTGACTTCTTATGCTGTTTGATGTTTCTCAACACAGTTTTATACAAACTGAAAACCGAGCTTATGGAATCGTTGAACTTGAACATTATATACGGCATTTTAGAGATAGAAGGCAAAAATTCGAAGCAGCGACAATGTATTGAATAACCTCACAAAAAAAAAAGAATTTTATGACATTCGAAAGAATAACAGAAGACTCCCAGAAAACTTGAGGAATCGAGAGAAAACACTGTCGAATTGAACATAAAATAATTTTTTAGAAAATAGTTCATAACTGTTTCAGATACAAAATTACAAGATGCAAGATGTTCTCAAAAATGTAGTAAATAAATAATATGAAGCCCATAATAGTATATTGTACAATGAGCATGAAATGGCACACGTGTATAGTATTTCTAGTATTATTAAAAGGAATTTGAGCTTTTCCCCTCCCCAAGAAAAACAATTAAAGCCTCACCCCCCAAGAAAAAAATTTAGCGACGCCCTTAGAATAACGTTTTACATTTTACATGTGAAAAATCATAAACAATAGAGAAATTTAATGAAATGGAGAAAAAATCTATAAATGAAACAACCTACTATATTCAGAATTCTCTCTAGATTTCAAAACTTGAAAATATACACGATATTTCATTTAAAAAACTCAAACTGGAAGTATGAGAGAATTCATTTTTATTTCAAAAAAACAAAATTTAGTTTCATAATAGCCCCCTAAATGTTCGTGTTTTGAATCAGATAATTTTTCTCAAAAATAAAGGTACGCCGTCTCTCAGACTAACTTGGTATGGTCCAAATTCAAACTATGGTGGAAATTTGAAAGAGTCAGCGTTTAACTTTAGAAAATATGCATTTCTGAAGATAGTAGTGTAAACTCATAATTGTTCACAAAAATGGTTATAACGCGAAAACGGTTGACAGTTACTATAAAGTTATATGAATCATATCAGAATAACACGTAGATATCAAAAATGAAGTTAAACGGTCGGAATAGTCTAATCAAATTATAGATGTACCAGGAGGAGGGGCAATTCTAACGACGGCACTAAAATTCTAAAAAATTCATTGTTTGCAACGAATTTTTCAAAATATAGATGGAATCACACAAAAATTGACCCCTTAAATGAAATTGCCCCCCCCTAAACGAAATACTCGGGAGCGCATTGCCAAGTACAAAGTACGCCGTGTTTTCCATGCTTTGAGTCACTCGGGGCTTTGCGAGTGACGATGGTGCATTTGGTGTTGAATACAATACAGAGCACGCCGTGTATTCCATGCTCTGAATTACTCGAGGCAAGCTAACCTAGCTTGCGAGTCGAATATGCGTGAATTACTTTTTTGCTCGCGATTGACACCAAACTTGACCTGAGCAAGCTAACCTAGCTTACAAGTTGAAAATGCGTAAATTTGTTTTTCCGCTCGCGATTGACACATTGGTAATTGCTCTGTCGCTAGACGATTCTCAGGCGGAGTTCCAAAGCTGCGCTGAATCGCACTGGCATTTGCTTGCGCTGTGTAGGACGCAATCACAAGCAAAATCAAGGGAGACTAGGAGCATGGAAAACACGAAGTGTTCTGAGAGATCGAGGGTTTGGCATTACGCTTCCCGGTGGCGTTATTCAGAGCAAGCCGTGTTTTTCATGCTCTGAGTCGCACTGAGTTTTGCTTCCAGTTTCGTCCTACACAGAGCAGGTAAATGCCAGTACGATTCAGCGCAGCTTTGAAACTCTGTGGTACCAATGTGGTAAGCGCGAGCAAAAAAAAAACTTCATGCACTTCCAACTTGCAAGCTATAATAGCTTGCTCAGGTTAGGTTTGTGTGTCAGTCGTGAGCGAAAAAATAATTTACGCATTTTCGACTCGCAAGCTAGGCTCGCTTGCCCCGAGTGATTCAGGGCATGAAATAAAAGGCCTGCTCTGTATTTCACTGGGGTTCGTCAACACCAATTGGACGATTGTCACTCGCAAAGCCCCGAGTGTTTTAGAGCATGAAAAACACGGCGTGCTCTCTACTGCACGGGGGTTTGGCAATAAGCGTCCCGGTGGAAGAAATATCCCATAATTTGTCAGAAACAAACCGCAATGGGCACTCTGGGACTAGTTTAACCATTTAACTTCCAACACAATTCGAAATCGGACGATTACTTCTACATATATCACCGTTTCAATATAAAGTCTTCAAATTATACCGTTTACTTGATAGTTTTTAGACTAATTTCAGCTAAACCTAGCCAACCATGTGTTACAAGAAATATGTAATGTCACATTGTGACATGCGATATCGCATTCAAAGTTACAAACATGTATCCAATATATTGAAGCAATGCGAAAGTGTCAGCCTCAAAGAAAAGCATTGTGATGTCTTTCAAACATAAAATGCGATGTCCATAGGAAGTCACTAACAGGTGTTATACAAGTCCTTATTTCATGCCACAAAAAGGACATACTCTGATATCAACTGATTTTCTATATTTTGTAATAGATTTCTAGATCTCGATCTTTCTTCATTATTGGAATAGGGAAGCCAAGATTGTTGACGACGGGGTGTGTCTTTTCTATTCAATATAACCACTTTGTTTGAACTCGAAAACATTTTTCATCTACTTACAGACCTGAACAATTATGCGGTGAGAAGATACGCACATGCGTTCGAACTCAATCCATTCCAAACTCTTTATTTATTTAAGAGTTGGTTATAATTTTGGCAATGTTTCCCATGCATCTTTTTCTCCGTTTTTGAGTACGAAAAACTCATTTTTTTGAAACCTAACAGCAGTGTCAACATAATTGTAATAAAATGCACAATATTGCCATTTGAAAAAATAGTAATAAAAATTCCAAAATTAAATTGTACGTTGCTGAAACATTTCGACTAAAAACAATGGGTCTAATAAATAAACCTCAAGGTAGTACTTCCCTAACCTTTGGAGTGAAAAGTTTTTCAATTGTCCGCGCAGATTTCCATAGTAATGGCTGTATCTGTAAAGTCAGTCGTTTCTAAACAGAGTATACCAACATGTACCCATAGAATCAGGCATTCCAGCCTTCTGAGAAATCTGGCAACTTAGCAATTGTTACATTCTGAGACACAAGTCGGACGAGCCTGTCATAGTACAAGAGCCAGGGGCAAATAATTTCTCTGAATTTACACAGACTAGTTTTTTGAAGTTGTCATACCTAGCAAGGTGATAACATGAATTTTCCAAGGGTGAAAATTGTTGAACTAATACCTTATTACATATGAATTAAAGTTATGTTAGTCAATTAGCTATATTTATATCAGAGCTGGTCATTCAGTCACAATGTATAACGCGATTCATCAACAATGCGTGGGTAGAATCTAATTGGGATAGGAAAAAATGCTTCGAATAAAAGTTGTAGAAAGCACTTAGATCTATGATCCTAAAATACTTGTCACCACACAGGGTGTCTCATAAATGTGTGACTTATCAAAGTTTTATTTTTTTAATGAAAACCCCTTTATATTGTTATGAACTTTCTCGATTTCACTTTAAAATTCATTAATAACACTTAAAACAAACTAAATACAAAACCTAATTTATATGTACTACGATTCATTGGACTATAATATATTTATACAATTCAAATACTTCCGTATTCAATACTTGTCAATTGGCGACTCGCACGGCCTTTTATAGTAGGAAACATTGCTTCTAGTCGTCTTTGAGAGCATTCCCCAATTTCCATTTCCTTCGAATCTAAGGACCGCTATTACTGCTATCCTCTACTAGATGGCGTCAGCCATTCTAAGGTCTGAATATTCGTGACATTGCCCCCTTTTTTGAAGACATTTTGTTCCAAAATGTTTTCCTTGGAGTGTGTCGGTAGCTACACGACTCCCCATATCTGCACCGTGACGTCTGATGGAAGTTACACTCTACGGTCTTCCTGTTCGGTCGATGAAGATGGTTACAGCACACCGAAATCTTAATACCGCTGGATCTGAATATCATCTCCAACATGCTTCTGATGTCTTTCCAATCTAGCATATCAAGCCCACAGGATAATTTTGAGATTGCCAGGTCCATGAGATTATGGTCCAATGGTCTCAATCTGGTGACGCTCTCCCAGACATCTTCATAGGACGGTTTATCTCGAGATTGCTTCTTGGTTACCAGGCAAAAAATGTTTCTCTAACCTTTCTTTGCAAACCCTAGCACGTAACGACGGTAGTAGGTGCAAAGGCCAAGAAAACTCCAAAGCTGGTGGAGGCCTTTTGGAATTGGCCAGTCTCTGACAGCTTTGATTTTCTGGTCGTCCACTGCTACTCCTGTTCCAGAGACAATGTAGCCATGGTAATGGACTTCCTTCTGGAAGGGATGGCATTTCTTAGGGCTCAGTTTCAGTCTAAAGTTCCTCAGGTGCAGGAATACCTTCTTTAGATTTCTCACATGATCTTCAAATGATCTGCCAACTAAGATGATGTCATCGAGGTATACCAGGCACGTTTTCCATGAGAGTCCTTTCGGTACAGTCTCCATCAATCTCTCAAAGTTGGCTGGAGCGTTGCAAAGTCCGATTGGCATGACTGTGAACTGCTGCAATCCTGAGCCGATAATGAAGGCTGTTTTTTCTCTATCTTTTGGGGCCAATTCTACCTGCCAATATTCGCTCTTCAAATCTGAAGTTGAGAAAGCTGTTGAGCCAGCCAAAGTGTCCAGTGTATCGTCTATTCTTGGGAGAGGGTAGCTGTCCTTCTTCGTCACGTTGTTGAGTTGACGATAGTCTACGCAGAAGCGTGTCGATCCGACGGTTCAATTATTCCTTCTTTTTCCATATCGCCTCTTCTTTCTTAGCAAGAGGGAGTCTTCTGGTTCATTGACGGATTGGTCATACATTCCCAGTATCGATTTTATGCTGAACCACTTTTCTTCTGCCGCCTTTTCCTCGTCCAGAATCGAAGAAATCCTGAGAGTCCTTAACTAAATCCCTCAATTTGGACAGCTGAGCTGGTCCAATGTCCTTCGATGAGATGGTGACTTGCTTTTCATATTCTGTTGGCAAGTTGTTGAATTAGCTAACAGTTCCACGTACACTCCTGATCACAGAGGAAATAGACGAGCAGTGCCCCAAAACAGTTCCTCTCTGGGTAATAATTGACATTCATTACCCTTACTGGCACAATCTCATCAACACGCAGCGAGGTCTTCCCAAGTGCGATTCCTCGTCCAATTTTCTCATCATGAAGCTCGGGCTCGAACATCACCACGCTTCCACGGCTCGCCCCGCCATCCATACGAGCCTCCAGAATGGTTTCAGCACTCGCAGATACGATTACATCTTCAGCCAACAGGACACGAATCAGTCCTTCACTTCTCCCATGAAGTACCAGCTCTTCTCAGTTTCTACGCATGATGCCATCTTTGAAATTCAGCTCAAACCCTTTTGAATTTATGATGTCTATTCCGATGATGGCATCGTCCTCGATATCAGCTACCAATGCCCGATGTTTCAGGTTCGTGTTGCCCAAAATTAGCTCAATGAGTAGTTCACCATACACAGTAGCTGGTTCCCCTGTTGCTATTCGTAGCTTTCAAGTCGACGGTTCAATTCTGGCCGGTGTTTTGGCAAATGAAGGTCCAAGGATAGTCCTGGTCGCACCTGTATCTAGCAGCATGGTGCAAGGCTTGTTGTTGATACGACCGTCTATGACGGTCTCTTGATTCTATTGTTGAAGGATAGCGACGTATGCATTGTTAACCGGGGCTTGCTGGATACAAGTCGACGATCGCCCCTCTTCATCGACATTTTTCAGTTTTCCTGCGTAGGTGTCGTCTCTTTGGAAGTTGGACATTTGCTGCGCACATGCCCAATTTTACCACAATTTCAGCATCTTATTTGCCTTTTCTCATGCAACACTTTTCTAATCAACTTTCTTATGGCAGCTTTAAGAGTGGTAGGCTCCTGCGGTTCTTCTTCCATCATCCGGACCTTACTTTGGCTCTTGCACGAATGTTTTGCAGCCACAAATTCCAAAGCTCATGCCAGTGCACTCACGAGATGTGTTGGACGAGCTAATGTTAACGCTTGTCTGGTTTCTTGGTCGCGAAGTCCATCCAGGAATGCCTGACTGGCTAGTCGCTCCATTACCTTTTCTGGTGTGGCTAGATATGTGAGACATATGTGAGACGAACCAAGCGTGCAATGTCTGCTCCAAATTCTTGTAAGGATTCGCTTGATTTCTGGCAGTGGTTTTTGAGCTGTGAGTGGTATACATGTTCTAGCTGCTCGTTGTCATCCTGCTTTTGGGCCGTGATGGTTTGTAAAATGTTGGTTTCTTCTCCACGCAACACCAGTGTTAATGCTACAGCTCTTTCTTCTGCATTCCATCTATTTGACTTTGCTGCAGCTTCAAAATGTCAGTGGTAATTTGCCCATGGTGTTTTTCCATCAAACTGAGGTGGTTTCACGGAGAGCTTTCCTGATTCTGAACTGATTTTCACTTCTTTCAAGCCCTTTTGAACATCATCTAAGTTCAAATTCAGTTCCAGCATTGAATTTTCAGTGACGGATTCTGTGATATGGGTAGTGTCAATCTGGTTTTCCAACTAATTTTCTTCTTTATTTTGTTGATTTCCACCTCGAGTCCACCTTTGATTTCATTACTGATTGTTTCTTTCAATTTTCCATTTCCTCTCCAGTTTCCCCATTCTTTCTTCTAAACGATTCGCCACACCAGAGAGCTCTTTTTGTAAACCCTCTGTATTTTCGAGAAGTTTGTCTTTCAGAATCTTTGAATTTTCTAATAGCTGCTCTTCTAGATTTTTCGATCTTTCTTGAAGTTATTCCTTTAAACTCTTCAAATTTTCTAGAGATTTCTCTTCCAAATTCTTCGAACTGTCTTAAAGTTCCTTCTTCAAAACATTCGAATTTTCTAGAAGTTTGTCTTCCAAATTCTTCGAATTCTTTTGAAGTTTCTCTTTCAAATTCGGCGAATTCTCTTGAAGTTCTTCCTTCAAACTCACCGAATTTTGCTGGAGTTCATCTTTCAGGGACTTGGTAGTTTCTTCGTGCTTATTCATAATCGAACTCAAATCTATTCCAGAAACTTCAAATAAACATGTTGCGGGGTCTTTACCTTCCTCTATCAGACTTTTCTGAAGCGTGGCCTTTTTACCAGTCCTTTCCAACTCTTGTGCATCAAGCTCCTGCCTCAACTCTGACGCTTTAAATCGGCTAAAAGAACTCTCCTTAAAAACATTTTGTATTTCAATGTCTATTTCACACAAAAAGTTTTACGACTTATTGTATTTTCCACGCGAACGTTAGTTTAACGGGCCACCATTCCATTATTATTATTGTTTTTACATGCGAGAAGTGTATCAGTTTATACTCCCGTTAATGCACACAGCTGTCCACTTCACGGAAAATGTTTATCAGTCACTGTCTATTTCTCTCGAAAACAAAACTTAACGGCCCACCAGTCTTTTATTATTATTATTTTCACACACGAAAAGTGTATCAGTTTATACTCCCGTTAATGCACACAAATGCCCATCTGTATTTATCTTCAACATCTACTTCTGTACACCAACTTTAATGAACTTTTTCGATTTCACTTTGAAATTCTTCATTAACACTTAAAACAGGATAATTACAAAACCTAATTTATATGTACTACGATTCACTGGACTATAATTTATTCATACAATTCAAATACTTCCGTATTCAATACTTGTCAATCAGCAACTCGCATGGCCTTTTATAGTAGAAAACATTGCTTCTAGTCGTGTTAGAGCATTCCCCAATTTCCATTTCCTTCGAATCTCGGGACCGCTATTACTGCTATCCTCTACTAGACGGCGTCAGCCGTTCTAGTCGTGACAATATATCCAAAGGATTGAATTCTTGTTGAACTTTGGGAAATATGTAGTGATTTACAATTCCAGAAACCCCTACATATCAATTTTTAACGAAATTTAATCATAACCACAAAACTCACCCGCCATTTTGAAGCTGCCAAAAATTCATTTCAACACCTATAATCACAAGACTCGTCCGTTATTTTATACAAATTTTTAAAGGGATTAGATCAAATTAAAAAAACTCGTCCGCCATCTTGAATTTTTAAATTGAACTCTGACTTCAAATAGAATAAAAATGAAAATTTTGATTAAAGTCGTACCGTAAGTAGCAAAACTTATCTGGCAATTATTTTTTTGTCAGAAAACTTTGCAGGCGCACGCTCAACAACTCACCAAAGTTTAATCATACTCGGATGACTGGTAAAGGACAAATGGAAATCGAAACAAGCAAATGTTTAATTTCATATATTGACTAGCGGTCCAGACGGACGTTGTCTTCTATATCGATATGAATGCACAGACAATTTTTGTTTCATGTTTCCCGTTTCATGTTTCCCGTTTCATTTTTCATGTTTCCTGTTTCCTGTTTCATGTTTTATGTTTCATGTTTCAAGTTTCATGTTTCATGTTTGATATTTCATGTTTCATGTTTCATGTTTCATGTTCCATGTTTTATGTTTCATGTTTCATGATTCATGATGCATGTTGCATATTTCATGTTTCATATTGTATGTTTCATGTTTCATATTTCATGTTACATGTTTCACGTTTCAATTTTCACGTTTCACGTTTCATGTTTCATGATTTATGTTTCATGTTTCATGTTGATTAGATATTAGTTAGTGAAGTGAATATTTAGTAAATTAGCTGATTCTTTGAAGAAATATTTGAGTCCGTCAGAAATGAGTAGGTACTCATTTCCTTCATTTGCAAACATCAATTGAAACCGAAGAATATTTTATTATGTAATAATGTTTGATCAACTCTTCCAAAAATATTTTATTTATGGCGAAGTAGCTGGCGAAGGCGCTAGCAGCAGATTTCAACTTATAAATAAAAAAATAACCAAAAATTAGGCCGAATTGTGACTTCAAATCATTCCCGAATCCACTTGAACACACGAAGTCGAAATTTCAAGATAAAAATCGAAACTGCGATTATAATGTCGAAATTTCGACGTTCATGACAAAATATAATCATTTCGACTTCAATGTCGAAATTTCGAGAAAAAAGTAGAAATTTTGACATTGTAGTCAAATTTTTGACATCAAAGACGAAATTTAGAGAAAAAAGTCTAAATTTCGACTTTATAATATGAAAAAAAACTCTTGTAGCCCTATTGCGCTTTCGTAGATAATATCGAAGAAATTCAATTGATTATTTTTTTCAGATCATTGAATTTACTAAAAAATGCTTCGAAAAATCAATTTCCGTGGTAACGGTAAGACATTATTGCTTTTTAATAATAATAAATTCAATAAAACGTATTTTCGAATTTTCAAACCTTTTCAAAATCGATATTTACAAAAAATAGATCAAGTCCGCAAACACAGCACTTTTTGTCCTTGACCCCCCCCCCCTCCGCCTATTATTCTGAAACAGTATGTGGAGAAGGCCTTTTCCTCTCCGTTTTACATCGTACTTGCTTTTTTCCTGTAGGCGCCGCGTTGCCAAACATTTCAAGTGTACGGCTCTGACGTGAAAACTTAATGTACTTTCTCACTGAATAACTCGAGAACGAAACACAAGAACAGGTCAAAATTTTTGTATTAGTTTCGTTTTTGGATAAAAAATTACTGTTCCGTTTGTCAAATCGATCGTAAGAGCGGTTTATGAAATACTTATTTATTAGACACATTCCTGTACTGCTTTTCTATACCGTACATATAAAAATGGACGATTTTTTTTATTGTATACTTCAAAAACGGAACACAAGAAGGATTTCAAACTTCGGGGGACTGGGGAACAATATTTCATCACTTTTATACTTAAGAAAACCGTCTGATTCTCAGACTCAGATTTCTTGAAACAGACATATCCATTTTATTAATTAATGAGAGGGACAATCCTATAGTAAAAGCTTTTACTAGCTTTTATTCATAACACCCAATATTCTACAGAAATGTTGGATCTGGAATTAGTGTTGCGTTACAAACCTGAAATATCCCTTTTTAATCAGGCTGAAGGATCAGCGTGAAAATATATAATAAGTTTCAGGAATGTTCTATTTTCAATCTTGTTTATTTTCTGTCAATTCATTACCATCACTTTTTTTCATAGCCATATCATATTACAACTCATAAAAAATGTCAATATACAAAGGGATGAAACAAAAACAAAAAGCATAAATATCAAATTCAAACATTTCTCCCCCCTGTAACGGCACCCATCCTAGCCGTTACTCATCTCCACAAGATCCAGTGGGCATATTTTGACAGTTGGTCGACGGTATGTTCCATGTTTTGTTTTGACGTCCACAACTCTAACTTTTCCATCCTTGCCTGGATAAGTTTTGATTATTTTTCCCACGGGCCAGTTATTTCTTGGTAATTGGTTGTCCATCAGGATCACAACTTCTCCTTCTTTGATATTCCTAGTGTTCCATACCATTTGGTTCTTTTTGTGAGAGTAGGAAGGTTTTCTCTCACCTACCTATTCCAAAAACATTCTCGGCAAGTTTTTGTGATATTCTTCATTGCTTTTTCAGATCTTCCCGTGTATTGTCGATTATATTTGTTGGCTTTGCAATATTTAAAGTTCCAATGAGGAAATGGTTTGGTGTAAGGCTTTCTGGATCACTTGCATCAGAAGATACATATGTCAATGGACGGCTGTTGACAGTGTGCTCTGCTTCCATCAGGTAAGTTATTAAAACTTCTTGTTTTGGAGAGGTTTGCTTCAGGGTGATCCGTAAGGCTTCTTTCACAGAACGCACCATTCTTTCCCAGGCTACTCCCATATGTGGGCTTTCTGGAGATATTATTTTCCACTCTATTTCAGCCGCAATCAGATATGATTTGATCCTTTGTTCGTCCAACTGCTTGACTGACTGCTTCAGTTCCTTTTCTATTGACTTCATATTACTTCCATTATCACTCCATATTGTTTTTGGTTGACCTCGTCGTGCTATAAACCTTCTCAAAGCAAGAATTGCTGAATCTGTGGTGAGACTTTCAGCCAACTCAATATGAATGGCTCTCACTGACAGACAAGTGAAAAGCACTCCATATCTTTTGAATCTTTTTCTTTCTATACTTGTTTCCATTGGTCCGAAATAGTCTATTCCTATATAGGTGAAAGGTCTGTCAGGTTTTGTCAGTCTTATTGATGGTAGTTGTCCCATTTCTACTGGTATTTGTTTAGCTTTAATTTTTTTACAGAAATTGCAAAGGTTTAATATTTTTGATACCAATTTTCGTCCATGAATAAACCAAAATTTTTGTCAGATTTCGTTCAAAACAATCTGAAGTCCCCCAGGTCCAGTTTTCCAGTGATAATGGTCAACCAATAAATATGTAAATCTATTTTTATTTCATTTCATCTAAAAAATACTCTTCTTGTATTCTTTTACACCATACTTTCTCAGCTTTTTATAATTCATCCCTGATTAATTCACTAAGATTTCTCGATTCTGTTTTTTGCAATTTTCTATAAATCTAATCTATGAGCTGTCACCCTAATCAATTTCTTATATTTAGAATACCTGTCTATATCTGGAAAGAATTTCGTCCCTGAAGTAATAGTCAGTGTAACTTCCTTTTGCAGTTCTCTGTCTTCATTGTCTATTCTAAAATCTCCCTTTTTCTGAACCCAGTAATCCTCTTCGAGGTACAAGAATTCAGGTCCTCTTATCCAAGGAGAATCTAATTTCAGATTGGTGTCTCTTGAATCTCTTGTAGCTTCATCTGCAACGTTCTGCTCTGACAGGACCCATCTCCAATCGTAATTATCGGTATATTCCTGGATTTCCCCTACTCTGTGGGTTACAAAGGATTTGAAAGTTTCTTGCTTCCGATCTGAGCCATCCCAAAACTGTCTTCGAATCCGTCCAGAAAACTCTCCTGCTCACGAAAAACGTGTATCCTTTTTGGATTGTAGAAGCCAGTCTGGTACCCATAAGAGCACCCTGAAGTTCTAGCCTGGGAATTGTCCATGGTCTCAATAGAGCTACTTGAGTTCGTGACATAACGAGAGAAATGTGAATCTTACCATACTCTTGAAATCTGAAGTATCCTACAGTTGCTACTGCTTGCTCACTGGCATCACAGAAAATGTGAAGCTCCACTTCAAAATCTGAAAAATTCAGTAAATTGTAACATCTGGGTATCTCAACTTTTTCAATTCCTTTCAATTCATTCGTCCATTTCACCTATTTTTTCAAATATGATAAACCACTTCTCCATATATCTTGGAGAAGAATTTTCCTTTTTATCAAATAACAACCCAACAATCCCAATGGATCAAACAACGACATGACCACAACCAATATTTCTCTTTTGGTTGGAATTTTCTTGCATGAGAGAATACTTTTATCTATTTTATGAAAATTCAATGGATATTTTAATAAATCTCTAGTGGGATTCCATGTTAAGCCTAAAATTCTGTGTGATTCATTTGGATCACCTAATTCTTTCTCTTTATTTCTCAATTCTACATGAATGCTATCAATCAATTTTTTCGAATTACTCACCCCGCCTCTCAATTCAAAGCCACCTTGCTTGTGAATGGATATGACTTCGTTTACTCTGCGTATGGCTTCTTCTTCGGTGTCAGTGCAATCAAGATAATCATCCATATAGTGTTTACTAATAATTCCTTCCATTGCATCAGGATACCTGTCCATGAATTCAATTGCGTTCCTGTTCTTCACATATTGTGCACAGAAAGGTGAAGATACAGCTCCAAAAATCATGACCTGCATCTGATATACTGAGGGTTCGGACTGGAATTCTTCTCTAAACAAAAACCTCTGGGCTGATTGATCTTCTGCTCGAATTTATATCTGATGGAACATTTCCTTTATATCTGATGAAAATGCAATTCGTTTTTCTCTAAATTTCCAAATAATAGATATGTGAATTATATAAATCAGGACCATTAATGAGGAAATCATTGAAACATTTACCTTCCACCTTTGCAGCAGCATCAAAGACAAATCGAATCTTCCCTTGTTTATTTTCATTCACCACTGCAAAATGAGGCAGATACCATACCCTTTCTTCATTTCCATATTCTTCAAGTTTTTTTGCATACCCTTCATCTAAGTATTCGTGAACTTTACTTTCATATGCTTTCTTGATATCGTAGTTTCTCTCCATCTTTCTTTCTTTATGGGTCAATCATTGTAGGGCTATGGGCTTGCTATCAGGTCAAATTGATTCATTTTCTTTCCATATCAATCCTACTTCCCACCTGTCTCCTATTTTCCTTGAAGTTTCTTCCATAATTTTTATTGCATATTCTTCCTCTCTGTTCAGAATCGGCCTTTCCGTAATTTTCACACCAAATGCCTCAGCTGAAAAATACTTTTTTACTTCATCATGTAAATCAAGATCTATATTTTCGCGATGTTGGATATGTAAAACGATAGAGTCATCTAATCTTCCCCTGAATTGATGCACATTCCCATGTATCACCCAACCAAGTTTGGTTGGAGAATTCTTGGGACCCTCTATAATTTCTCTGGTGTAAATTGAATCCCAATTATCCTGGCCAATAAGTACTTTAGGATGTATTCTATTCATGCTAGAGAAACTTACTTTTTGCAGGTGACATCACTTTGATTTCAGCTTAGCTGCATTGATAGATTGTACAGGTAAATCCATTCCTTTGAGTGTGTATACATTTTCCAGTTTGAAGAACTTACCTTCACCACCCGATATCTCAAAGGAAGTCTTTCTTGATGGAAAATTCTTCGATGTTTCCCTATCTGCCATCTAAATCTTCATCTATCAAAGTGATCGTTGAAGCCTCATCGAACAAAGCATATATTTCCCTGTAAATATTGTTTGCTTTAATAGTGATCAGGGCTATTTTGAGAAGAACTTCATCACAGATGGTATTCGAAGTGTGAGCAACAGTTTCACTTACCCCAATTCCTTCAGTTTCGGAATTTTCCTTCCTGAAATTATCTGTATGCAAAAGCCTGTGATGAAGTTTTTCACAATTGTTCACTCTACACTTTCTTTTTCTCAAACAATTTTGAATTCTGTGGGATTTTTTCAAACAACTGAAACATATACCACTTTTTTTGATGAATGCCCACTTCTTTTCTACCGGAAGGACGATAAATTGTTCGCATATGTCTAGAAAATGTTCATTTTAACACTACGAACACATTTTTTTGTTGAATATCTTCCTCAGAATGGTTCAAACTAGTAACCAATATACTCTTCTTTCTATCTTTCAATGATTGCGAGTTGGGGTATTTGTTTGTTAGTACTTGAGCATAACTTGCAGCCTCTGACTTCTGCCAGATCCAATCTCTGAAGTTACTGAGAGAGAATATATAATTCGTTCTGACAATTTTCTCCCCCCATTGTAACTGCATGTTATGCAGAAGTTTCTGCAATAACTCATCCAACAGTTGGGGACAATTTAAGTAATTATCCATTTTTGAAGAATACAATGTTTCCACTAACTTATTCAGGATTTCCGAGTAAAAAGTCAAACTTTTGAAGTCATTACTTTTGATAGGTGGTAAATTTCTAGCCTCATTTACCATACTTGAAAGGAATCTGTGATTAGTTCATTAAACCTTGACATAATATTCAAAATTTAATCTGAAAGAAACAATATTTAAAATATATGCACAACAATAGATCAAGTGAGAGACTCGGAAGCTTACGATCCTTTACTGTGAAACCTTGCCTATAAAACGCTCTGCCTGAAGATGACGCCATAGGACTAAATGCGTCGTGACAAACCCGCTATTGTAAACCTATAATTTCGTGTCTGTCACTTTATGTTCTGGAATGCTAAAATGGTCGAATGTCGATTTCGTAAAGGCAAAGTTTCACAGTTTTAAAATATTTTTTGAGTTGTTGCCAGGTGGAAGGTCCCAGATCTTCTGGTTTCTCCTGAATTTCGGCTGGGTAAGATGATGTTTCTATAGATACCCAAGTGTCAAGTAGGGTTTGATGGTTTTGGCTAGAAAATCCGATTTTACTTGGAATCCACACAAACCAGGTCTCTGAAACTTACATAAGAGGGTGCTAAGATATCTAGTCTTTCATTATGGACAGCCCTTTCACACCAGTTACTCACTATGCCCCTCGAAAGTTGGACAAGTACGGGTTGTTGACATGTGAAGCTTTGGTATAAGTTCTCAGAAAAAGCCCTAGTGTGCCCCCTTTAGCACAGAGGAGTGACTGATTTTAGTGTCAGTTTGTGAGGAAACCCAGAGTAGTAATTTGTATGCCAAACTGATCAGAGTTGCCCCATGTCTCAGTGAAGTTGTGACATTGTATCAACAGTACCCCGAGCAGTCAACTCCTGCTCTTATTGTTCCCAATTCCGAACTGTTTTACCTTGAGGGTGGTGTTGAATATCCTTACGTTGGCAATATTTTGCTTCCAAGAAAAGAAGTCTGCTAGGTACTTCTCTTTCGTACAGGTACGTTCAGTTTAGAGCTTCGTATACTTCACCGATTTCTTTTAATACTTACCTTTTCCATGTATACAGTGCGGCTTTTAATAGTTCCCCCCCCCCCTGTTAACTTTTGAACGGTTCGACGTAGAAAAATAAATAAAAAATCGTTTCGAGGGTTTCACCAATACTACCTTTTGAAATAAAAAAATATGGTAATTGCCCAAAAGGGGACACGGGGGGCCCATCAACTCAAAATTTTTAAATGGCATGGGGGGTCAAGTGGCACATCATCGAAAAGTAAATTCCATTCTCTTTACAACCATCTGAATTTTTTTGAATTTCGTTAATATTTTTTTTGCAATTTAAAATCGAAATATCAAATATAAATGCGGATCTGAGTACTACTCATACCTCGATAAATTTGAACGGTTTGATGTAGAACAATGAAACCAAAAATTTTTTGAAGGATGTTACTGATACTACTTTTTGAGAGAAAAAACATTGCAATTACTCGACAGATGGTGCTAGAGTTACATTTACTTGAAAATTTCGAAAGTCATAAAAATCGAAATTGGGAAACAAATTATAAACAAAATTCAAAAATAGTTAGATGATTATAAAGAGAATTGAATTCTCTTTTCAACGATGTACCACTTGACCCCCCATGCCGTTTAAAAATTTTGAGTTGATGCCCCCCCTGGGCCCCCTGTTGAGTAATCACCATATTTTTCATCTCAAAAAGTAGTATTAGTAAAACACTCAAAACGGTTTTTTATTAATTTTTCTACGTCGAACCGTTCAAAAGTTAACAGGGGGGGGACTATTAAAATCCGCACTGTATGTAGAGTTTCAGAATTATACAAATCAAACATCACCCAGGGTCACTCTGTCTCACACCCTGTATCTCGAAAACTAGTCGGCCGATTTTGTTGTGCCCAAAACACTTTTACCGAGGAAGTCCAAATCTACAACATACCAAAAATTCACGGAATTTAGCCAAGAGCCATTTTTCATAAAGATTTTGCGATAAGTTAAAAAATTCCTAATTCAATTTTGATTTTTTTTTAATCCGAAAAGATATTCTTGAAATCAGTTGTGGAAGACAAACTTCATTCGATATTTTCCATTGTTCAAGATAATCTTAACATGCATACTTGTCAGTATTCATGATGAAAAGGGGAACATTCTCCATTAAAATTGAAAAATGTGATTTTCATAATATCCAAGAAATAAAAAACAACTTCACCGGTTTAAGCCAAGCTGGAAGTTGAGCTATATCTGATAGATATTATGAAAAGACTCTAACTGAAAAGAAAAAAATTCCTATAACAACGATTAAATTTTTCGTTTTCCGTATTCTAGTGATTTATCGCCTAATGCCAAGCCAAAGGTATATTAAAGGCAAATACTTCGATAAACAAATCAGCGATTTGTTATGATAATTTCTTGTTCGTTCTTATATTTTCTACAAAATTTCAATGTTATCCTCTTACATCCTTCTATAACTGAATTATGGCAGTCTCTGTAATTATTTTGCGATTGTTAGAGTGATGAACCTCCTTTTATTGGTACTCCAGTCACGAGTGGTTTGTAATTTACCCAATATCAAAATTTAAATCGGCAGGATAATTTAATGAATAAGAAATTCAGAAACATATCAATGTCAAACTATTCATTTTGGCAACCAACACCGCGATAATTGATAAACAAACGAATAAGTGAAAAAACCACTAGTGTATTTGTCGGGGGTAATACCACAAGAGCTCAGATTTAGCCGGATATTTTTTGTGGTTGTTTTCGAATACTTACTTTCACTGGCAATTTAACAAGAGCTGTTCTGACAATATTCATTTCCAAAAATGCTCTGTTATAATTGGTTTAACTTTGTATGAAGAGTCACATTCATTAGCCGCTCCCATGTTCGACGGCTTCTTTCCAATAGGCCAGCGTAGTTAATTCTCTCACCGACTAGCAAAGAACGGCGGCGGCGTTGTTCGTTTACTCCTTTAATTAATCGGGGACGGCTAGATTGGAGAAGTCGAAGATATGCGCGCGCTGGACCAACCCTTCTGCAGCCTCCGCCTTAATTAACAAACTGATTATTGCTAACTTTGCACTCATTGGAGTTTGCTTTGTCTTCCATCCCACTTCTGATGCTCTTCCACCGATTTGCTAAAAAGTGAAATGTAAAGGCTGGGCACTAATTAATTCAATTGGATCTGTTTAATTTCGTATTGGAGAAGCACGGACTCGATTCAAAATAGAACAGAATATTAGGGGTTTGATTATGCCTTCATTAACATTTGGGAACATTTTTATATTTTGTTGTTGTTTCTTAGCATAACATTTTGAATGATGACATCAGCAGTAAATCAGAGTTAAGCACATGAAGAGTTATTATACTATAAGGGAGGCCAGGCAGCCAAGTGGTTAGAAACGCCGTCTGTCAATCATTCTGGATGCCATTTGTCAGGGGCCAAAGCCTAGCGACTGCAGAATTTTTCTGATGGCCCGAGAACACGTTTTTTACTTTCTACCATTTTCAAAGGCTTGGGCATTGTCCTAACACTATAACACTATTACTCATAAATTGAACCGAATGATATGGAGAAAAAGTCTCGCAATAAAAAAATCACCAAAACTATTTTTCACATCATGCGAAATAATACAAATTTTACTTGTGGAATTGGGAGTACTTTTAACATTGGTAGTTTTCCAGTCGTATGAGTCTGTTTTATATTTGATGCTTGCCAAAAAAACTCCCGTGGTATAGGAAATTTGCGAAACGTTGAATTATTTATAATTTTGATGATATGAGATTATGTCCTTCCGTTGAGTACGTCAAATTACACAAATAAAATAGCTATTATTCCACATGATGTAATATTTAAATTTCGTTTTATTCGAAGAAACAAATTGATGTTGAGCCTAATAACATGTTTATCAAGAATTACTTATAACTACAATTCTGCAATTTTTTTACGATCACTTCATTCGTAAATAAATAAAAATATACAATTTTTCATGATCGTAAAGTTGCAGAATTGTATTATTCGATCGTTTACCAATAATTAATTGATGTATTCAATAACTTCCTTCCATTAAATCATACTGATTGTTATTATGAGCATACAAACAGAGTGATATATCAAATTTGCAACAAAAAATTAGTAAAAATTTGAACAATTTTCAAAAAACGTCGATACCTACCATCAAATAATTTCTCATCATTGATATCGTATCCATGCCACGTTTCAGTGAGCGTAATTACATATTACATCGTATGTTTCTGAAAATGAATATTGGTAAAATTGTGTAGTTTTAATTATTAGACCCCTACAGTTTTGATATTTGTAACGTTCACTAGGTGTTGATTGTGAAACGGGAATAAAAAACTTTATTCGTATGCACACTCCGGTCTCGACTCCACAAGCGTCTCACATCTACTCACCCCAGTCACCGATGATAGCTATCGTTTATGTAACTGACAACCGGTTCTTTATCACTAATCAACTACATGAGTAATCATTACAATTTACGCAATTTCATGCCAGTGTGAGTCATAATTCAATACGACACACTGTATATAGCAGACTATTGCATATGAGTCGTAACTCACTACGACTTTCTCTGTGTAGCTATTTGATTAATGCTGCCTAGTCATAATTTAATACGACACGTTTGTAGCAATTCAATTCCACCTAGTCATAAATTGATACGATAAATAAAATAAATAAAATTGAAATAAATTAAAATAATAAAAAATAAAATAAATTTAAATAAAATAAAATAAATTAAAATAAATTGAAATAAAATAAAATAAAAATAAAAGAAATAAAATTGAATTAAATTAAAATAATAAAAAACTTAATAAATTTAAATAAAATAAAATAAATTATATCAATTTATTTCAATTGAAATAAAATAAAATAAAGATAAAATAAAAAATTAAATAAATTAAAATAATAAGAAATAAAATAAATTTAAATAAAATAAAATAGAATAATCAAAATTGAAATAAATTAAAATATTGAAAAAATAAAATAAAATAATTAAAATTGAAATAAATTGAAATTAAAATAAAATAAAACATAATATAAAATTGAATGGAACATAATGGCGCCCAACGTGGGGCACTAAGGTAAAAGTGCTATATTAAAAAAAAATGGATTTGAGAGATGGAAAAAGGGTAGGTATGGAAGGAAATATGTAAGACGGTGATCATGGAGAAGCAAGTGGAGAGAGAGATGGGAGAGAATCAAATGGAAATTCGAATGGATGAAAAATTTAAAATTTTAATGGACTTTATAGGAAGCAATATAAGAAATATAACGGATAATATGGAAAAAATGGAAGAGAGAATGAACAGTAAGATGGAAAGAATAGAAGAAAATATGAGAAAGAGATTGGGAGAGAGCAACGAGGAAATTATTAACCAATATAAAGATTTTGAGCACAGAATTGAAATAGTGAATTTTATGAAAATACTAGGGGAGAAATATTATAAATGAATAAAGAAATAGAACAAAATAGTAAACAAACCGAAGAATTACGAATGAAATTTGTAGTCAATAATGAAAACACTTTTAGTGAAAAAAAAAAACAAATCAATAAGAAAATTGAAGAGAATCGAAATTTTGGTAGAGATAAGTTTCATACAGTTGAAACTGAAATAGATAAAATGAAAAGTAATGTTAATATAAATGAGAATAATTTAAACTATATAAATAAAGTTAAAGAAATGGAAAAGAAATTACAAAAATTAGAAGAGAATAGAAGGGAAAACATTGCTGAAACAAGAGTGGTAGCAAATTATCAAGGATGCCAGGGATATAATAAATTTGATGGTAATATAAAAAAATTACACCCAATATCTTTTATTAAGTCGATAAAAAATAAATCTAAAAAAATTAAAGACAGAGATGAATTGAAAGATTTCATGAGAGAAAATTTAATGAATCAACCTTGTGTTTGGTTTAATAGTCAGGAGAGAAACATAAATAATTTTGATGATTTTGAGCAATTATTTTTAAAACAATTTTGGGGCCAAAATGCACAGTTCATAGTTAGGGATAAATTGCAATTTGGGAAGTTTGATGAGAAAAGGAATAAATTTTATAATGATTATGCAGTTCAACTATATGCTATGGTACAATATCTTGAACCAAGTATGACTGAAGAAGAAATAGTATGTTATATTTTTAGGCATTTTAGACAGGATATATTTGAGATAATTTCAATGTATGAAATTAAAACAATGTCCAGATTAGGTTAATATTTATTAAGACTAAAAAGGACATATGGGAAATAGAGAGCAAAGTCAGAATTATCAAAATTCTAGTTACAACAATAATAAAAATAATTACAGAACACAGAACAATAGTGATTTTCAGAGATATCAAAATGAAAATATAAATTTTTCTAACAACGATCAATTTAGAAATAGTAATTATAATAGGGGGAATAATGATTATAATAGGGGAAATAATCAGAGCAGAGATGGATATGATAATTATAATAATGATAACAATTATGGTCCAATAGGAATAATTATCATTATAATAGGAATCAAAATAATAGGAGAGATATTGAAACCGGTAATGAAAATTGGTGTGGAGTTATGCCTTTGAATAAATCAAAGATTTATGAGAAGAAATTTAAATAATGAAAATCACGACAATAACATAAGGGAAAGACAGGTATATTTTCAACGTAGGTCAAGAAGTATAAATAAACAAAATGAAAATCAAATGAGGGAAACAAAACAAACAGAAATAAATCAAAATAATACAACACAGGATATGACAGCAAATCAAGAACAACATTTTTATTAGATAAACCATACAAAATGTACAAAGTATTATATGAACACCCAGTAGAATTTATAACACTTAATGATAACTATGAAAACATTTTAATAGATAGGGGTTCTGAAGCATCATTGGTAAAAGAAAACACTTTATCAGATAATTTGAAAATTCAAAATAAAATAGTTGACATGCCTAAAACAAGATTATTAGGAATAAATGGAAAAAATTAGCAGAAACAACAAAATTTGTAAATTTAAATGTGGAAATGAATGGAAAGAATATTGAATTGCAATTATTGATAGTTTCAAATATGGATTTTGATATTATTATAGGTACTGATCAGTTAGAAAAAAAGAATTCAAAAATAAATTATGAAAATAAAGGTATAGAAATGGATGGAAATTGGTTTGAATTCAAATAATTAAATGTTGGAAATACATCCTGTATTTCATTATGAAGTGACAGATGCACATATCAGATTATGGCAGTTATTCCACTTCAGATTGTAAAAGTGACAGATGGTTAAAATATATTCGTATATTCTTTCTTAACTGATTTGTATTTTAATAATAATAATAATGTTTATTTGAACAATACAGAAAAATATTTACATGAATAATCGGACAAATAAACAAAAAGAAACCGCAAAGCCTCATTGGCTGTCTGCGGCTAGTGTACAATAAAAAAGTGTTTACAATCATAATCATACTATTAGTTTGAGACATATCAAGAATGTTCAGCACAAATTCGCAAAATCGCAAAGCCAAGGGGCTGTCTGCGTTGGATTTTTGCGAACTATGGGGAACATCATTCAAGAATTGGTAACAAATTCGGTATAGTACATTATGCTTTCTCAAGTAACAGTAAGTGTATACCTAACAGTAACAAATTTACAAAGCCTGGAAACTGTTCGCTAAAAAATTGTTACGAGTACGGATTCCACTTTGAGTAATACGAACGTCCAGTTCCGATTTTCAGTTTCAATAGCAATAAAGACGTTATTAAACATAAGCAGAAAGTCAAACATGAAATTTGAGTGCTAATCTATTTGTTCAGTTTATTCTCTATTAGATGGTGTATTTTTCTTCTATCTTCTGTCAAAATGAATTGCTTAAGCTTCGATTTGAATAAATTATAATGAGCTACACCTTTCAAGTGCTGGAAAAGGTAGTTGAATACTCTAGGGGCAAGAAAGGTATAACATTTTTGATCAATTGTTTAATTTGAAGTTGAAAATACAAATTTTTTATTGGTTTTATTTCTTGTCTCATGAATGTGGGAAACAAGCAAGAACTTATTCTTGTTTTTTTGACAATACAATGCTATTTTATAAAAATAAATCTGACGTGGGTCCAGTATTCTGCTTTCTTCATACAGAGCGTCACTTGAAAAATTACGGTCCTTTTTCAAAATAATTTTCAGATAAAATTTTTGCAGTATATTAATTCTTTCTAAATTTGTTGAAGCGAGTCCCCCCCCTTCCTAATATACCATAACTTATCCTAGAGTCAACAAGGGCAAAATAGACCATTTTCAATTGCGGTAATTTCATTACTTGAGCAAGACATTTGAATTTATATATCATTGTCCGAAGCGTATTACTGACTTGTTCAATGTGAACGTTCCATCTCAAGTGGCGATCTATTGTGACACCTAAATATTTCATCTTATCTGTCATTTTAATTTCAATAATTTGGTTGTCATATGGAATATCTAGTGTATCAAAGTCGGGTAATCCATTCAAGTAGCTTGAAAGTGGAAGTGGCTTGGTTTTTTTGAAATTGATTGTCCATAACTTGTGATCGAACCAGTCTATGAATTCAATGAAATCATTCTAAGCTTTCCGTTTCAGATCATTCCAAGTATCGGCGGTATAAAGCACTGCAGTGTCGTCATCAAAACTGAAGATTTTTCCGCTGGTATTGATATTAAGTAAGCTATTTATGTAGATTATAAATAAAAGTGTGCCTAAAACGGTACCTTGTGGTACTCCACATTCAACTTCCTTAGCATTACTGATATTATTATTGATTTTTACAATTTGTTGGCAGTTCGAGATATAACTTTCAAAAAGTTCGTGAACACGCCCTCTACAACCCATATTTTGCAAGGCCCCCAATAATTGTGCATGGTTTACGGTATCAAATGCCTTAGCAAGGTCAACAAAAATACATAATGCAGGTTTGGTGTTATCGAGGGCTTCATACATTCTAGATGTCAAGGCTAAAATTGCATCCTCCGTTGATCGATTCTTTTGAAATCCAAATTGATTTTCATTCAACAATCCGAATTTCATCATGGGCGTGATTTAATTGCTTTTTGGAAAACTTTTGCAAAGCTATTAATCAGTGGCCTGTAGTTTGATATAATTTGTTTATTACCCGATTTATGAAGTGGTTTAATGACAGAGATTTTATGTTCGGGAGGACAAATACCTTTTTCAAAACACGCAGGTTGATGATAAATGACATTGGGGATGAAATTTCCCTGGCTATTTCTTTTAGGGTTTCGGATGTAATTCCGTCGACTCCAGGCGCCTTATGATTTTTTAGAGTGTTTATTATGTCAAATATTTCTTTTTCCGTGGTAGGTAACAAAAACATGGAGTTGGGATTAATTTTTACGGATGGAGGTGGTGATAATGTTTTTTTTTTTGCGAGATCTGGTCCAACTTTGCTAAGAAAATTTGCGAATGTTTTTGCCATTTCAAAATCTGTTTTGGTGAGGGTATTATCCTCTTTCAACACATTATTTATAATAGTATTCTTATTTTTGTGTCCTGTCATACAACTTATAACTTTCCATAGTTGTTTGGGATTATTTTTATTTTTTTCTATTTCAGCACTATGATAATTTTGTTTGGTTATTTTTATTAATGTATTGAGTTTATTCCTATGAGTAATGAATCTCTGTTTCAGTTCCAAATTGTTTTTGTACTTTTGATATTCTTTGAATAAGCGGCCTCTACTGATAATTGAGTTCAAAATGCCTTTTGTAATCCAGTCTTTTTTTGGACAATTTACATTGATCAAAAGTATTCTAATCAGCATTAGTATTTGGTCTGGAATATATTCCAACAATATATCTAACAGGTTATGGGCCCCACTGAACATAACTGATTTTGACTTTGTTGGATGAAAAAGTCGAGACCGTTGCCGAAAAATGAATATTGGAAGCGTATCAAGAATTGAAAGTCTAAGAAAAGAAAATTTTGATACGTGGAAGATGCAAATGGAAGCACTTCTGGTTAAGAATGATGCCTGGTGTTATCTTAATGGAGATTGTATAAAACCGAATCTGGTTGCTGGCGACGACACATATAGGAGAGCTGTAGAATCGTGGATAAAGAATGATAGTAAAGCGAAGACCGGCATCATTCTTTCGATAAATCCGTCGGAGTTGAAGTAGGTAAAAGAATATGTTACCTCTCGTGAAGTCTGGTTGAAATTGCAAAGTATTTACCAGTCGAAAGGGTCCGCTAGAAAAGCAACTCTTCTTCAACAACTCACTCTGCAGCGTATGGAAGAAGGCAACAACGTACGCGAATATTTCAATAATTTTTTCGATGTGGTCGATAAGTTGTCCGAAATGGGAGTAGATATCAATCCTGATTTATTGACGATAATGGTTTTGTACAGTCTACCAAGAAATTTTGAGAACTTCAGATGTGCCATAGAGTCACGAGATGAGTTACTTTCGCCCGAAGTTCTTCGAGTGAAAATAATCGAAGAAAGTGACGCACGAAAAAACTAATCAAGGAGTAATAATTCTCAAAATGCAATGTATGTCAGGAAGAATCCCTATCATTACCAAAAAAGTAAGAAAAAAGATGGAAATTGTGAATCTAATGACGAATCCAGTTCGAAAAGTACGGAAGTCTTCAGATATCGATGTCACAGATGTAAAGAAATTGGACATAAAGTTTCTCAGTGCAAGAACAAAGTTGAAAGTGAATCCCATTCTGCAAAATGTGCCAAAGCAGAAGATATTTGCTTGTATACCAGTGATGATGCTTTTCAAGTAAGTTCATCGGACAATAAATGGTGTTTAACAGAGACAGTGAATACAGAAAACTGAACTTGGCGAACGATTCTTCAGCGGAAATAGTGGCTGAAGGAAATGTGTCATTTATAGCGGACGTAATTGGTGAAATAAAAAACATTTCTTTAAGTCGCGCTTTACAAGTTCCCGATTTACGAACAAATTTATTGTCGGTTGGTAAAATAACTACAAACAATTTCGAAGTTTTATTTAAAAAGGACAATGCTTTCGTGATTGGAATCGATGGAGACATCAAACTGGATTTGTATTATGTGCGTGAAGGTAAAAGTGACAAGTGAGAAACCAATTTCGATCATGCTTATGCCTCAAATTGTCACTCACAGACACTAGAATTGTGGCATCGACGAATAGGACACTTAAATGTGAGAGATATGTTAGACGCTGATCGAAAAGGATTTATACAGAGAATTAACTTGAGAAACATAAATTCTGAAATGAATTGTGAAATTTGTTACCAAGGAAAAATCACCAGAACACCTTTTCCGAATAAATCAGTGAGAAAATCTGAACTCTTAGAACTCATCCACTCAGACTTATGCGGACCCATACCAGTTAAATCCAAAAGTAGGGCAAAATATTTCTTAAAATTCATAGATGATTGCTCAAAATGGTGTGGAGTGAGGTTTCTTCGATCTAAGAGCGAAGTTTTCGAATCAACCAAAAATTTTATGGCTCTTGTCGAAAAACAGAAAGGACTAAAAGTGAAATATTTACAAACAGACAATGGGGGAGAGTGTACTGGCAATGAATCCAATAATTTCCTAAGAAGACAGGGTATCACTAGGACATTACCTATTCCGCATACCCCTGAACAAAATGGTATCGCAGAAAGAAAAAATCGTACTCTTTTGGACACCGCGAGATGTCTTCTCATTCAGTCAGGTGTTCCACCAACATTTCGGGCTGAAAATTTGAATACAGTGAATTATATTCGAAATCGAAGTCCCACTAAATCCACAATGGAATGACTCCTTTCGAAGCATGGACTGGAAAGAAACCAAATGTATGCTACTTCAGAACATTTGGTTGTAAAGTTTTCTGTTTGAATAGGCATCCTTGCTGGGGAAAACTTGATTCCAGATGCAAAGAAGGAATATTTCTTGGTTACTCTGAACAATTCAATGGTTATAGAAGATTTCTACCTAAGGAAAGTAAAATTGAAATAAGTAGAGATGTGAAATTCATTGAAGAAAAATAAAACAATGAACACTACGTTTATTTCATGCCGAAGGACATATCTCGTGAAACTGTAAGAACCTAATCTACTGGATGTTCGACTAGAGACACACAAAGAAAATGAAAGTGGGGCAGAAGAAAATATTGAATCGGAAAATGTAGAGGAGGAAGAGAAAACTGAAAATAATCCTGAAATTGATGTAATTATAGATACTTCGAAACAGGAAGAAGTATCTAGCTCTAGCAGAGGCAGACCAGAACTTATCAGAACAGGTTCAAGGGGCCGACCTCGTAAAATATACCAAAACATTTATGAAACGACAAATGAAATAGAAGAAATGGAGAACTGTTTCCAAGAATCAGAATATATATTTCTATCAGATATTCCTATGAAACGGGCTCTGTCCAGTTCAAATGTTGACGAATGGTATTCTGCTATGGCATCCGAGATCAAGTCTTGTCAAGAATAACACATGGCAGTTGGTTAAACGTTCCGAGGGCCGAAAAGTTATTGGAAGCCGAATTGTTTTAAGAAACGAATACAAATCAGATGGTACACTTGCAAAGCGAAAGGCGCGATTAGTGGCTCAAGGTTTCAATCAACAACCAGGAATCCACTTTAATGAAACTTTCGCACCTGTTGCCCGCATGAGCTCCATTCGACTTGTCATATCATTGGCTGTACGTTATCACATGAAAATTAACCAGTTCGATGTGACAACTGCCTACCGTAACGGTGAACTGGAGGAGTTGATATTTATGGAACCACTAAGTAACTTACCACAAGTATTAGAAACAGTTATTCACCTAGAACATCCATCCAGCGAAATAAGGAAAAAATCAGAGAAAATGCTTAAGAATTACAAAGTGGAAATATGGTTTGTCTTTTGGAAACATTTTTGTATGGATTGAAACAAGCTGGACGAAATTGGTATCAAAAGTTGGATAACATCTTGAAAGAATTTGGTGCGAAACCTACGACATCTGAGCCATGTTTGTACTATATTGATGAAGGGGAAGACCTAACCCTCATCGCAAGTTATGTTGACGATATCTTAGTTGCTTCGCGTTATCCAGGAATGGCCAAGAAATTCAAATTCAAACTTTCAAAACATTTCGAAATCAAGGATTTTGGAGAGGTTGAATATTGCTTAGGTATCGAGATCACACGACATAACAAAAGAATATCTATGACACAGAAAGGGTTCATTCAGAACATTTTAATGCGTTTTGGAATGTCTGATGTGAAACCTGTCAGTACACCGATGGAACCAAATGTCAAACCTAAAAGAAACCCAGAGACCAATAACCCTGAAGGAGTTGTTTTGACCAGTTCAATAATTCTTTCGGAAAATAACAGTGGACAGCTGCAAAGCGTGTATTGCGTTACCTTAAGGTAACAATGAATTTGGGCTTGATATTCAAACAAGATTAGGCCTGGAAAATTTGGCGGATGTTATCGTTTTCAATGATAATATGTCCGCCAAGAAACTCGCTGAAAATCCAACATTTCATGCTAGGAGCAAGCACATAGATATTCGATATCATTTTATACGAGAGGCCTTGAAGAACAATCTATTGAAAATACCTTTCCACTCAAAACATGGTGGCAGATATTCTGACTAAAGGATTGCCCAAACCAAAACATCAGCTATGTGTTCAATTATTTGGATTTGCACATATATCACAAGTAGACCAATGAGCATATGTCAAGGGGAAGTGTTGAAAATACATCTTGTATTTCATTATGAAGTGACAGATGCACATATCAGATTATGGCAGTTATTCCAGTTCAGATTGTAAAAGTGACAGATGGTTAACATATATTCGTATATTCTTTTTTAACTGATTTGTATGTTTTACATTGATTAAAAGTATTTTAATCGGCATTAGTGTTTGGTCTGGGATATATTCCAATTCTATAATGTAGAAAGTGTGAATGAATATGCAAATGATAATAATAATGAAAATGAAGGCAATGAAAATATTAATGAATATAAATGTAATGGTAAAAATGTAGATTATGTAAATGAATTATTGAATAAATATAAAGGGTTAATTATGAATGAATCGAGAATTGCGATAGAGTATGTGCATAAAATGAAAGTAGATGAAATAAGAAAATTTAAATTTGAAAGTTATCCCATACCTTACAAATATAAAAATCAAGTTAGAGATGAAATAGATGAAATGTTAAAACAAGGAACTATTGAGAGAAGTACTTCTAGTTATATCAATCCTATTGTAGTAGTGAAAAATAATAATGGGGAGCTAAGGTTATATGTCTAGTGGAATTGAATAAAATAACAGTTCCACAGTATGAATCTCCTTTGAATATTGATGTTATATTTGGAATAATAACAAATGCAAATATATTTTCTAAAATTGATTCAAAACATAGTTTTTGGCTCATTCCATTGGATGATAGTGTTAGAGATTATACAGGGTTTTGTATTGAAGGGGTAGTGTACAGATTCTGCATAGTCCCGGTTGGTTTACAATATGCATGTGCAGAATTAAAAAGAGCATTGCATAAAATATTAGATAAATATGAAGATTTTGTTCTACATTATGTTGACGATATTTTGATTTATTCAACAGACGAGACAAAACATAAAGAACATTTGAGTAAAGTCTTAAATATACTTGATTCAGCAGGCTTGAAAATTAATATAAACAAATGTGTTTTTTTTTTAAAGTAAAGTATTTAGGATATGTATTGACTGAAAAAGGTTTTCAAATGGATCCGGAAAGAATTAAAACAATTCAAGAATATACAAGACCTTATAATTTTAAAACACCAAGGGGATTTTTGGGGATATTGAATTATTTTATGAGATTGATACCGGATTTGAGTGAAAAAGAATTACCATTAATTACACTATTAAGAAAACATGTTAGATGGAAATGGGGTGAAGAACAGGAGAAAGCATTTATTAAATTAAAAAATATATTTGTGAAAAATTAAAAAAAATTCCATCCAAATTATGAGTTACCTTTTATTTTAAGAACGCATTCGTCAATAGAAAGATTTGCTATGGTATTAATACAAGTTCAGGAGGAAGAGGAAGTACCAATTGCATTCATTTCTCGAATAACAAAGAAATATTAAATTATAGTGTGAGTGAGTTAGAGTTAGCTAGTATAATATTTTGTATATCAAAACTAAGATTCTATTTATTAGGTACAATGTTTTATGTTGAAACTGATCATGAGGCATTATTATCAATTTTAAATTGTAAATATGCCAATAATAGAATACCTAGATGAGCTTTATTATTACAAGAATATAAGTTTGAAATTTGACATATACCAGGGAAACCAAATTTAGTACCAGATTCAATTACTAGAATGGGTACAAATAAAATTAGCAATTCAAGACAAATAAAAATCGGTTTAAATGTTTTCAGAAATATAACAGGTTTATTTTCATTAGAGAATATGTTAGAAAAAATTGAAAGACAAAGAAAAAAGAGGGATAATAGGAAGAAATGGTATTATAATCAAAACAGTAGATGAAAATGAACTGTATGTGATAACAAAGATATTAACAGAACAAATTATATTGAAAATTCATGAAAACTACTTGCATTAGAAAAACTTGGTTAATATTTAGGGAAAATTTTATAAAGATTTAGAGATAACTAAGAATATTTTGAGAAGATGCAGTTTATGTCAATTGGGAAAAAGTAAAATTATAATAAACAAAAATGAACCTGAGTATAATATCTAATAAACCTTTACATATAATTTTGATTGATTTTGTAAGCAATTTAATGAATAGTGACAATAATAGTAAACATATTTTTGTGGTAGTAGATCATTTTTCTAAATTTATAAAATTGTATCCTACTAAATAAAACAATTTTAAAATTGTAAAAATATGTTTGTCAAAATTCATAGGAGACATAGAAAAACCAGAGCAGACCATTTTAGACAATGCCACATATTTTAATAATCAATGTATAAAAAATTATTTTCAAAATTTTGGAATAAACTTGAACTTTACAAGCAAATAATTGAATATTTAAGAATGATAACATTTCAAAATTATAAAAATGGGAAGAAAAAATACCAATAATTGAATAATATTCAAATGAAGTACCTAGTACTATTACAGAAGAAAGTCCAAAATATATTATGACGGGTCAAATGCCAATTAGGGAAGGGATAAACGAAAATAAAATATTGAAAGAATCTATGGAAAAAGTTATTATGCGGATAAAAAAGGAATGCTATCAAATATTTCAAGAAGGAGAATAACTTAAACTTAAACGAACAAGATTTAAAAAAGGAGATTTGGTAATAATAAAAAGTTTAAGAGTACGTAATAGTAAACAAGGAATATGTGCTAAACTTCAATTACCCTTTGAAGGTCCATATGAGGTGGAAAATGATTAACCAATGAATAGTTATAAGTTAGTTAATATTAATGACAGAAAAGTAAGGGGAGTTTTTAATATTGAAAGTTTATATCAATTTAAAGTTTAATTGTTATAAGTGTTTGACATTTCTGTATTATTTTGGAAACATAATTTATTTCATAATTCAGAAAATTAATATTCGAAATTTCATTTACTTTGTTTAAAAAAAATTCTAATAAAAATTTTGGGGAATTTGTTATGATATACTTTTGAAATCACTTGAATTCAATTTTTTTATGAGTATTTGAATAAACTTAACGAAATAAAACTGATAGATATTTTTATTTATGCATTTGAAGCCAGATTTTAAATAACGATAATGTAAAATCACTATTTCAGTTAGTATAATGATTTTAAAAGGCTAAATTAGAACATATCTCAGTTAAATTATCAACAGATACATTTTACTCTCACAGAGTAACTTAATAACTTTGAGACATTCAGTATGGAAACGAGGAAATTTGATAGTGACAGTTAGAAAATTCGACATATTAGAATAAGTATTGATTCTAAAGGAAAAATAAAACTAATTATCAAAGAATAGTCAGATGAAATGGAAAGAATTGTTGATATAAGATTAAGTTTTGTCGATATAGAATGCGTATTGGAAGGAAAATGTTAGAAATTGTAAGTGATAAATAGGTGCTTGTGAATTCATATGAAATTATAAGAACAGGATTGGAGGATTGGAGGATAGGAGGGACATGACGACGGTTTGTTGATGAGAGAAAAGAGGAGATTGTTTCTGAAAAACTAAAAGGGTGGAAAAAAGTTGTTTGAAGGAGATTTCTATACAATTTAGAAATAAATAATTGTATAAACAGAGTTTGTCAATTACCCAGTGAAATGAGAGCCATCAGAAAATAATTTAAACGTAGCAGTAAAACCAAAGAGTAAAAGCTGAAGGAGGTAGCAGCAGAACCAAAGATTCTGAAAGTTAGAGGAGGTAGCAGCAGAACCAGAGACTCTGAAAGTATAAGGAGATACCAACAGAACCAAAGAATCTTAAAGTTAAAAGAGATAGCAGTGAAATCAAGAACTTTATAATACAAGGTATTGTGCCTTTGAATATACTTTCCGGACATCTAGTCAACAAAATTGCGGTTTTGAAGATTTTCACCATTGAATAAATTTCGTAGTGATTTTTCGAAGAATTGTCATTAAATTTTCAAAAGAAAGTGGAGACAGTGACATTACAGATAAATTTCCTTTCTTGATTGTGATAAGACAATCATTTTGAGTTTTAAGGTAAAATAAATTGTATTTAGAGATAATATAAGGTGGGTTTCTTGTAGAACAGGTATTTTATAAGGTACACCTTGGGAGGTTTTTTTTATTGTTGTTTGACTATACTTTATGTAAATTTGGCTGAATCTGAATTTGAATTTATAATAAAAAGGTTATCATCAGTATTTTATTTTTATGTTAGATTTTCTAATCATAATAATAATAATAATGATAAATAAAATTGAAATAAATTAAAATAATATGAAGAAAATTAAATAAAAATAAATGAAATTGAAATAAATTGAAATAATAAAAAATAAAATATATTTAAATAAAATAAATTAAAATGAATTGAAATAAAATACAATAAAAATAAAATAAATGAAATTGAATCAAATCAAAATAATAAAAAAAATGAATAAATTTAAATGAAATAAAATAAAAATAAAATAAAATATACAGTGTGTCCCACTTTGAGCAGCCACACCCTCGTTTTTTCTTGATGGTACAGTGATATCAAAAGGTATTTTTCATAACATATAGTACCCAAAAATATCTAACTTGAGGTTGATGAAATATTCGTATATCCATTTTCCACGGCTACCCACGACCAACTGAAAAGTGAAAAATTGGGAAAAACATACTAGGCATTTTTTTATCGCAAAAATAACACCAGATTCTGTTTCAGACCACCCTTAAACCCCTAGATCTAAGTGCTTTTTCATTAAAATATAAAGGGTGGCATCTATTACTAGCAACATTATTAATTTTTATTCATCCGAAATGATCGGTTGCTTTTGATTTTTTTTGTCACAAAGATCCTGAACGTGTTCAATTGATGCTGAGTATAAGAAATACCCAAATTTAACTTTTTCATTGGTTGCTATGACCAGTTGAAAAGTGAAAAACTGGGAAAAATATACTAAAAGATTTTTTACTTCGAAACTAACATCAGATTCTGGTTCAGAACATGCTCAAACCCCAGATCACATTAAAATATACAGGGTGTCTTACAGACTAGCAACATTTTCAATTTGTTTTCATCCGTAATCTTTGGTTGTTTTTGATTTTTTTTCTATAGTAACAAAGTACCTAAAATGTTCAATTACTGCTATAGAAAATAACCAAATATTACTTTTTCATGGCTTGCTATGACGAGTTGAGAGACAAAAAATAGCGAAAATACATTAAGGATACTTTAAGCACAAACATTTCTGGATCAGAATACCCTGAAATCCCCACCTCAATACTCAAATCTAAAAATATACAGGGTATCATCTGTTGCTAGCAAATTTGATAACTTTTATTTATCCGTAATGTTGAATTGTTTCTGAATATTTCTTTTCCAATCAAGAAGCACCAAAAATATTTAATTTAGTTCAATGGCTATATATGACCAGTTGAAAATTGAAAAATTGTGGTAAACATCCTTCTATTAACGAAACAACATATCCTGGTTCAGAATATACCGCAAAACCTCCAGAATTCGTTGCCCGGGTAATGAAATTATACAGGATATCATCCTGTAAATGGTAACATATCTCACTTTTTATTCATAAATCTTGTTAAGCTTGTTGACAACGATAATCCGGTGTTAGTTTTGTGAAAGAAATGATTATACTCGTGACAATATATTTCCTTGCTCAACAACCAATCA
This sequence comes from Chrysolina haemoptera, assembly GCA_958298965.1. Classification (NCBI taxonomy): domain Eukaryota; kingdom Metazoa; phylum Arthropoda; class Insecta; order Coleoptera; family Chrysomelidae; genus Chrysolina; species Chrysolina haemoptera. The sequence continues at coordinate 26,453,938 of OY282586.1, read as the reverse complement.
GTGGATTTAAAGTTTTGAAATTCAGCCAATAGAATCGGAACTACAGTGAAAATATAGCTTGTCGCTGTATTTTCACGGTGATAAACCTGCTTAGTTTTTGTTTTACTATCTATCAAGTGAAAATAATGATTTAAATTATAAACGTCAAATTTATGTGTTTTGACTAGTTATCTTTATTTATCAATATGAGCGATCATTGGAGACAAATGTCCATTGCTATCATAGATGAAGCCGTGGAAAAGAGTATTCCGTTGAATACGGCTAAAAGTAAAGCATCAATTACGAGATGACACGATTTTTCTTTAGTTCGTGGTATGATTAAAAACCTATAATTTTTTGAATATAAATTCATTGGCAATCCCAATGCAAGAAAATACAACTCGTCCTGCGGACTCGTTGTATTTTCAGGTGTCATCTGTAAAACTAGCAACAAAATTTATTTAATAAACGTTAGACATGTTTCCATTTACAGATGACTTCCTATGTAATTTCATGATTCGAACAACAGGATCCGGGGCCTTTATGGTGTTCTAAACCAGAATTTGGTGTTAGCTCGGAGACAAAAGAATCTTCAGTATGTTTTCCTTTATAATTCAACTTTCAACTGATCATATCTAGGCATCAAAAAGTAATATTTTGTATTTTGTACAGCATCAATTGAACGTTTTTGGGTACTTTATGACTCGAGAAGAAATTTTGTAAATCAACTAAACGCTACGAATAAATAAGCGTTACCAATTCTGCCAGCTATAGATGACACCCTGTATATTTTTATGATTCAAGAATTGGGGTCTTGGAATTTTAGGGTCTCCTGAACCAGAATCCGCTGTTACGTTTGTGCTACAAAAGTCCTTGATGTGTGTTGCACACTTTTTCACTTTTCGACTGGTCATAGCTAGCCATGAAAAAGTAATATTTGAATATTTTCTACATTATTCGAACATTCTTAAGTAATTAGTGATTATGGAAAAAATTCGAAAACAACTAAACATTACCGATGAATAAAAATCAATACTATGTCAGTTACAGGTGACACCCTGCATATTTTAAATAATTAAGTACTGCTATTTGGGGGTTTCAGAGTGTTCTGGGATAGAACTTAGTGTTGTTTTTGCGATATAAAAATCCCCAGTATATTTTCCCCAATTTTTCACTTTTTGTTCGTAGGTAGCCATGAAAAAGTAATATTGGGACATTCCCTACAGCATTATTTGAACATTTTCAGGTACTTCGTGACCAAGGAAAAAAATCGAAAACTACCAAACATTGCGGATGAATAACAAATAAAAAATGTTGTTAGTTACAGATGACACCCTGTATATTTTAATGAATTATCACTGAGATTTGGGGATTTTAGGGTGTTCTGAAACAGATCCCGATGTTATTTTTGCGATAAAAAAATGCCTAGTATGTTTTTCCCAATTTTTCACCTTTCAATTGGTCGTAGGTAGCCGTGGAAAATGAATATACGAATATTTCATCAACCTGAAGGTAGATATTTCTGGGTACTATATGTAATAAATTTTGAAATCACTTTACTGTCAAGAAAATACGAGGGTGTGACTGCTCAAAGTGGGACACACTGTATAAAATCAAAATAATAAAAAATAAAATAAATTTAAATAAAATAAAATAAATTAAATCAAAATAAATTGAAATAAAATAAAAATAAAATAATTGAAATTGAAATAAATTAAAATTAAAAAAAAAAAAATAAAATAATTTAAATTGAAATAAATTAAAATTAAAATAAAATCAATATCATTTAATATAATATAAAATAGAATAAAACAGTATATTCTAATTAAATGCGATTGATTTAGTAAGAGTAATCATAGTAGATAGAAAAAAAGACCACATGAATTAATAAAAAAATGTCTTCATCCACCTTTGATTCGCATAACATTCATTCGGTTTTTGACACTGTAACCGATCGTACCCCTACATTATATGTTCGTCCAAAATACTACCATGTTGATCGTCATATGTCTATCGGCTTCGCTACTGCGATATCAGCTACCTTCATTAAGTAGGCAGGTTAGTATGAAAGAAGCCCCCCTATTTCTTTTTTTGCATTCAGACTTAGGAAACCAAGACCGAGACCCCCTCGTACCGTAGAATTCCATGACTAACCGTTCTGTCTTTTGTATTCAAACCTAATGTAATTTCACTCGTTCTATGAAAAGTAGAATTCCACGGCACAACGGATCCCGCCCTAGACCCCCTTCATCTGAAGACCCTGTTTTCCCACGCTGTGTTTTTTTTTTTTTTGTTTGATTCTTTTAGGATACAAAGTTCTGTCAGCTGAAGAGAAATAAAATACGAAATCATCAATTATCATCTATTGAAACTTCTTGAATACATATCAATCATTTTTTTTTGTGCGAGAAACCTCTGGTATTATTTTATTATTTCAATAAGCTCATTTGAAAGAGAAAGTTCAAAAATGATTTGATTCTGAGGGAAAACTGATTCAGGGAAATATCTATCTTATAATTGATTAGGAATCAACATCTCCAAAGTCTAAGAGTTTGAATAGTTATCAAAGTTCGGTCGCCAATTGTGCTAATGGGCTTTAAGTACATCGACACCCCCTACAACCGTAGAGTTCTCCTGGGTTCATCCCACAAGGGGTTCATCTTTTTGGGTGCACACCATCCAGGAACCAACCTGATACCGTCCTCCCAATCTTTTTGAAATTGTGCACAGCAAAATAGTGGGTCTATTTTTATACCTCTTTTTGACTTCCAATAGTGAGGGAGGATCCATCTCCTTTTAGGGATGAGATATCATTGCAGTAGATGGAAACATACTTAGTTCAGCCATCTCACAATTTAGCGTCAGATGGGAGAAATGACACGAATAAGTTTTTCTGTAATCGTGATTTTCAAGCCCTTACACCCCGGAGACGTTATCATAAAACAGTTTTCAATAATAGTGATTGTTGATATTTCCCCCTTTTACAATCTCTGAATTTGAATTACTGAGTTGCAGAATTTGAAAAGAAGTTAATGGAAAGAAAATATTGACTTCAGGATACTTGGCTCCATATTCTTACGGACCTGTGCTTCCTTGTTCAGGAGATGTTTCGTCCGATCTGTTAGGTGACTCTATATTTTGGGCGGGTCCGGTACTTAGGGAAGAGAACTATATCAAAACAGATTTAACACAATTTCATCTCGTACAAGCCCTTTGCTGAGGTAGGAAGAAGATTCATCAAAATCATAACGGGGACGGAATGAAACAAAACAACATCAAAAAATCATTTATTGTCGAGTTTGTACAAAGCAATCTAAACATTCTGTTTACAGAGTGTGTGAGTGTATGTTCTTTCTACTAATACTGTCTCAACGGTGGAATTCCGGAGATCATATTAACAGAGTGAGTGAGAGAGTACGTGAGTGCGTTCCACTAATACTGTCTCAACGGTGGAGTTCTGGAGATCATATCAACAGAGTGAGTGAGTGAGGGCGTTCCTCTAATACTGTCTCAACGGTGGAGTCCGGGAGATCATATTAACAGAGTGATTGCGTGAGGTCGTTCCACTAATACTGTCTCAACGGTGAAGTTTGTAACGGTTCAATTTGTCCACCCTGTAAATACTCGTTCAAAGTACGAGCATGTTAAAATAATTGCCTATCTATCAGGAACTAGACAGCTCCGTCCAGTTTGAAAACCATAAATGATCCGAAAACCTCAACCAATCAGAGTATTGGGGGGGACTGTCTGATATTTCAGCAGTTTTTGCAAAGAGCACTGAAGTGTGTAGCGAGAAGACATATTTGTCGTGAAGCACATATTTATGTTGCAGAAAAAAAAAACCTAATAACAACTAAGGTCAGTAATTTCAATTTTCTTTTGAATGGGATCGACTAACACGATTTTCTATAGGTTTTTTTGTACTGCCTGATGAGTTTTGCATGTTGGCTCTGTGAAACGATAAGATCACGGTGATTACCGACGAAAAGTTAACTGTACGAATCGGCAGCGGAGTATACGTACTCGAAACCAGCGATCTCTGGAAGTAATCCCGTTTTTTTGGTCGAAAGGCGACTATCATACCCATACACCCACCAAATTGATTTTCCCAGCTTTCCCCCAGTCAAGGAGTTGAAAAGCGTTAGGCAAGTGTGGCCTGAGCGTTAACAACTACAGCGTCACACAATCGAAACTTTGTCTGCATCAAGCGAAGCATTTTTTTTGGAAAAGTTCAACCCGTTCAACCCGTTCAAGAATACCGTGACCTGCTATCATATAGTAAGATAAGTCAATCTGGAGCTCCTGTGAGTAGATACAAATTTTGAGTTGAATAATAACCCCGATAAGGGTAAATGCCCCTTTCAGTTATATGTATAAACTGTTAGTTACTGAAATTGCAATTTTTTTGTAATCTCCAAACAGCTGTTGTGGAACTAATTGAGTTCTTACTACATTTTCAATTAAGTTACGTCCCCTTGTTGTCAGAGTCAAGTACTATTCCATCCCCCATATTATCATGTTGAAATCATTTATTATTATTATGATTATCATTGTATAGTCATTGTCAAAGTGAAACTCCATAATACTTGTTTATTTATACGATTTTCTATTTGTTTCGTCCGATCTGTTAGGTAACTACATCTTTTGGTCGGGTCCGGTACCTAGGGTAGAGAACTATATTAAAACAGATTTAACACAATTTCATCTCGTACTGAGGTAGGAAAAAGATTCATCAAAATCATAACGGGGAAGGAATGAAACAAAACAACATCAAAAAATCATTTATTGTCGAGTTTGTACAAAGCAATCTAAACATTCGGTTTAGTGTATGTTCTTTCTACTAATACTGTCTCAATAGTGGAGTTCCGGAGATCATATTAACAGAGTGATTGCGTGAGGACGTTCCACTAATACTGTCTCAACGGTGAAGTTCCGGCGATCATATTAACACAGTGATTGTGTGAGGGCGTTCCACTAACACTGTCTCAAAGGTGGTGTTCCGGAGATCATATTAACAGAGTGAGTGAGAGAGTACGTGAGTGCGTTCCACTAACACTGTCTCAACGGTGGAGTTCCGGAGATCATATCAACATAGTGAGTGAGTGAGGGCGTTCCACTAATACTGTCTCAACGGTGGAGTTCCGGAGATCATGTTAACAGAGTGATTGTGTGAGAGCATTCCACTAATACTGTCTCAACGGTGGAGTTCCGGAGATCATATTAACAGAGTGATTGCGTGTTTTCTACTAATACTGTCTCAACGGTGAAGTTCCGGAGATCATATTAACAGAGTGAGTGAGAGTATGTTCCACTAATACTGTCTCAACGGTGGAGTTCCTGAGATCATATTAACAGAGTGTAGTGTTTGTTCCACTAATACTGTCTCAACGGTGGAGTTCCGGAGATCATATCAACAGAGTGTAGTGTTTGTTCCACCAATACTGTCTCAACGGTGGAGTTCCGGAGATCATATTAACAGAGTGTAGTGTTTGTTCCACTAATACTGTCTCAACGGTGGAGTCCCGGAGATCATATTAACAGAGTGTAGTGTTTGTTCCACTAATACTGTCTCAACGGTGGAGTCCTAGAGATCATATTAACAGAGTGTAGTGTTTGTTCCACTAATACTGTCTCAACGGTGGCGACCCGGAGATTATATTAACAGAGTGTAGTGTTTGCGTTCCACTTATACTGTCTCAACGGTGGAGTTCCGGAGATCATATTTAGAGAGTGTAGTAAGCTGAAAGGAATCAGTGATTAATTCATAAACCCTTGTCATAATATTCAAAATAAATCTGGAAGAAACAATAATTAAAATATATGCACAGCAATAGGTCAAATTGGTGATTCGGAAAGTTACTATCATTTACTGTTAAACCTTGCCCATACCCCGATCTGCCTAAATATGACGTCATAGGACTAAATGCGTCGTGACAAAACCACTATTGTAAACTTATGATTCCGTGCCTGTCACTTTATGTTCTGTAATGCTAAAATTAGTAAAATTGTCGAATGTCAAATTCGTAAAGACAAAGTTTCACAGTTTTAAAGTAATTATTTTTTAATGCAAAGTATAATTACCGAGGAAGTATTCATGTCCAACTTGAGTTGTTGCCAGGTGGAAGGTCCCCGATCTTCTAGTTTCTCCTGAATTTCGGCTGGATATTTATAGGGAAAATGATGTTTCCATAGATACCCAAGTGTCATGTAGGATTTGATGTTTTTGGCTAGAAAATCCGATTTTACTTGGAATCCACACGAACCAGGTATCTGAAACTTGGGTAAAAGGGTGCTAAGATATCTAGTCTTTTATTATGGACAGCCCTTTCATACCAGTTGAGTCCCATTTACTCAATAAGCCCCTCGAAAGTAGGACAAGTACGGGTTGTTGACTTGTGAAGCTTTGGTGTAAGTCCTCAGAAAAAGCCCCAGTGTGCCCCCTTTTGCACAGAGGAGTGATTGTTTTTAGTGTCAGTTTGTGAGAAAGAGTATCTATCACAAACCCAGAGTAGTAACTTGTATGCCAAGCTGATCAGAGTTGCCCTATGTCTCAGTGAAGTTGTGACATTGTATCATCAGTATCCCGAGCAGTCAATTCCTGCTCTTTTTGTTCCCAATTCCAAACTGTTTCACCTTGAGGATGTGTTGAATATCAGAGATGGGTTTCCTACCCTCTCAAAGCACAACGTACAGCGTTCTATCCTTACGTTGGCAATATTTTGCTTCCAAGAAAAGAAGTCTGCTAGGTACTTCTCTTCCGTACAGGTATGTTCAGTTTAGAGCGTCGTATACTTCACTTATTTCTTTTAGTACTTACCATTTCCCTGTATATGTAGAGTTTCAGAATTACATCTACTCGTACGGCTGCCCTTACGGTTTTATTCAGTGTTTGACACGTCTGCCTTTACGGCTTTATCCAGCATTTGACTCCTATACCCTACGGCTTTATTCAGTATTTAACACCTATGCCTCTATGGTTTTATTCAGTAATTCAGTGTTTGACACCTCTACCCTACGGCTTCATTCAGTGTTTAACACCTTTGCTTTTATGGCTTTCTTCAGTGTTTGACACCTATGTATCTATGACTTTATTCAGTGTTTAACACCTATCCCTATATGGCTTCATTCAGTGTTTGATACCTATACCTTACGGCTTTATTCAGTGATTGACACCTATGCCTCTATTGGCTTTATTCAGTGTTTAACACCTATGTCTCTATGGCTCTATTCAGTGTTTGAACCTATGCCTCTATGGCTTTATTCAGAATTTCAACCTATGCCTCTATAGCTTTGTTTGGTTTGGGAAAACACGGAACGTTCAACCTATCGATGATGAAAGTAATAACCAATTTGGGAATAATTTCTTTTCCTGTTTCCCTTAGACCAATAATTCTAATCACATTTTTCTGGCTGATTTGGCCTGGTGTTCAGAGATATTTTTAAATTCTACCTTGTTGCTTTCCATTTTTCATTCGATGTTCGAAAAAATCAGTTTAAATTCCAAAAGTTTGTTATCCATCTCTTTGAAATTTTGATCCATTTTTAGTCTAAGAGCTGTTGAACAATTCTAGGTAGTTTCTTGAGTCACTGGAATTTTTTGTTAGTATCCTTGAAGAACCCCTGACTAAGACAGTCAAAGTCTGGCTGAAGGATAGTGGCCCCTTACCAACCCTTGATTTTTTAAAAAGGAAATTTCTTTATTGAGAAAATGTTTTTGAGGCATTCAATTATTATATCAGTCAGACCAATTATTTGGTCGGGTCTAAATGTTAACTAGACTATTGCAAAATGGTTTTTCAAACGAATGCAGAAAATGTTTTCGAGGCACTTTGAGATTTTCGAAGAGTAATATAGGTAGGTACTTTAAGACAAATAATTTTTCTTCAACATTGAGACCCAACTAATTGGTCTGTCTTTTTAATTTTTTATTTCCTAACATGTCTAACTTAAAGATGACCCAAAATATTTTTTTTATAAAGAAATTTCCCTTTAAGAAAAAAATCAAAGGATGGTAGGGGTCACCTACTATACTTCAGCCAGATCTTGACCACATCTGAATACAAAATTTTATCCAAATCGTTGAATCCTTTTTCGAGATCCAATAATTCAAATTATTTTTTGAAATAAAAATCATGGGTTGAAAGGGGGCCGCTACCCCTCAGCCAGGTCTTGACTTTCTCCTTCAGAGGTCCTTCAAGGACACTTACAAAAATTTTCGTGGTGCCTCAAGAACCTACTCGACATTGTTCACCAGCTTTTACTATTTGGCATCCAGATGAGTAATGAACTAATTTTTTTACTAGGACTTTCAGTAAGTATATCATTTCCCGCTCAAATATTTGAGTAACTACGAATTCTAGTCATTATATCGTAGTGGTACGAGTATAATGTACAACTGCCTGAGGAACCCAGATTCGTTGGACTAAACTACTTATGTAATCTCTGTGATCCAATTGTTTTTTTTTTATTTCATTTTTATTCTATTTATTCATACGATATATCGATCAAACAGTTATTGCCAATTAGTAAAAGAACAACAGAATGATAGCAGTAAACAACTATGTACAGCAAAGAATACAAACTGAATTAGAATGTAACATAGAATAAAATTTTGAAACGGGATACAACATACAAAAACATTACCACATTACATAAACAATTACCAATTTATATTATTCAATGATTTTTAAAATTATCAAAAGAGACTCCAAAAATACTGATGTCTTTGTCATTCAATAACTTAAGGTGTTCTTTCTAAGGGTGTATTACGTAGAATGAGACCTGGTGTTCTGTTTATATGGTCAACAAATCTGAGTTGTTAGTCAAAAATAACCCCCAAATCTTTTATGAGATGTATATTCTAACTGTTCATTATTTATGTTGTGAGTGGACTCAAATTTCCTAACAACTCTCGAGAAAGTGATGATATCTATTCACATTGAGAAACACATTGTTTCAACACACCATTCATACAGTTTATTAAGATCATCTTGTAGAAGAGTTTGGTCGTTGGACCATTTAATTGGTTTGAATAGCTTCAGGTAGTCTACAAACATTAAAAATCATAATATCAAACTAACTTACCTTAAGTGAAGTTCGATCTTGATTATATGAAGAACTCGTCGAAATAAATGAATGATAGAAGTACGTACGCTTCTGGCAAGAATATCCACAACTTGAAAGCATTTAAATTCCCCTCCTATCTAGTACCCAGCATCCTAGTTCATCATCCATTCTTCAGTCTGGTTGAAAGAAGTTGTTGTAATAATTGTAAAGATATATCGCAGTAACAATGGTAGGGTGGGTCTTTATTCATTTCGACGAGGTCTTCATATGATCAAGATCGAACTTCACTGAAGGTAAGTTCGTCTGATCTTATGGTTATATTCAACCTCGTCATGAATAAATGATATGTAGATGTCGAAAGACATTGCAACAACCTGCATCCCGTATCCTGTATCCTGTATCTTGTTTCTGTATCCTGTGTCCTTTATCCTGTATCAAACACATTATCAATATATTGTTATGAAATGTGTGGTGTAGATGGCACAAATTAGGAAGACAAAAGATGAATTGAGATTGAAATTGTTTTTATGCAAGGTAGAATGAACTCTGAATTTATTTTTTTTTATATAGAATGATAAATCTGCCTGGCTCAAAACTATTATTTATCTGTTTTACCTATTTTTGTATATTTCTCCTCGTTTCAGTTCAGTCGATAATGCCAGAAAAACTCCTATACTCTCAGTTGGGATCCAGAACTTGGACAGCCTGTGTACAATTTCAATAAATGCAAAAATTTTGTTCAATAGAAATAATATACCAAATTTTAGTTTATATATTTTAATGAATAGAAAAATTAAATTCAAGAGATAAGTAAATGTTTCCAAAACAGAATCCTTATTTTTCTCTAACTATAATAATAATAATTATTATTATTATTAAACCGTATCTAAAATTCTAAAATTCCTAACTGTACTCCAAATAACTTAACTCTAGCGCCCTCTGTTATTCAAAATTATACTCTACTGAAATAAAAGTCTATTCTGTTTACGCTATTGTCCATAAGATGGCAAGAGTTTATGAAAATTACTGATTCAGTTGTGAAAATGACGTTTCATTAAAACACCAATGAATAGAAGGAAACGATCAGAAAGTTTAAATAAAGTTTGTGGATACGAATGGAAAAGTTCAAATATCAAATATTGATTGTTAAACTGTTGGCTGCAACTCTGCTACTGGAATCGGCCTAATTCTGGATACACAATGAAATAGTTCATTCATACCTTGTATTTTCTTCTATATACTGTTTTTTTTTTTGGTATGGGATTGTTCTCAGGTACGTACTTTGTCTCTTTCATCAATAATTATATTTATTATGTCTTCTACTTATTTTTCTTGATCTTCTTATGACTACGTAATAATGATTCATCTCCTACAAGCGTTTTGCTACTTTCTAGTTCATTTATTTCTGCTAAATTTTCTTTTAACTCAGTTTTCAAAATTTTCATTTTTTTTCTCCAAAATTTCAACCTCTTTACTCTTTTCCCTGGCAACTGGTCTTCGAATTTTTCTTCACATTTCAGCCAATCACAAATTTTCATTGCACTGTTCACTTTGTTTATCTTATAATTTAAAATTAACAATTTTCTTATGCTTGATGTGTATTTCTACTACCTATTCTGAATATTCATTATTTACAAATTTCACTTTGAAATAATTTTTCTCTTTATATCATTTCTATTCGTTCATTTCCAAATACTGTTCTTTTGACTTTTGTTTTGACACTTCACAACATTCCTTCAAACTGTATACTGGATGTCTGTTGATTTTAGAATAAATAATTTTACTCCTATCACGAAATTCTGATTTCATTTTTTATTGTTCTAAATATATAGGAAATTTTAAGGTTATTGCAATAAAAGCAAGGTTTAACGATTAAATAAATGTGGGATTCAAACTGAGAAAAAGAGTGCTCTGTAGATTTCTGCCTTGAAATGGATTGATAATCGAATCATTTTTTGCAGACATTATTTATTGTCTGCTGAGACCTACCCTATACTGATGAGGGCAAGAACCCAGAAATCGATCTAAAGGTGGTCCAAATGTTTCGATTAACATTTCCATGCATTTAGCAATTGCGGAGATAGCCTTGTAGGAACTCTGCACGGAAATTCATTGGATGTAATTCAACGTTCGTCGTGGTATTAGCCAGGAGAGTAGTTGTTTTCTGATGGATTTTTGACCCGAATACTCCTATAGTATAGGATTATTGCAGTGAGCATCCTGGTATGGCAGGACATCTAGTGTTGAACTTGATTAGCTGATTGTTAAATTGATTTCTTCTATTTTTGATCTCAATATAAAATTATTCAAATCTGTAAATTCGACATCTATACTCAGGACAGTATTGAAAGTAAGTAATTATTAAATGATTCAATGAATGTCTCAATTGATGGTGAACCACAATAATTTTGACTGGCCATTCCTGCCAAGGTTGTATGAGAGAGGACTCCTAATTTTACGAGCTTACCAGATGTCTTGGTGGCTCTTTGCTGGTATCTTGAGTTTTTCAGGTTTTTCACCGTCTGGTTTCTGTTATCCAAGTCGGTGACGAAAAACAGTTCTCCACTGAAGGTGTTGGTGAAGGTTTTTCAGTGATACCGACTCCGAATGATGGATGTTGGCTGAAAAGCGTCTCTACAGAGGAGAGAATCTGAAACCTTTTCAGAGATACATGAGGAGCAGTGAACAGAGGGCAGCTTTCCAGGGCATGTATGTCGAAACTATGTGAAAGACGTCGCCAATTCCGAAGCTAAAATATTGGGCCAGCAGTTGGTAAATTTAACCTGAATGATTGTTGTCAAAAATCGAAAACTTTTCATCTTGGAGCACTGTTGGCTAAGTGGCTTCGTCACCCTCCTATATTTTATTTTATTTCTTGATCTATTTTTGCACTGTGCGTGGATGAAACAGCCCTGGAATTTTCCCAGACGGCGAGCTATTTGGGTAATGGCTGTTTTTCTTCCTGTTGTCCCAGACAGGGAAGTCTCAATCTGTTATCTCAAACTGTTTGGATACCTTCAGTCTGTTGTCCCAAATAGATGTAATACAGTCTTTTTCGCAAGCAGTGCTTTGAAAACACCAACAAAGCCAGCTGAGTGTTAATTATGTGTTGTTGTCGCAAACAGACACAATAACTTTCATCACAATCTTGAACGATGAAAAATAAAGTTTGTCTTTTAGCCGCAGATGATTCCACAACAGATTTTATGAATAACCTATTCATATTTTCGAACTAAAATCGAGAAACACATTTGTTATCCCAAACAGAAATAATAAAGTATATGTCACAAATAGACACAATAACTGTTATCACAAGCAGAATACACATTATGTATCCTAAACAGAGATAATAGAGTATATTTCGCAAGCAGGGCTGTGAACTCACCAACAAAGCCATATCATTATTACTATTCTGCTGTTGTCACAAACAGAAAATACATGTGTTATCCCAAACACAGATAAATGAGAATATTTCGCAAACAGGGCTTTGAAATCACCAACGAAGCCATCTCAAACACAATACCTGTTATCACAAACAGAAATCACATCTGTTATTCCGAACAGAAATAGGTATATCATCTGTTATCCAAACAGAAAACCGGGAAAAGCTGCCTTCTTCAGTCCGCGTCTGCAGAAATTCATGGACCAAAAACACCACCTGTGTTTATTGGTATTGAACGTTCAACTCACAAAAACATCATCAGGTTCGTCTTTCACGTCACTGCCAGCGTTTCTAGCGCGATGCTTTCCACCGCGCACACCGCTCCAAATGTTACATTATCGAGGGTCATCGCAGTGATTCACTGGAGTACCGAATATTTGTGACTCTTCTTTCAGGCCCCGCTGTTCTGCAATAATAAATATCGGTCTGAAGACGAGCGTTGGCCTTGGCTGTGCTGTCTCAGCGATACACCATTTTCGGTAAAGTTAATTTTAATTACCTGTAGAATAGCAAGGCAAGGCGTAGACACCGTACACAAAAATTCAGACTGAAGGATGAACGATGAACTAGGATGCTGGGTACTAGATAGTAGGGGAATTCAAGTGCATTTAAGTTGTGAATATTCTTGCCAGAAGCGTAGGTACATATCATTTATTATTGGCAGAACCTTTCATACATTCTGCATGGACTTATTCATATAATCAGTAGTAGGTATAAGATGTTATTGTCAATTGTTTTATGGAAATAAATAACTTTTTCAAAAAGTCTTTTCACAGTTAATTCAATTCATTTCTACTATTTGAAAACGTAACAGTTTTGGCGACAAAATAATGGAAGAATTCAAAACAACAATACTAGAAATCATGAAGACTCAGCAACAGATAATGGTTTAACGTTTGAAGCATGGTATGTTCGATATGAAGCATGGTATGTTCGATATGAAGCATGGTATGTTCGATATGAAGGACTTTTCACGGTTGATGCCAAAGAACTTGATGAAGCAGCAAAAGTTAGACTCCTTCTACTCTAATTGAATACCAGCTCTCACAAACAGTACGTGGATTATATTTTTCCAAAGGAACCTAAAAATTTCAATTTTTTTACAATAGTAGAAAAACTCAAGAAAATGTTCGGACGCAAGATTTCCTTTTTCAATACTCGTTATAACTGTATGAATACAACAAAATCAGTCTCTCAAGATTTTTCAGCTTATACAGCAAACATCAATAAGCAATGTGAAAAGTTCAAAATCAATACTATCACAGCACACACATTCAAGTGCCTCATATTCGTTTGCGGTTTAAGATCTCCAAATGTTGCAGATATCAGAACCAAAATGTTAGCAATGATCGATGCAAAATTTTGCCCTTCCAAGAAGCATCAATGCAAGCAGTGCAACAAAATTGGACATAAGGAAGGTTATTGTGATGTTCGGAATAAATCATATAAAATCAAGCAGAGGCCGCATAATCATCAAGTGAATACTCTTTCGAGTGTCAATCAAGTTAATGCTACATGCAAGAGGAAATTCGTTGATACAAAAATCAATAATGAACACGTAAAACTTCAGCTAGACACAGGTAGTGATATAATGATCATTTGTGAAGAATTATGGATTTATATAGGAAAGCCGAAATATCAGATCACTGATCATTTAGCAAGAGATGCATCAGGTGACATCATCAATCTTACCAAGGAATTTTTCTGTTCAGTAAGCATCGGAGGTGAAAAGGTCAACAACCTCAAATGTTTTGTGGTTCAATCAGGTCTCAACATCATGGGTATCGATTAGATAGACGCTTTCAATCTTTGGAGTAAACCAATCACTGCTTTCTGTAGCCATATAACTTCAACCACATCAGAATTCAAAAAGGAAAACCTGAAACGCCAGTTTCCAGAAGTATTCAATGGTAAAATGGAATGCTGTATTAAGACAACAGTTTCTTCGATCCTGAAACCCAACGCTCAACCAGTTTTCCGCAATAAAAGACCTGTAGCGTACGCAGTTCTACCACAAGTTGAAGAAGAGTCGTGGTGGTGGTCAGGACTAAATATTGTACTGGAATTGAACCGTCATCCACTTCCTCTACCAGAAGAAATTTTCTCAAAGATGACAAATTGTTCTATTTTCGGTCAGACTGATTTGTCAGATGCCTATTATCAAGTTCCTGTTGATGAAAAATTCAGTAAAATCCTAACCATCAACACTCACAAAGGCTTATTCAATTTTCATCGACTGGCTATGGAGTATGGGTGTCAAATCAGCAGTTGGAGCTTTTCAACAAATTATGGACACCATGATTGCTGATTTGCCAAAAGTGTATGCTTATTTAGACGATATTGTTGTTGGTGGTGAAAATGAACAAGAGCACCTAGAAAATATCATCAGTCTCATCAAGAGAATTCAAGAATATGGTTTCCACCTAAGATTAGAGAAATGCAATTTCTTTACCAATGAAATAAAATATCTGGGATATGTCATCAACGACAAGGGTCTCTTACCAGATCCGGATAAAGTGAAAGTAATATTCAACCAACATGTTACTCAATTTCGTTAAGAGATTGGATATGCTGGGAGAAATATAACCATAGGGTGAGCCACAATAGGCCATTGGCCGCAGTGGAGAGCCTGATATGGGCTCACTCACATTTAAACCTAACCTAACCTAACCTAATATTCAACCTACCAAGACCAAGAGATATTTACCCTCAGATCATTCTTGGGTGCAATTAACTATTATGGTAGGTTTGTCCACCAAATGCACAAACTTCACCAGCCAGGAAAGATATACCATTCATATGGTCTACAGAATGTGAGAAAGCATTCCATGAATTTAAAAAAATTCTACAATCAGACATTCTTTTGTGTCACTACAATCCAAAACTGTAAATCGTAGTAGCTGGGGATGCTTCAAACTCAGGGGTCGGAGCATGCATTTTGCATAAGTATCCTGATGGAAGGATTAAAGCAATC
This sequence comes from Chrysolina haemoptera, assembly GCA_958298965.1. NCBI lineage: Eukaryota > Metazoa > Arthropoda > Insecta > Coleoptera > Chrysomelidae > Chrysolina > Chrysolina haemoptera. The sequence continues at coordinate 26,438,477 of OY282586.1, read as the reverse complement.
AGTCACGCATCCAAAACGATAACTAATGCTGAGAAAAACTAGTCAGGTAGAAAAAGAAGCTTTAGCTATCATATTTGCAGTCACGAAACTCCATAAATGATATGTGGAAGAAATTTCATTCTACAAAGTGACCACAAACCACTTCCTAGCATATTGTTGTTGTTAAAATTGTTTTTTCCGTTAACCAGCTGTCGTCCCCTTACGAACGGCAGCCCTCAAAAGTCGAAACTTGTGCGAGCCAAGGATTAACGAGGTCTTACCTTTTAACGTGCGATTCCTAGCACTTTCTCGGGCCATCAGATAAAAATCTGTAGTCGCTAAGGATTCGAACCTAGCCGACCAGCAGTCACTGGTTTCGAACGAGAAAGTCTCAACCACTGAGCTACATGACCCTACAAAAAATTTGGATCAAGAAAAGGAATTCCAGCCTATTCAGCGAATCGTTTTCAACGTTGGGCTCTCACCTTATTGGCTTACGACTTCAAGATTGAATATGTCAAGACATCACAATTTGGACATGCAGACGTGTTATCAAGACTCATAGATTCACAATACAAACCTGGCGAAGACTTTTTTATCGCTTCCATCCAATTAGAAGATGACATTGTACAAATTTTCAATATTTCTTTGGAATCAATCCCCGTTACATTCAAAATGATCCAAGAAGAAACAAGAAAAGATGCAGATCTAAAGGAAGTCATCCAATTCACGAATGTTGGTTGATCAAATTCAAGAAATGTTCCCGAGAACCTTAAACCCTTTTATGCCATGAAAGATTCTATTTCTGTGGTACAAGACTGTTTGATGTTTATGGAAAGACTCAAACAACTCCATAATTGACATCCGGGAATGAAAAGGATGAAATCTATAGCTAGATGTTTCGTTTACTTGCCTGGAATAGACAAGCAAATTGAAGACTACGTCAGAAAATGCAGAAATTGCTCACTCACTGCAAAATCTCCAATCAAAGTACCTTTGGCATCATGGTCAATGCCTGAAAAACCATGGAAAAGATTGCATATTGATTTTGCAGGTTCAATGAATGGTGAGGTATTGATAGAAATTTCCCGAATGAGTTAAGCAACTTCTCCAAACACAATCAATGCTCTAAGAGAATCCTTTTCCCGTTTTGGAATACCAGAATTCTTGGTATCGGGCAATGGAACCCAATTCACATCAGAACAATTTCATGAATTCTGCATTTTGAATGGAATTCAGCACTTACGAACAGCCCCGTATCATCACATGTCTAATTGACAAGTAGAGCGCTTCGTAGATACCTTCAAGAGAAGAATCAAGAAAATTCAAGATATAGCAGAGCAGATAACACTATTCTTGTCAACGTATCGTTTCACCCAAAATAGAAGTGCACCATATGGAAGATCACAAGCAGAACTTCTACTAGGCCATCCAATTCGCACCACATTAGACCTGATCAAACCGCCTTCATACAAACAAGAAATGTGTGAAAGCAGCACTAGGAAGAAACAAGATATTCACTCCAATTGGAAGCATGGTGTGAGATTTGATTTACGCAAAAGTTTATAAGAACAACATATACCAATTGTTTCCGGGTGAAATTATAGAGAAAATAGGCAATGTGATGTATAATGTCCTTTTAGAAACAGATAGAGGAAGTAAACTTATGAGATCACATGCGAATCAACTCGACTACTAATATTCGTTCATACGATGTCAGAGCTGTACCAAAGCACAGAGCTTAATGCTCGTGAAAGCATTCGAAGCAATTTTGTGCTCCTAAGCACTGTGCTCCAGAGCACTTTCCTAGTTCAGTGCTTAGTGCTTAGTGCTAACGAAAAGGCTTAGGGCTCAGTAATCCCGAAAAGTACTCGAGAGCATTTCAATTGAACACCCAAAAAATGATGTCAAGAAAACCACAAAACTAAAAATTTAATCAATATTTCTATTGTATTTGAATCAAATTGTAGATTTTAGCAAGTCTGTTTCAAAATAGAATATTGTGTAACAAGTGTTTTAATAGTATATTCTGTAACAAGGTTAGAATAACAAATTCGATGCGAGTGGGAAGTTCCGAGCGCGAGCTTAAAGCGAGCGCGTGGAACTACGAGAATAATGAATTTTCATTTTAACCGAGTAACAGATTGTGCTTTCTCCTCAAACACGAATATAACATATAATCAAATGGAAAGCCAACGAAAAATTATTTTTACATTTCATTTCACATCTTGTCACTACGATACCAGTCAAGGCTAACGTAATTATTGCTACAACAATATCAGATTATTATTCTTATACAAGACTGTAGAATATTTGTTCAATATCAAGATCGAGAATGTTACCATCCTTTTTTAAAATATGATTTCAGAATTCGCAAATTCTGTAACGGTTGTGGAAAAACGTCCCCTTTCAGTAACGAGTATTTCAATCACTACATATTTCGCACACTGCACGTGAACTATATGGGATTTTTATATTTTAACCTTTATGGTTCATAATCAAGCAAAATTCAAGAAATCAGTTATTTCTCAATGTTCAACAATAATTTATGCTTCTCAATTAAATTTTACACCACTTTATTTTATTAATTTTTTTAATAAGCTAAGAATATTATTTATTTTAGAACAATATTTTGTGACGTTTGTAGTGAAAATTTTGATGGCATCTCGTGTGCGAAATACATTTTGCGTACTAGATACAAAAATAACTATTTAACTGTGAATAGGTACTATTGTTCGGTCGTTGTCAAATCAACGGTTACATCTTCTGTTCTTGTTTACTCGATATCCTTATCGTTGTATCAAATATATAATCCCGCTACAATCTCAGTTTTTACGATGTTCTTACTCCTGTGATCCTGGATATGAGAAAAAAATATCATGAACTACGAGTATTGATGAAATAAATTTGAAACAATAATTATATCAAATTGAAACAGTTTCATATCAACCGCTGTTCTCTTTTTTATTTTATATCCTGGTCAATACCATGTAATTTGATTTTCAGTATTTTTGGTCCCGCATAATATTTCAAACAGGAAGTAGCAACACCACTCGACGTTGATAGGTGCAAGTGGTTTATGGAATGTCACTGCGAAATCGGCGATGCATACAGGGAGTCGAGTTGTTGTGACAACACAGGTAAGTAATGGATGGGTCTCTAGAGTCGCCTTCCATCATGACGGTCCAATCAAGCAAATGCGAATTCTCAACGCAAAAGTTTTTCCAGTCTATATCTTTTTTTAATAATATACAATCCCTTTTATATTTTGAACGGTTAAACTTGAATTATTGAAATTATTGAAAGGTTCGTTAGGGTAATGAATTCCATTCATCAAGCAATACATTGTATTCGTTCAATTGATGAAACTGTATTTGTCAAATTTTTATTATTGTTCGTTCTTCGAGTGAATGCTGCATGATTGATATAATGATACAGATTCTTTCGACGATGGATATTTTCCATCAATCCAATGAGTGGTGATTATTGAATTCATGAGTATCGGTTATTACTATACCTTTTTTGATTCAATACTTGATATACATCAAATCTATGTTTCAGTTTATTTTCGTAATGCTTTCATACATGATTTTCATAATGATTTTGGAATGGAAGGCGCATCTCCAAATTATTCTTTATTTCGGCTAGCTTCTTTCGAAGCTCTTTGGATGTCTCTGTAGTCTGTGCTACCTGAGAACATGCTTTAATGGTCGCTTCTGTCTACTTAAGTCAACCTGTTCTGTGCAAACAACGATGTTGTGCGGAGTGGTCTCTCTAGTGAAGGCGCTGTGTACCAGCTAGCACCAATTTGTCAGCAACGGAGATTTTTATGCGATGATTCGGCTAAACGGATGCATCCATGAGCTATGATACTCATACACGAGATGGCTTGGTTCGACATGAGACATTATATTAATACACATACTTATAACTGAGTTATAAAATGGGAGGAAAATGTTGCTTCTGCCTGCTTAACAAAACTGGCACTCAGTACTCCGTTATACCTTCTATGCCGCAACTAAACCTGTGCGTAGATCTGAAAATAGATCATCATTGAGCTCGATAAACATACACATTTCAGTGAATGGTTATTCATTTACTCGATGAAAAATGTATGTGCCAATAAATAATAAACGAAGAGGTATTTATTAATTTAACCATACCATACCATATATTTAGGTCACCGCTCTGGGACGATGAATTATGTTCATTGATATAATAAAAAAAAAATCAAATGGTTTCAGTGTACCGCTTTCCTCGCCTCAATGAACTTTTCCATAGCAGGAAAGAAACCTGTATAAATCTGAAAAACAATCATGTTTAATCCCAATCAACTTGAATTCATTCTATTGATAAATACCTACGTACGTCAGTGACTGTTCAATTATTGTCACGATGGAAAATGTATTGTGCCAATGAACGGAAAGGTACCAACAGGCATTTATTGATATAATGTACTTACCACATTTCCTTTATGAAATAGAACACATTGTTTCAATGTACTTCTTTCTTAATTTCAAGGATCTTTTTCATATCCGCAACGAATCTTGTTCATAAGTCTGAAAATAAATCATCATTGATCTCGATAAACGTGAATTCATTGTAACAATAAGAAAACATTTATATGTCAGTAAATGGTTATTCAGTTACTCGACGAAAAATGTATTGTGTCATTGAAGGAAGTAGTATTTATCAAAATAATGTACTTTATTTTTTAAAAATATAAACGTTAGTGCTCTGGAACCAATAATTATGTTTATTGATATGATGAACAATTTCAATTGGTTTCAGTGTACCCCTTTGCTTACATCATTGAACTTTTCCATAGCAGCAACGAAACCTGTTCGTAAATGTGGGAAACGATCATATTTGATATCAATCAACTTGAATCCATTGTATTCATAAATATCTACGTACGTCAGTGAATGTTTATTCATTGTCACGATGAAAAATGTATTGTGCCAATAAACGAAAAGGTATTCATTATCATAGTGTATTATATTTTTCAAAAATATATACATCAGTGCTCTCGGACCATGAATCATGTTCGTTGATGTAATGAACATTTTCAAATTGTTTTAGGATGCCCCTTTCTTCGTCTCAATGATCTTTTTTACAGCAGGAACAAAACCTGTTCATAAATGTGAAAAAAAAATATTATTTTTGATCCCAATGAACTTGAGTTCATTGTATCAATAAATAGCTTTGTATGTCAGTGAATGTTTAATCATTGTCACGATGAAAAATTTGTGTAAATGAACGGAAAGTTCATAAACGGCATTTATTGATATAATGTACCACTTTTTTTTCCATGAACTAGTACACATTGTTTCAATGTACTTTTTCCTTAATTTCAATGACCTCTTCCACTGCCGAAACCTGTTAGTAGGTCTGAAAATAGATCATCATTGATCTCGATGAACTTGAATTCATTGTAACAATCGAAACATACATATTTCAGTTGATGGTTATTCACTGACTCGACGAAAAATATATATGTGCCAATAAACGGAAAGGTTTACATTAATATAATGACCATATTTTTTTTAAATATACATCAGTGCTCTGGTACCATTAATTATGTTCGTTGATTTTATGAACAAATTCAAATTGTATCAGTGTACCCATTTCCTCATCTAAACCTGTTCATAAATGTAGGAAACAATCTTCTTCAATCTCAATAAACTTGAATTCATCATATCAATAATTACTTACAAACGTCAGTGGATGTTTATTCATTTGCAGCACGTTTAAAAAAAAATACAAATTAGCTGCTACAAATAATGGCGGGGCGGCAGCTTTTCGTCAGAGAGCAGTCCAATGGGTTTGGAGCTATATCAAGTGATAAAATGTCATTGAATATACCCTAGGTAAAATTGCCTGGGCGCCACTCAATTTGGACAAAGATAAGTTTTATTTGGGTAATTGAGAACACCAAAAGGGTGTCCACTAGCTGTTAAAAGAATATAAACCGACTAAAAGAAAGACAGTGGGAGAGGAAAAATAAGTGATAAATCTGTGATAAAAAAATAGATATAATTTCTTGTGTTAGTGTGAAATATGAAAAGCTTGATGGTCACTAACAATTGACTTCGCAATAAAAAAATTTGTAGAAATGCATAATAAAAAAATATGTACATCAAACAATAAAGAGAGTCGATCAAAGATGAGAAGTGAAATGATTTAGTTTTCAGGCGTCATTTCATAAAAATGATTGTTACAAATATATATGAATATTATTCATACCTTCAAAATGAATACCTTACCTTATTCACTGTTGCATAGTACTATGTAAGAGCTTCACAATAATGTATCTTTATGTTCCAATAGTGAAGGTAATGGTAATGGTAAAAAGTAATGTTATAAATACCTGATTAGTATACTCTATATAAAAAGTATTATTGATTACATAAATAGAATTTGAGCCTGTGAAGGACGTCTCTCTGCTACGGTATTCTCTCCCCTCCATGATCTTGAAAATAAACTAACAGGAATTCTTTTCAACACAAAACAAAGGTTTAATATAGCGGAAATTTGCTTGACAGTGGCCTCAACACCTTGAGTAGAAATTCATTCGGCAGGTCTCTGGGCCATAGGATAGGTACCAAGGAAATCATCATTCTAATTGCCGACTCCACTGCAGACATAACCCCGTCGAAGAAATTAAACTCTGCCAGGATATTTTTCATCAAATAACGTGGATTCCACAAAAAATAGACTTCAAAAACAAGAGTTTAGCTCAAGTCGACCATCGAGGTTAGGTTAGGTTAGGTTAGGTTAGACTAACTTCACCAAAGATAAATTCCACCAAAGATAAATTCCACCAAAGATAAATTCCACCAGAGATAAACTCCACCAAGGACCCTACAAGAAATTATTTCTTGTAGTCTTCTGTATTAATTATAGTGGAAGAAAACATTTATTATATACACTGTTACACAAATTCTGATTTTAATTTGCCGGTAAAAATCACTCACCTTCGACAAAGGGAAGGGAACACGTGGTCTCAAAATTTTATGAAGTGAGTATTTTGATCAAAAGGGCTAGAGAGGATATCCAAATAGTTCACCCACATCGACTGGTTATGGTGCAACTTTTATGCGGGGATTATAACAAAATCCAAAAAAGGTAGACTGAGAAATGAAATTCTCCAAACCCCACAAGTTTTCCACACAGTAGCCCAGTTCAAAGTGACGACGGAAGTTCGTCCATATCCTCGCTCGATTCAGTTGACAATCTCCCCACCACTCTCATGGATAATCGAATAATAGAATCACCAGTTGAAATAACTGCCATGGAACATCAACAAATTATTGAGTTTGGGTGGACGATCTGTCGAATCCTCACTCTGTGGTGTATGATATGAGAATGACATATGACACGCTCTTCCTTCTATCAGAATTTGGCACTAAATTTAAAACAAAATAAACAAAACGAAAATGATTCTCTAGAATGTAGAGGTTCCAACCAACAACATTGGAACAACTTTGAGTTACTTAACTAACTCTCATCTATAGAACAACGCCAAAAAAAATAACAAAGCACAGGAGGATATTTTTCAAATCCAACTACAACGCTTGTATCAAAAATTTCCATTCTTCATGACTAGTTGAGTAATCAATTTACAGGGTGTACATAGTAAAACCAGAGCGTAGTGGTTAAATCCATTTACGTGGTTCTAACGTGCTCTTTCGGAAAGAGTTGAAAGCTATTGGATGTGTTCTCAGAATATTCGTTAGATGTTTTAATAGAACACAGGGCCGTCTCCAGGTATATTCAATTTCTCAGAATTTCTATTTGATAAAACAAAAAAATATAATATTTTTAATTTCTCTTAAAGTAGAATCTACACGCTACACATTGCCATGATGAACACTATTTTCTACCAATGAACGATGTATAAAATTGGGTAACTGGAATCGGCTGAGGAAGAGTGCGGGGGGCTGGCGGCGTTGACGAGGAACATCCCCAGAGGAAATGTGGTGTGCTAGAGAAATTTTGCAGATCAAAGAGACAAGGCCTGTCTCAACAGAGATTTAGTAATGCTGAGACAAGCTCCCAATGAAAAACCCCAACAATTTTTCGACAAATGTCTGAATAGCCTCAATCTTTCATGCAGTTACGCCGATGTACACGAAAGTACGGCAGAGGCGAAAATTTTAAAACGAAACCTTTACCAAGATCTAGCATTGACAACATTCTCAGCAGGGCTAAAAGAGCCCCTAGGTACAACTATACGCTGCATGAAACCATGCAGTTTGAGTGAATCTTTACAATTTGTCACTAGAGAAGACAATATACAATATTTTCAGAGTTTCTCTAATATAACCTACCCAAAAGCTCAATCACCACAAATCCAGAGGTTTCAAATAGCATAACAAAGATCCAATAATGTACAGTATTCACCTTTCAATATTCAAACACAAAACAACCATTAATTTAGATAAAAGACATTTCCTTCGCAACCGATCAACATCCAAACAATACCGATCAATCAATCAGAACGGTTTTTAACGAACACCCAAGTTTTCAAACAGCCTGAAAAAAAAAATGTGTCCAAACCTAACTCTAACCAGACCTTTCCTGAACCAACATCTATGAGCGTCACAACTAAAAATACTGCAAATTTTGCTAGACTATCAACTTCATATCAACATCAAAATCAGCCATTTAGGCCCATGGCAAAAAATACCAATAATTTTGTGAATCCCCAAAGAAATTTATTATCGGAAGAACTATTCAATACTGAAATTGATCAAGACAATGTCAATTATTATCAAACGGATCAATTACCTAATCAAGTGAATATCGATTAATATTATTTCTGAAACAGTGATCAAAATTTTGAGAGATTCGAAGAAATACAAGATGTTGATGTGAATGCTGACAATTCTGACCAAAATTTTTTAGAAATACCTTAAGACCACCACAATACATAGAATCTCAAATAATTTCTTTCAATAGCACTGATTCGAGCGAGCTACCTTATATTATATTTCCTGAATTCAATGTAAAAAATTTGATAGATTCTGGATCAACAAAATCGTTCATTGACCTAGAAATAGCTTTTAAATTTTTCCCGGATCTTGTAAAGAGTGAACCTTTTATAGTGTCTACAGTTTTTCAAAAATCAGCGCATAAATTCAGTGCTTTAATACCTGACTCAAAAATTTTCAAATTGCCTGAAAACAAATACCTCAAATTTTATCTTTTCAAATTCTATAATATGTTCGATGGGCTTATCGGGCTCGATAACTTGAAATTTAGTAACTTCGCATACTAAAATTCAACTTCTGTTTCAACCAGCGAAAAAGAGCTCAATCTCATTTCCGTGAACTCTGGAACCTAACAAGTGATCAAAATTAGAACCTCTATACCGAATGGAGAAATTATAATTCCTCACCAAAAAAATTACAATTGATTACAAATTGATGGTGAAGCTTTCACAACAATATTGAACAACACTACTACACGAGTGACCCAATATTAGTTGAAAAATTTGATAGAGAAGAGATTCAGAGTTTCGATTTGAATTGTACTGATGACAGTCCACAACAAAATTTTGACCTCCAAAATATTAGAACCGATCATCTCAATGATGAAAAGAGGATATCAATACGTAATCTTTGCAATGAATATTCCGATATATTTTACCATGAGGATATGCCTCTAACCTTCCCCAATAGGATAAAACATTAAATAAAGACAACTGATGAAATGACCGTTTATTCTAGACCATATTGATGTCCCTTAATTTATAGAGAGGAAGTCGAAAAGCAAATACAAAAAATGTTAGATTCCAAAATAATTTAAAAGCTCACCTTGGTCCTTCCCAATTTGGTTGGTGCCAAAGAAGCTGGACGCTTCTGGTAAGCAGAAATGGCGAGTGGTTATCGATTATAGGCAATTAAATAATAAAACAGTGGACGATAAGTACCCTTTGCCCAACATAACTGACCTGTTGGACAAGCTTGGTAGGTGCCAATATTTTTCAACTCTCGATTTGGCGAGTGGCTTCCACCAAATTGATATGGCCAAGAGAGATAAAGAAAAAACAGCATTCACTACCCAGAATGGGCACTACGAATTCCTGCGAATGCCGTTCGGGCTGAAAAACGCTCCGGCATCGTTCCAAAGAGTGATGGACAATATCCTCAGAGGTATTCAAAACGAGCAATGTCTTATGTACCTCGACGATATCATTATATTTTTTTACATCTCTCTGGGAACATATTGAACGTCTGAGGAACGTATTTCAGAGGCTCAGAGAATTGAACTTCAAAATCCGAATGGATTAATCTGAGTTCCTGAGAAAGGAGGTTGCCTACCTAGGTCATGTAGTAAATCCTCAGGGGGTAAAACCCAACCCAGACAAGATCAAAGCCATCAAACAGTTCCCCCCATACCGAAAACACCAAAGCAGATAAAAGGATTCCCAGGCCTTCTAGGCTACTATCGCAAATTCATCAATAACTTTGCGAAAATAACGAAACCTATGACCAAATGCTTGAAGAAAGGTGCCAAAATAACTCACGATCAAGAGTTCATTCCTTGTTTCGAAACTTGTCAGAATTTATTGATAAATGAACCAATCTTACAGTATCCCAACCTATCAAAACCGTTTAACTTGATACTCTCGCAAGGACCTATTGGGAGCAACTTATCAATAATGTATGCATCTCGCATCTTCAACGGGACCAAATAGAAATACTCTGTCATAGAAAAAGAACTTTTTTCTATAGTCTGGTCAACTAAATACTTCAGACCGTATTTATACGGCAGGAAGTTCAACATCATTACCGATCACAAACCATTGCAATGTTTTTTTCGCTGAAAGATCCCAGCTCAAAGTTAACCCGCTGGCATATAAAACTAGACAAATATGACTACAATATCATTTACAAGAAAGGAACGCTGAATACTAACGCAGACGCCCTTTCTAGAATTGGAATACACACAAACAAACAGACCCTTTTTGGAATTGAATAGATGAAATTTAAAGAGAGACGGACCACCAAAACGAAAATCAAATAGCCCTATTCCAAAACCCCAAGAATCCCAATCATGATAACTCTCCAGTAGATCTCTACATTGAAACTATATTTACTATATTTACCACCAGAAGAATCAGAAAACACCAGAAATGACGATGACCCAAGTTCAGCCAGAACCAGGACCTTCCAGAACCTTTCTAGAAACTATCCATTTACCACCAGAAGAATCAGAAAACGTAGAAAACATATAAAATACAGAAAACACAAGTAATGACGAAGACAACTTTTTGACCCAAGTTTAACCAGATCCCAGACTTTCCAGAAACACTGAACCCTCAAATGACCTAGAACAATCACAAACAACTAACCATACTGAGAGAGAACAACAAGACGACTCGAACAGAAATATGGATGACAATGACCAGACCATTCACTCCAATGCTGAAGATAATCCAGTTTTCGAAATACCAATAATAGAAACAGTAGTTAACTATGGATTGAATCAAATAATAATCAGTTCAGTATTGCATTCATCTTGTAAACCAAGAATCAAAATTATTTTCGGAAAAAAGAAACGTATCCTCGTTCAACTTTCAAAAAACAACTTGAAAAAGATGCAATTGATTTTGTAAAAAGTTACATTAATCCTGACACTCAATATTACCTGTATTTCGAAAATCCCGAACTCTACGAAACTTTCTCAAAAGTCCTTAAACAATAATTCAAATTCTCTTCCTCAAAACTGAAGAAGTGACAAAAAATCTCATTGACGTTACTAACGATACTGACAAGGAAAAAACCTTAAAAAATTATCACGATGGAAAGACCAACCACAGAGGAATAGGCGAAACACTTCAATGCATTAAAGAAAAATATTATTGGCCATTCATGAAAAATTCGATACAAACCTTCATGAACGATTGTGAAGTTTGCCAACAAAGTAAATACGAACGACACCCTGTTAAATGAATGTCACACCCACTTCCACGAAACCTTTTAAAATCATACATATGGATACCTTCACTATAGAACAAAATAAATTCTTGACCATTATTGATCGTTTTTCGGAATATGCTCGGGCATATCACCTCAACTCTTTATCAAGTACAGAGATAGTCGATCATCTGATCCAGTTCTTCTCACATCACGGTGTCCCCGAGCAAATTATCGTTGCCAACGGCACTGAATTTAAAAATTCTGTAAACACAAAATTACTCGGCCTGCACAAAATCAAAATACACTTTTGTTCACCAAATCACCCCCAATCGAATGGAGCTATTGAACGTTTCTACTCGACTATAATTGAACATGTAAGAATCCTCAACTGCAGAGGTTTCCTGGAAACTCCGGTTAAAATAAAAATGGTGTACGCGATCCACGCTTACAATCATTCGTTACACTTTGTAACGAATCGCAAACCGATTGACGTTATTAATGGTCGTATAAGCAGCAATGGCCCATTTGATTTGGAAATTGAAAAAAATTTAATCCATGACTATATAAACGATCATAAAGAAAAATCAAAATTGATATTCAGTAAAAAACGGTAGCTACTAATATTCAAAAAAAAATCCACATGGATAATTTAAAACGTCCCCTGAAAAAGACTTCCATATTCAATAATTGACTTTTAAAAAAATTGTTAAAATTGTTAAAATTGTTTTTTCCGTTAACCAGCTGTCGTCCCCTTACGAACGGCAGCCCTCAAAAGTCGAAACTTGTGCGAGCCAAGGATTAACGAGGTCTTACCTTTTAACGTGCGATTCCTAGCACTTTTTCGGGCCATCAGATAAAAATCTGAAGTCGCTGAGGATTCGAACCTAGCCGACCAGCAGTCAATGGTTTTGAACGCTTCAGTCTCAACCACTGAGCTACTTGACCCTTATCAATTCATATTTTTTCAGCTCACCAGGCATCTTCGGATCGCCGGAGGTAAACATTAGAAATTCAGATGTGAACCCTGGTATAACCCCACTCAAACTAGGGACAGCAAAAAGTCAAGAAAGCTCCTACAAACTAATTCACCACTATGATCTACAACCCATAGTTTCAGAGTTTCTTGGATAACCAGGCTCAAAAATTATTACTAACGTTAAAAAAATTCACTGTACCTAAATGACTCCTCAAATTATGTCAAAATCCTGAATTTCGTAAAAGAAAAAGTGGCATACAAATCAACCAAAGTTTTACCCCGTCTCAATAGAATCAAATGCAAATGATTTTAATTAACAACATACTACTTTCAACACTTTTTCATCAATCACATGTCAGTCAAAAAATACAGAGATATTCTCAAAACATGCAAAACATGTATGTTATATCTTCATTTTCACTAAGAACTTTTTAAAAATTAATTTTTGGGGTTTATTAATTACAAAGAATGAAAATTAAAAATGACTTTATTCTACGACATGAAATGATCAAGTGATTTATAAACAAAACAAGTCGTGAATTTATATGTTTTCGAAGTGCTGAAAGACTCGTTTGGTAACTCTTCTTGTTCGGTTTTCTTTTCTTGTTTGGTTTTCTTCCCGGGAAAATGGATGGAATCCTTTGGATCGGTCTGAATAGTCTAGTCGGAGGAAGCGGCGGAACGTCGGGCTCAATTGGTGCTAATTTTAGTTTCCTCCTACACTTGCAAATGAGGTAAAGGCCTGCCAAAGATATGGTTAGAATGATATTCTTCTCGGCGAACGGTCTCTGAATTAGGTCGTCCAAAGTTTTGGAGTAGGAATCCAGCTTATGTTTGACAATGTCCAAATCATCGATGTTGAGGTCGTCTAACTTGAGTGGCTTTTTTGGAAGTTTCGATTTTTCCGGGATGTCGGCACAGCATTTATACGGAATCGAAACTGGATGTGTTTTGTAGGTGACATTCGAAATTTTTGATAATTGAGAATTGGCTTGAACTTTAGTTATTCCAATAAAAGCACTGCATTCTGTCTGTAATTCAACTATAGAATTATTATACACGATTTGAGTTTATTTTTGGGCAATTTACAGTCACTTGTAATGATTCTGAAAGGATCACTAGCCAAAGGTTGTTTTCGAGTTTTTGCACATTATATCCTTGGCTGAAAACTAGCGAACTTCTGCAATTTCACGGGATAAGTTTATTATTTTGGAAAATTTGGGCTTCACAAATCGAGTTATAGTCAATGGGGTACGCGAACATATCGGAACACAGTTCAGTTTTATACAAAAGCGGTTTGCACTGTTTCAAGTTCGTCACTGGTATGAACATTAAGGAATGATCGTCTTTCGCGATATATTTTTGAGAAATAGAAAGAATATGGTGAAGGCCAGTTCTGTTATCGTAAATCGGAATAGGGAATAGTTGGTATAGAGTATAGATTTGGGGTTCAATGAGTGGAATTTTGAGGATGAAAACTATTCGAATTGGTTTGAAAGGCTTCAAGTTGTATGATTTCGAGATATTGGGATATGTTGGAAAAGTTTTGGTGGGAGAGGAAGGTTGTTCCTTCTTAAATATTGGGAGATTTCTTGCAAAGCTATAACTGATTGATCTGGTCTAATAATTGAAGAGTGAATGATATTTAATCGGGCGAAGGTGATTAAATTCAACATATATCGTCAATGTTTTCTTCGAGGAATAAAAAGCTTTCCATTAACTTTTCGCAGATATCGAAGAATTTTAATTTTGCTTCGATTCTGTTTATATTATCGCTCAAATTATTGATGGAACCTTCTACTATTTTTAGGTTGTTGTTGAGCGTCTTCTCATCGATACGCAATTTTTTTATTGTGTTATTGAAATTTTGAATTACAGATGCTGTTACTGATATTTGATTTTTTATTAGATTTTCTAATTGGTGTTCATCGCTCTATAATCTATTGATACATTTCGTGTAATATTCACCATCGGCTGCATCTAAATTGCCTGTGATTGATTTGAAAATACTACCTATACCATTGATAAGGCCTCTTTTGTACCTTTTAGTGTCTAAAACAATTTCTTTGAGTTTTTGTTTTATTGAATTTGAAATTTGGGTAAGAAGACTGATATGTGTTTTTACTTCGGAGCGAAATTCTTTCATACTTTGACAGTGGATTGGGTTGTATTAACGAAGGTTTCTAGAATTTTGAGATTATTTTCGTATGTATCTTTAAATAGTGAAATGTCTTTGTTCACGAGTATAGTCCATTTGTCGTTGGTGAGTACGATGTTATTGTTTTCGTGGTAGTAAACGCCAATAGTGTTATTGATTGGTTGGATTTGGTATTGACATACTACTGATCCGAACAGCAGCGGTAACCTGAAAATAAATCAATCTTCAGTGTACTGCTTGATGCGATCAAAGTTTACTTTTGATCTTTGACCAGTCCGGGGATTCAATAGAATAGCCGGATTTTGGTGTAGTTGTTCGATTATGAAGGGGCCATTAAATTTTTTCTGTAATTTGTCTTTGCTCTGGGATTCTTTGACGTATACTTTTTGGAATACTTGATAGTTTGGGGTTTCTCCGGAAACATTTCGATCAAATCGAATTTTGGCTTTTTGCTTTTGTTTCAGGATGCGTTCTCGGGCAAGTTTATAGAAATGAGAAATTTTGTTATTCAGGTCTCTTACATATTTGGTGATCAGCTGTTCCTGGTTGTAGAGAGTTTCAGGGGGTCTATTGGATGTGTGTCCGAAAACTAACTCATGAGGGGTGAAACCATTACTTTTATTCACAGAGTTATTGTAGCAAATAACTGCGTGAGGGAGTACGTCCATTGTCTCGTCTTCTGAGTGTTCCGCTAAGTATATACGAATCATTTCGAGGAGTGTTGCATGGAACCTTTCTACTGATCCATTAGATTGAGGGTGATTTACACTGGAATATGATAATTTAATGTCGTAGAGTGCGCAAAGATCTCTGAGAATTGCATTGTCAAATTCTTTACCGTGGTCACAGTGTATTCTTAAGGGTATACCAAAATGTTGGAAATACCAGAGTAGGGCGTTTGCAACAGTTCTTGCAAATTTGTCTTCAATACCGTAAACTTGTGTGAATTTTGTTAATTCGTCCCGTATGCTGAGTGCATAGTGTTTTTTCGGAATTTCTATGATGTCGATGTTGATTCTTTCAAAAGCAGTTCTAGTGGTTTCAGTTATTATTAAAGGATTTTTGAGGTTTTTTCTACATATATTACTTCTTCGACAAATTTGGCAATTTTGGATATAGTCTTCAACTTCTTTCGTGAGACCTTGCCAATTGTATTTTTCCTTTATTCTGCGGATGGTTTCATTGATACCTCTATGGAGATTATTTTTCCATTGTGAAATTGATTGATTATAATTGGAATTTGGTCACGGTCTGGAGTTCTCATTACATTTTGACAAACTTTGAATTTTATGCCTTTTTCTGCGAAAATGAAACAGAGTATTTCAAGAATCGGGAGTTCTAAGTTATTTTCAACGCAATAAGTGTGTGATAAGTCAAGTTCATGTTGATTTCTGTACAGGGTGAGGAAAAGATGATCTGTTACTGAGTCTTCGTCAAAAGGAAGAAAGATTAGATAGTATTGTCGACGTTTGACTGTGTTGCTTGAAACAATATTGATTTTTAAATTTTGTATGTCGGCTTTTTGTTCAAATATATCGTCAAATATTGTATGATGGAAGTTTTCGACTTTTTTCTCTCGAGGAAATACCATAATATGTTTATTTTCTTTGTCAAGTAATTGGCAGTTTGAATATTCGACTTTCGAATAATCAATTAGCGATTTATTTCGATATAGATTTATGAAGATTTGGTATTCTCGTTCAATTTGTTCAACATGGTATTTTGCAGGGTAATTTTCAGGGATTTCCTCAGTATCGGAAATATTTTCAGTTTCAGAAGAATTTTCAGTATCAGAGGGATTTTCAGTGTCAGGCGGTTTTTCTTTCGGTTCGGGGTCAGGAGTGTTCTGTTGTTCGTCGGTGTCTGAAATAACTGGAATGTCCCCTAAGAGCACAATTATGACCATTGGACGTCCTCCGGACATCCTGTAAAGACATCAGGACGCCCATAGGACGTTCAAATTTGGTACCGTGTACGTCCATTGGACGTCCGTGGGACACACAAATGTCCCACTTGTGGACCAACTAGGGACGTCCTTTCAGGATATCCCTGGGAAGTCATTCCAGGACCTAAATATGAAGTTCAGTTTTAGAGCAGCAAGGACATCCTTTGGACGGGCATTGGAAGTCATTAAATATAGGTATCGGACGTCCTTATCAATGCTGCTGGACATCCATCGTACATCACGCAGGACGTCCTTAGTACGTCCCGCCGGACGTCCATCGAACGTCCCGTCGGATCTCCATCACTGCACCAAATTGGATATCCTACGGTACCAGATGATTCACCATAAATGGTCCCTTGTTATTGTGCCCTACCTAAATGCTAGACACATGAACTCGACCAAACAAACAAATTGTCAAGCTGGTATTTGCGGCTACACTTCAGTGGAGAAGGGGAGTTCGGGATATGCATATAAGATCTTGTTTTGGGCGCCAGGTAAATTTGTTGACCCACAAATACCTACCGCACTAAACCTATACCATCAACCTACCAAATGGTAAAGAAATAAAAAAACACTTGAGATGTATTACAATTTATTCAAAGTCACGTCACAACAACCGATCTATCTGCGACTGTTCATTGTAGGACTTGGTAAGAAATATACAAATATACATAAAATATGCAAAATATAAGCAAAACCGAATAGCGAAAACGAATTCTCAAGCAGTGTAGCAATTGATAAACAGAAGCACTAGGAAGAAATATCCTCAGCAATTATACACTATCTTAACACAGGCCAACATTAATCGATTCAAATAACTCCCACTACTTAGGTGGTACGCAAATCCACAAGCACAAACACACCGCTTGTAATACTAAAACTACCACCAAGTAAGCATAATTTTAAGGACCAGAACGCAGCGCAGAAATCGAAAGGTTTGCGAGGGAATTGATTAAGAGGGGCGTCGCGAGAGCTCAAGCGCAGGCCGCAATATATATACATATATATATATTTCAAATACAGGCATATAGTAATAAACGCATTCCATTTCCGCTTGACAAGAGGGTCTCAAAAAAAGAATTACGCATTAGTTAGTAAACCATAAGCTAGTAAAATTATAAGCTAGTAAGCTATAAGCTAGTAAAATTATAAGCTAGTAAGCTATAAGCTAGTAAAATTATAAGCTAGTGAGCCATAAGCTAGCAAAATTATAAGCTAGTAAGCTATAAGCTAGTAAGCCATAAGCTAGTAAGCCATAAAACTATAAGATAGTGAAGCTATCAGCTAATATCAAACAAGCAATAGTATAATCATAATATTATAAAACAAGGAAGCTATAAGCAGGTATAAGCTTGTTTAAACTGGTAAGTTAGTGAACTATACAATTATAAGATAGTGAAGCTACCAGCCAATAAAGCATACAAGCTGTAATATAGCTATAATATCAGAAGGCAATGAAGCTATAAGCAAACGAAGTGAATAAGCTTGTTGAAGCAAGTAAGCTATAAGCAAATGAAGTGAATAAACTTGGTGAAGCAAGTAAGCTATAAGCAGGCAAAATTATAATCAAGGGAGCAATAAGTTGGTTAAAGCTAAAAGCTATGAGCAAGCGAAGTTATGAGCAAATAAAACAAATATGTTTGTTGAAGCTAGTAAGCTATAAGTTGTTTAAAAACTTGCGTATGTTCCATCGAAGGTTGTAGGCACCGGGTCCATCCTAAAGTAGTAGTCTGGCACAGTCGACGTTCTAGGAATAGGCGAGTAGTCGAGTAGTACCATAGAGTGGCAAAGGGACCACCAGTAATCGAGGACGTCCAAGTATGAGCGTTGCCACCAATGAGGCAGACGAAACCCCAACAAAAAAACCCTAGGAAAGGAAATTGCTATCAACATGTGAACAGTACCAATATTCCCCTCCCAGTTAACATTTAATTTATCTGACAATTGCCCTGCTAACGAAATTCACCCTTTTAATGAGAGCACCATTTTGGGACAACCTGTATATCCCAAGGATGCATCCCTAAACCACCAACATCTTTACACACCTACAGTGATAATAATAGAATACCAACTTCATCAAGTTCCCTGTTGAAGTGTTTTGGGACATCCCGTATAAATAGAATTTTGCTAACTCCAATTACATTCATCTGAGCTTCCAGTTGATAATAATGGTACTCTTTCTAAATAAACTTCATCAATGATGAGGTATCCAGTAACTGGGACAACCTGTACCAGTTCATTAATTAAATTAACCTAACCCATTTGCAAAATAACAACACTAGTTTCTCTTTAGTCAATAATAAGTAAAACATAATATAACTAGTGTCCCGGTAAATTCTTTATGGACAATCTATACCATACCCATAAATAAGTCAAAGTAACTAATTGAAGTACAGAAAATAAGCTAGGAGCAGAAACAACGGTATGTATCTGCTTTAACGTGAAATGGTTGAAAAAAACCAACGAAATAATGAAATATTTATATGAAATAAATCCTAAATGGAAATTTAAAAGAACCCAAACTGTGATACCACATAATTGAGTCGACTAGACGAGTCAACTTGACTTGCAGCGAGACAATAAAGTGGTATTTTAAATTTAGAGAAAAAAAATATCACCACTATGAAAAATACACTTACCCTGTACAAGGGGTTTTTCCTTAGTAACGGATCCGCGTGAGATACCTCTGACTGACTTCGCTGGTCGTGGGGTCTTGGCGACAAAGGCTCACTAATTTACCTAACCTAACCACAAGAAAAAAATACTTCAACATGGAGAAATGTACATCGGATAGGTGACGAGAAAGTAGTAGCTTTCATAATCAACTTCAACTTACCGTGCCTGAGACTGGACTCCGGAACACTCTGGATGTCGGGGTGATAACCACAAAAAAATCCTCTCGAGGAGACTAATAATGGATTGAGACCAAAAATATCACTACAGACCAACTGCTCAATCCAAAACCAATGGACACTGCCTTGCAGGAATATTCCCAATGAAGGATGATAAAAATATTCAAAGAATCCTGCAATCCAGCTAGAGTGGTTTCATTCACGATCACGACACTTCAGAATCTGTCTGACCAAAAGCCCAAAAGCGACAGAGAGCCAAGTGACGGAGATGAGATCAAAGCTAATCTTCCGGTGACTGGTGGCCGTCTTAGGGTGCACAGTTGCCAACTATGGTGGCAAGTTCCAACACCTCTCATAGATGTCACTATACTGTCACCTACATCGGAAAAATAAAATCCAACACAACATCTGCTGGATAATTACACACTAACGTACACTACATACTATATTTACATACAATGTACACCTAAAGTACACAACTAGTTACAAATTCGATGAAATGTAATCCCGATAGAACATTAACCCCGACAAAGTAACCTAGAATCAACTCGAATCGACAAGCGAACGCACCACGGTAATGTATCGAAATGAAACAGCTCAATGACCTTCAGCACAACAAAGTTAGCTCAGCTGTCAAACTTGGCTACAAAGGTTATGTTTACTGTTCACCTAGCAATTGCAAACGGCTCAAGATATCAATATAAAGAGCTTAATTCAAGGAAACGATATCCAAACATAAGGTAAGTAGTCCAAACATTTGGCATAACATATCAATTATAGTAATAACTCAACGAAATCATTCTACGAACGCGAACACTACCTGCTAGTGTATAACCTAAAACATTTTCTTATTTTATAGATTTCCCATTGACTATCCAGAAAGGAATCATACAGGAGCTTCTTAGACAGAAGACCAAGCCATCATAAGCCTAACAAATAGTTACAAGTACCCATATCAGCAAATTTGAGGAACAAAACTCCAGCAATAGCTGACAGTCACTGCGAAAGAATGGCTGGTTTCTGATATGAATGTCCACTAAAATTGAAATTGAAGGTAGCGAGAATCGTATTCCATTTACAGCAAAAGTGCTGATACGTTTTTTATATGTTTTCCTGGTAGAGTTTACGATAGAACGAGGAGTGTCAACGTATCAATGTTGTGTGATCTAAATATCCTTTTGTTATCAAGTTTACAGTGTGAATAAGCAATAAATAAATGAGTACGACGTTTATACCAAATGTTGGATCTACTGGGTTCACTTTGTGCTCAGGTGCATGATCAAAATATTCTTTATTCGCTATCAGGTATTTATTATCGATAATAAGAAAATATTTAATGAATTCAACTTTTATACGAGGTGTTGGTCATATTGGGTTTATATTCAATTCTAAACGTAACATTATTTCTAAACCGATTCTGGAATTTAAAATTATTCATCTACGAGATTTTATTTGCAATATACAAAAATCCCAGAAACTAGAAACAAAAAGTGAAAGGATTTAAAAGATGTTTTTCACTATAAAACACACTTTTTATTTCTATGGCTATTAGTAAAAAAATAGTAAGTGTATAATTTTTTAAATTCCAGGATTGATTTAAAAATACCCAAGATACTTTTTATGGTGAATCACATATGGTATATGTCTTTGATATATATATATATATATATATATAAAAAACTCTTTAAATTAAAATATTCTCAACCTGATGAGTAAGAATATCCTTGGGGATGCAGTCAGGAATAAAAGGCCTCGTTGAAGTAACACTCTGGTGTTAAATAGTCAAGCTTTCAAAATTTTTTAATTTCTTTATCAAGACATCTGAAAATATTAATGGTGTAAACATAACACTAAAAATATGACACTATGAAAAACAACTTACTAACGTGAGGATAGTTTGAAGAAAATAGCATGTGCTTTTCCCTTGGTCATTGTATACACAATAGGTTTTACGGAGAAGATATGAAAAATATGCACTGGTTTATAAAATCGGAAAAATTAAAAAATGACACACACATAGAGGGCACTCACTTTATTTCCCATAGAACATAAACATGTTTCATCTCTATCACAGTTGCATGGAGTCAGTACACAATGACAGCAAACAGGTGGATGACAGCTGACATTTTAGTTCCATCTTTCTCTTTCATTGTGTCCTCTGCTTTCCTGTTTCTGTGCTGGAGCCGGTTACATGTGACAATGTTGATTTGTGTTTAAAAATGTTTTTAATCTAAGGAAATCTCCAACAAGATTTCAGTTTTAATGTATTACGTTTGCTTTTCTCTCGATCGAGACAAAATGCACACTGTGTCATTTTTTAATTTTTCCGATTTTATAAACCAGTGCATATTTTTCATATCTTCTCCGTAAAACCTATTGTGTATACAATGACATGCTATTTTCTTCAAACTATCCTCACGTTAGTAAGTTATTTTTCATATTGTCATATTTTTAGTGTTATGTTTACACCATTAATATTTTCAGATGTCTTGATAAAGAAATTAAAAAATTTTGAAAGCTTGACTATTTAACACCAGAGTGTTACTTCAACGAGGCCTTTTATTCCTGACTGCATCCCCAAGGATATTCTTACTCATCAGGTTGAGAATATCTTAATTTAAAGAGTTTTTTTCAACTAGTCCAGTCAAGAGACTACCCTTCTCTATATATATATATATATATATTAAGACAGTTCTCTACAGGAAAACTAGTATATAATATGTCCATAAAGAACCCCCCTTGTTTACTTCAAGATGGCGTCGGGCCGCCATTTCAAAGACTTTTTCAATGGCAAGGGGGTCAAGTAATACCTCATTCGAATCGTACTTCAATTCTATATGACAGCAAAATTCAGACAATTATTTTGATCCATAACAAAATGGCGGTATATAATGTTAGAACCCTCATAAGTCACATTTTGAATAAATGGCTATTAACAAGCTCTAGGAAAATTATCCATTTTTTGACGCCTACAATTTTTTTTATCCATTTGCAGATGAGAGACGATTTCCTTAATATTGCCGAGATTTGATAAAACGAGGTATCACACTTACCTACGTTGTCATTTGAATTTCTTCCTAAGATAGCACCCATTTGCCATTTACAGAGACAGAGAACTTCTTTAGATACCAAATCATATTTTATAATTGCACTAGAGCTCGTCAATAGCCATTTATTCAAAAGGCCCCTCTTATGAGAGTTCTAATATTATGTACCTACTGCCATTTTGTTTTAGATGAATATTCAATCTGAAATTTTGATGTCGTATAGAGAATTGAAAGACGTTTCGAATGAGGTATCACTCAACTACCTATGCCAGCAAAAAAAATCTATGGAAATGGCGGCTTGACGACATTTTTTTATTGTAGTCAAAGAGCAGATAATGAAATACCATTCGAGAAAAAAATATTCGAAATTCAATTCGTTCTAATAACATTTATTCTAAAAATGTTTGAAATATATTATTTAAAAAACGGCGTTAACAGCTTCTCTTCTTCTCTTCGGCAATCGCCCTTTCGGCTGCTCTTCTCAACACTTTTTTGATACCGTCTTCCATTTCTTTTACGGTTGATCCCGAGGTTTTTCCATTTTGTTGCGCTGATCCTGTAACATATAGTTTTTTATAGTTCTAGAATTGAATGCTAACAAAAAAATTAAATACTAATTTTTAGTGTAAGCATAGCTGCTTTGTATTGAAACTATTCATGAAATAGAATCAACTGAACATTTAAAAAGAGTGGCCAATTACTTACGTATTAAAAGGTCAGCAGTGTACATTTTAGAAAATATTTTGTTCTTTTTCAGTCCAACCCAACTGAATTCCGCTGCCAGTTTGTGGGTAATCAATTTGGACATAGCCCTCTTCATGAATTCATTGGCACTATCACCTCCAATTCTGGATAATTCAGTGATCTGCAATTCAAAATGGAATACACATTACTCATTATCATTTTTATTTCAATCCATCAAGATTCCCATGAGAACTTTTGCTTTTATAATGACTATATATATTTACAATGTTTTGATATCCCCAGATTTCTATTTGGATGACCCTTTGAAATTCTGATCCAACCATATCTTACCAATTTTTTCATGTTTTCCTCTTTACTGAGAAATTCTTCAAAGGAATTCAAGCCGTCTGATGTTGTAAATGGAATTTCGAATTCCTCCCAAACATTTTCCGTTTCTGGAATAGTAACAGTGGTGGTCCTATCTAATATTTTTTTGATATCGCAGATATCCATCTCCATAATCGTTAAAAAAATTATGTGCGAAACTTATGCAATGGACTGTAATGAATAATAAAATTGGAAATCATTTGGCACAAGAAAAGTTATTTTCGGAAAAGGCCACTCACCGTGCGTATACAGGATTTCTTGATTTCTTGTCGAGAGCAGGATATTCTGCCTAGCTAGGACTTCGTTTTTTGAATAGCGAAATTCACACCACCAATCTTGAGACGGACACTTTAGAGTTTTATTTTAGTAACGTTTTGTCAAGCGATCAGAGCAAGAGCATCTTTTTGAGACAATATTCCTTTTTCACGCAAAACACACATCCGTTTTTGCACAGGGTTTTGCGCCTCGACACTCAGTGGCGTACCTATTTACAATCCTTGTGCCATGAAAATATTGATTGTAAAATAAACTGAATAATAATTAATTACATCTCATTGGTGCCTTAAAATCTGATCCAATAACAAAATTAAAAATATATTATATGGACGAAACATACCGCCCACCAAAATGGTACATTTTACAAACCCAAAATAAAAAAAAAAAGACATTATGTATTGCGATATCTAAGTAAGTACCTTAATTGAACAAAAAAATTAAAATAAACAAATATTCAAATTAGTTAGAAGGGAGCGGACAGACCTTTGTAACTGCCCTTTTATAAACACCGTTTGGGGTTTTGACAGTAACGACCCGCGTGATACCATCATTCCCGGTGTGCAGATGTGTTACTCTCCCACGAGGCCACTTCAATGGGGAAGTAAGTTCATCTTTCAATAAAACAATTGTTCCAATTTCTATTGGAGTTGATGGAACCGTCCATTTGCTTCTTTGCATTAGCGTATGGAGATACTCTGCATGCCACCTCTTCCAAAAGTCTTGGTGAAGACGTTGAACAAGTTGCCAGCGAGACAATCGCCCTAACTTAAGATCACCTAGCTCTGGCTCAGGAATTGCATTGAGTGGCTCCAAAGTCAAAAAGTGGCCCGGAGTCAAAACACCAAAGTCAGTTGGGTCAGAACTCAAAGAACATAATGGTCGTGAGTTCAACACAGCTTCAATTTGTATCAGGGTCGTATTGAGCTCCTCGAAAGTCAGAAGCTGATCTCCTATGACGCGAGTTAGATGAGTTTTTAGGGATTTTATATTTGACTCCCACAATCCACCAAAATTTGGTGAATATGGGGGATTCATATGAAAACTAATTCCTTCATGTTCAGCAGCGGTTTTCATATATTGTGAAATTTGACGAGATGCACCTACAAAATTAGAGCCACAATCACAATATAAATCATTGCATCGACCTCGACGTGCAATGAAGCGGTGCAATGCTGCTAGGAATGTGTCTGTTGAGAGATCCGAAGCCAATTCAACATGAACAGCCTTCGTGGCCATACAACAAAAAATGCACACATATGCCTTCAAAACCTTGGCCCCTCTCATTCTCGACATGGTGATCCTGAAGGGCCCGCAAAAATCTATACCAGTATGGGAGAATGTTTTGACCTGTGATACTCGAACTGCTGGAAGATTTCCCATTGGGGGTTGCGGAGATTTAGGATTTGATCTAAAACATTTGAGACACTTCGAGATAATCTTCCGAATGGTTTTTTTGGGGGAGAGGATCCAATACCTTTGAAAGAGCAGATTTTGCATTGTTTGGAGACCGGGGTGTAAATAACTTCTATGAGTGTGTTCTATAATCAAATAAGTTAGTCGAGCACTATTTGGTAATAGAATGGGGTGTCTTTGCTCAAATGGAATTGGAGAATTTACTAAACGTCCACCTACTCTCAGGAATCCAGAATCGTCTAGAAAGGGATTGAGTTTGCGAATGTGTTTCGGAAGCATTCTGTTATTTTTAAGGGAACTTATTTCCTGAGAAAAATTATTTGCTTGGCTCATTTTAATGAGAAGGAGCAGAGAATTTTCCAGATCGAAATTTGTAAAGGGACGAGACTGACGAGAAATTGGAGATCGAACGTTTGATATAAATCGTAATATATTACAGAGAATGCGTTGAATTTTTGGTAGTGACGAAAACCGATCTGTGAGTAACAGTATACGATTTTCGTCAATTTCTGCAACTAGTGTTTCAGTATGGCGTTTCTCAAGGGTAGTAGATATGTCAGAATTATAAGGAATTGGAAAAAACTCATCCTTTGTGAAACATAACCAAGCAGGCCCCGCCCACCATAAACTATTGTTGGCAAGCTCATGTGGTAGAAGCCCTCTGGAGGCGGGGTCAGCTGGATTTTCTTCTGATTTGACATGGTACCATGAAGACGGAGGCACTTTATCTTGAATCTGGGTAACCCTATTTGAGACAAAGGTCGTCCAATTATGGGGCGAGCTTTTCACCCAATCTAGGACAATGGTCGAGTCAGTATAGGCAAATATGTTTTTTATTTCTAATTTACTTGAGAATATCCCTCTTACATAAAAAATCAGACCTGCAAGAAGCAGGGCTCCACACAATTCTAGTTTGGGAATGGATATTTTTTTCAAAGGGGCTACCCGAGATTTGGAGCAAATAAATTGAGTTGAATACCCAGATTTTGATGTATGTATTCTAAAATATACCACTGCTGCATATCCTCTTTCAGAAGCGTCACTGAAGCCATGTATTTCACAAGATCGTGACCCAGCAGGGATGATGCAACGAGGTATTTGAATATTAGAGAGGGAGGTGATTTCAGATTTAAACCTGAACCAGAGACGAGAAATGTGTTCCGGAGGAGTACTGTCCCAATCAATTCCCAGAGTCCATAATGATTGAATGAGGAGTTTCAGGAAAAGAGTGGTGGGACTGAGAAAACCCAGTGGGTCAAAGACCCGAGCCAACTCGGAGAGAATAATTCTCTTCGAACAAGGTTTATCAAGTGGTTCCACTCGAAATCCGAATGTATCCATCGTTGGATTCCATTGGAGACCTAAAATTTTTAATGTAGATGCGCTGTCCTTGTCAAATGACGTTGGATCCATCTGTAATAAATCGGATGACAAATTTTTGAGCATTTGAGGATTGTTGCTGGCCCATTTTCGAAGCATAAAACCCCCTTTGACCAGGACCTCATTGAGATCTGATTGTAGTCTGAGAGCGTCATCGAGCGTATCACAGCCTGAAACGACATCATCCACAAACACGTCGTTTTCAAGAATGTTCGAGATATGTGGGAAATCATTGCGGTATTCCTTGGCGAGCTCATGAATGGTTCTTATGGCGAGAAAGCAAGAAGCGTTGATACCGTAAGTTACGGTATTGAGGCGGTAATCTTTGATAGTTTCTGATTTGGAGAATCTCCAAAGGATTCTTTGATAATCCCTGTGGTCGTCACAGATAAGAATTTGCCTGTACATTTGGCGTATATCTGCTGTGAAACAAACGTTGTGTAACCTGAATCGTAGCAAAATGCTGATTATGTCAGGTTGCAATTTAGGTCCTATTAGCAAGGTGTCATTTAGAGATAAATTGCTACTACATTTGCTAGAACCATCAAACACAACCCTTAGCTTCGTGGTTGTGCTGTCAGGTTTAAGCACACAATGATGGGGTAAATAAAAGCTAGGGTTAATGGATGATATATTTTGAATAAGTTCCATATGATTCGATGCAAGATAATCTTTCATAAAATCTCTATATTGATCATATATATTTTGATTTTGAACTAATTTACGTTCGAGTGCAAGAAAACGTCTTAGAGCTATGTCCCTCGAATCAGGAAAATCAGGTTCTGCACCTTTGAATGGTAAAGATACTACAAATCTCCCATCTGTATTTCGGCTGACAGTATTTTGGAAAATCGATTCAGCCTTCTGGTCTTCAGGGGAAATAGCCTTTACAGAAGGGACTTGTTCCAGCTCCCAGAATCTCTTGACAGAATTTTCTAGGGACATCTCGATAGAGGCGACTAAAGAATTTAATTCTTGTGAAAGGTTGATTTTGCCCATTATTATCCAACCAAATAATGTATCAAAGGCCACAGGGTGGTTGACTGATACGTGTCGAGAATCACCTCTAAACACGGATGCAAAAATATCTGCTCCTAAAAGCATGTCGATGGGTTTAGAAATATTGAATGTGGGATCGGCTAGATCTAGGTTGCGGAATTCAGAGAATCTTTCTTCAGAAATTGTAACTGAGGGCATGTTCGAGCATATTTTGGAAAGAACAATGAAGTCCGCAGTGTAGAGAGGGTCTGGAGCATTTTTCGGTTTCAATAAACATGTAACGCCATGGGAAGCGTGAGAAGTCAGTTGACCTACGCCCTTTATCTCTAAAGATAAAGGCTTTCGAGAGAGGCCGAGTCTCGTACAACATTTACTTGTTATAAAATTGCTTTGACTGGCACTATCAAGCAGAACTCTAACTGGTTGATAATGTCCTCGACTATCGAAAACCTCCACAATGGCTGTGGAAAGCAGGACAGTATTTGAGTAACCAGGATTCAGATTCACAGCTAGGGCCTGAGTATTTGCAGATTGTTCACGAGTGTCATTGAGAGAAAAATCATTGGAGTTGTGAGCAGAGTTAGCTTCAGGCGATGAAGCTGATGAGATGGCATTAAGACCTGTGGATTTGGGAAAATGTAGCAAAGTATGATGTCTTTTGGGCGATGAGCAAAGTCGGCATATGCTCTTTGAAGTACAATTTTGCGAAGTGTGTTTGAACCCAAGACAATTTGAACACCATTTGTTATTTTTAACCAGAGTATATCTCTCCTCGGGCGTTTTTGCAAGAAATGCTGTACAATTATAAATCAAATGATCTTTATTACATAACTGACAATTGGCATTTTGGCTTGAGTTGACAACAAATGAGCTACTTTTATTTTTATAACTTTGATATGAACTATTTGAATATTTATTCAAAATCTGATCAGGTTTCCTTGAGTTAGGACTATTTGAAAATGATACTGTGTCATATGCTATGCATTGCTTATTCAGAAATGATTTCAAGGTTTCGAAATATTCATTTTCATTAAGTGTGGAATGCTCCATTTCAAACCTAGTTGCCGTAGAAGAGTCAATTCTATCAAATAGCATGTTAAAAATGATGAAATCCCATTGCTTAGTGGGATATCCCAAGTTTTCTAATGCAGAAATATTTTCAGTAAATATATCTAATATATTTCTAAGTGACTGTGAGTTATCATTGCTATTCAGTTTTTTGGTGTTCTGAATAGAATGCCAGTGAGCAGTGGCTATAAGCCTTTTATTATCATACCGCTTTTTTAATGCATTATAAGCGATTAAATAATTTTGCCCACTCATGGGCGTACATTTCACAAGCGTTAGAGGAGCATTTTTTAGAGAGCTAATTAGGTAATTAAATTTTTCTATATTCGATAGAGAATCATTTGCGTGTATCATTGCGTCGAACATATCAATAAAGGCTTGCCAAGTCTTAACATCCCCATCAAATTTGGGTATTTCGATTTTGGGAAGCTTTATGTTTTTATTTCGTGCAGAAATGGAAGTATTCATTACTGATTGCGATTCATCTCCAGTTTCAAATAATTGAGTATAAATAGCTTGAATGTGGTAAAAATCATTTTCGAAATCAGTAAACAATTTATTATGTGGCTCTAAATCGAAGGTTTCTTGAGATGAACCAAGAGCTAAAATATTATAATGAACCTTTTCAAAACTTGCATATATTGTGTCAATATTTCTGTACCTACATTTGAAATTGTTATGAAATTGAGGGTCAAGTAATGCACTTTCACTTATACGTTTGAGTTCAGAAAGCTTAATTGATTCTGTTTGCCTCTGAGCAACATAATTTTTCAACTTCTTTGCATCGGCAGACATGATATGAAGCTATAACAAAGTTAACTTTATCACAAAAAAAAAAAAAATGCAAAGCAAATTGGTACACCCTGTATAATCAGTACCAAAAAAGGGAAAAGATGGCACACAAATGTAAACAGTATAAGCAAAGAAACAAATGATTAAAAAACTGCAATCAAAAAGACATGAAATCAGATAAATAAATTCGAGAAAAAAAAAATTATCAGTTCATGTACTTATAATGATTAGCAACCGAGATTCAACTTATTCGGATTTTGAGCAAATTATTAACGTCCGATATCAAGTTGGTAACCGAATTTTTTCTAATTTCGATTTACTTCGATTTACAAATAAAGGAATTTCAACAGAGCTGGGCAAGTGGAACAAAAAATTACAGCGAGGAATAAAAATGCGAACTAGTGACCTTCAACGGTAAACTCGTTCACAATAGCAGATTATTTTATTTTATTCAAATTTTCAGATCGAGATTCACTGCACCAATGAGACTGAGCATCCGGCTCGTATGGACCAAAAATTCTGTGCGAAACTTATGCAATGGACTGTAATGAATAATAAAATTGGAAATCATTTGGCACAAGAAAAGTTATTTTCGGAAAAGGCCACTCACCGTGCGTATACAGGATTTCTTGATTTCTTGTCGAGAGCAGGATATTCTGCCTAGCTAGGACTTCGTTTTTTGAATAGCGAAATTCACACCACCAATCTTGAGACGGACACTTTAGAGTTTTATTTTAGTAACGTTTTGTCAAGCGATCAGAGCAAGAGCATCTTTTTGAGACAATATTCCTTTTTCACGCAAAACACACATCCGTTTTTGCACAGGGTTTTGCGCCTCGACACTCAGTGGCGTACCTATTTACAATCCTTGTGCCATGAAAATATTGATTGTAAAATAAACTGAATAATAATTAATTACATCTCATTGGTGCCTTAAAATCTGATCCAATAACAAAATTAAAAATATATTATATGGACGAAACAGATTATTTGCTTAAGAAAACCTGCAAATTTGAAAATTATTAATAATTACAACCAACTTGTGTAGATATATTATACCATTATTACTAGCAGCTTCATGCTTGTGAATTGCACAACAAGTACATTTATCCACGACATTATTAAATGTCGAACCAGATGATAATTCTTTTTCCTTTGCATTGCTAGACCTAGATGCATTGGTATTTTCCGAAATCCTGTATAAAACAGAACAAAAAACAGTTATTTTCTGTCAGAAATTATGAGCAGTTGGATTGATGATTAATATAGTATTCAAGATTACAAGAGAAAAGGAAAGGGGAAAAGAAAAGGGGAAAAGGAAGTGGGGAAAAGGAAAGGGGGAAAAGGAAGGGGCGAGAGGAACTGCATATTTGTGAGATAAAAATTGACCAAACAAATCCGAACTATTTACTTCAAGTTTTGTGAAAATGTTATCTAAAACAAGTCTATATTGATTACTGATAATTTCCAAACATCAAAATATCATCTATATAGATTATTATTTCTCATTTCACCCATTTATGAATTTTAGGGATCACTAGTAATGATACAAAATCGTTTTTTCAATTCAGTTAAAAAAAAGGGGGTTTGTTCCAAAACTATCTCAAAAATTATTCGTGCAATTTTGATCGATAATAGACTTTTTGCTTTCAAATAGTAAATGAAAACCTTAATATAATAAGGTTCCTACCTAAAATGAGTATATACTAGTAATTGTTTCTGAGTGAACTGATTTCTAAAAAGTAGGTTTTCATTATTGTTATAGTATCTCTTCAATAAATTTTGTTTTTGAAAATCATATTTGGGTAGGTAGCTTCTTTTTATTCCAAGTTGAATTGAAAATATGTACTCACCCAAGGTTGTTTGGTGATTCATGCATATCTGAAACTGGAATAAACAGTATAAAGTATGTTTTTATAGGTTACTTATAGATATAATGGAAATGATCAAGAAAGTACACTTTTACTCCAACCATTCAATCAAAACATTTTGAATCACTTTGAGTGTGAACACACCAGTGGTTTATTTACCCTTCATATCATAGGTCACCAAGTGAATGTGTATTTCTCTTTCTGATCTAATCTGATATAAATCGGTTTAACACACATACCTGACGTCTGTATTTTAATTTGAGGAAATTCAGAAAAAACCTCCACATCACTATTTTTAGCTGAGGATGAATCGTCAGAATGGTAATTATCAGAATCTGTTGAGAAGGTGTTAGGTCTTTTCGATACTCTCTTGGATTTATCACAATCCGAGTTGAGATCTGAAGTTTCTTCGGCCCTCATAGATTTTTGCCTGGCAGTAACATAATTATCTGAAAATAAAAAAAGTAATGTTTATCATTGTGCCAAAAGAGTATTCCATTCACATACCATATGTGGCATTCCTAAATGGTTTAATTTCGTGATGATTTCAACAGGACAGAGGGGGTTCACAAGTTCGTATTGCCTTCATTATACGTTCTCTTGTATAATTTGGCCATGCACATTTGTCATCTGCAACCCATGAAGTTGGAACAGCTTCGACAGAGTTGTCTGTGATAAATTTCACTATGGTCCACGTAGATGACATGTTTTTCTTAATGTAACGGAAAACGAAGCAAGAGGTGAAAACGTTACCTAGCTACTTTGCTTCTTCAAATAATGGAGAATCCTGAAATATAGACATCATGTGCAGCACCAAGTTAAAGAAAAAAATATACATACTTATAAACCTTTTTTGAAATAATTCACATATTGTTTGAAAAAGGTCGACAATGTTTAAGTTTGAGTGAATATGCTTTGTATTTCCATTGTCTAAAAAAGAGAAAGTAAATTCTTTGAGGATTTAAGTCACGACGTTCCGGCTATTAGTATCCACAGCAGTTTTGATTTGAAAACTCGCTCTGTATTAGACAATAATGGAAGTCCAGAACAATTTCAATTAGAATTGTCATACTATTGTTAGAACATAGCTCAGATTTTTCTTGAAGGTCCTGAAATAAGCCCTTCAATTCCCACTCACCCTTTTGTTCTAAGATTATTTGCCTGATAGAAATTCTAGCACAAACAAATAAAATGTCCTATACATAATAAGGAAGGAATATTTATTAATGAATTTATAAAATATTCTGTATTCAATAATGGATATATTTTTACTCTACTGTTTTGTTTTTGAAGTAAAATTTGAGACTTCAATCTAAATGAAGTAAAGGGAAGATTGTGAATTCACTTTTTCCATAATCTAGTTTCACACATTTTTGGGAAATATCTTGTAATGAAAATATTTGAATAGGTCCTGGGTTACTCACAACATATATATCAAGCTCTGAATATTTACATGGATTTTCAAATAAATCTTTTTTTGTTAGATACTCGTAACCAATTATTACAGGTTGGTTATTTTGGGATACAAAATTTTTTATCCTTATTATTTTTCCATTATTCAAACTACAACAGTTGTTAGGTTCAGAAATTTTCAAGATGAAATGATTGAATTTATACTCCAAATATTGAGGAAAGTTGGTTCCAGGAAGAAGGGGACCCAGATCATGTTGTTTTCTGACTTGAAAACACTGTATATTTTCTGGGCTGTCTGGAATTTCACAGTGTTCTATTTCATGTAACCTTCTAACTATTTGAGATAATGGATTATCTCCTTTTCGTACAAGCCCTTTCAACTGCTGAAGTTTATTTTCAAATGGAAATGCACTGAAGTTGTCCATAACTTCAACATCATCAGCTATGTGAAGCATATTATGTATATTATGAGACACATTTTTAGGTCCATATAAAATTTGGAAACTATTCACAAAATATTTCATCATAGTATCCTTATTGGAAATATATTTAGAATTTGTCAAAATGACAGTTCCCACAAACAAAGATATAAAATTTCTATAATTATCTGGTGGTAAAATTGATTTCAAAATCACAGGACCGGTATAAAACAGAAACTGTCGAAATTCTGTTGCTTTCCAACGTTTCACTTCTGAGAGTGTTCTAGGTTTCCTTGAAAACTCACTAGGTATGTTTTTCCTTTGTGTTTCTAAGGATTGCGAAATTCTTGATATATCTCTTTGAGATAATTTACTTCCAGATTTTGTATCGAAACACCACAGATATAAAAGTTTTCTGACAGTACCTAAACAAATCAAATGCATATAGTCTAAGACAACGCCAGATATCATATTAAAATTGGGTAAATTTTCTAAAAGAGATGTACCAACATGATGTTTTTCATTAACCTTTTGTCGAAATCCTGCATCAGTTCGTTTTAGTAAATTGTTGATATCAGCAAAACATATTCTATTTTCACGATAATATCCTTTTATATGACATTTTGAACAGCTATAATAGCCCATATGTCCTGTGGTGTAAGTAATAAAACTTTTGGCAGGTACAAGTGACCATTATAAAGAATACCACCATTAATCAAACTGACAGTTTCATTTATGAACTCACTCAGAAATTCATTGGCATCTTTTGGCTTTTCAAAACCATGATATATACCGATAATTCCTACTTCTTTAGGGTTTACATACAAATTACATAGTATGGGATATATCTGGCTAATAATTTCAAGACCGATTTTTCCAAACCAAAATGATAATACTTTCCAGGGGCAATATCTTTCATTAAAAGTTGTCGGGGACAATGCAATAGAGTGCGAGCATCTGCTGGCAAGTTTTTCAATGTTGGCACTGTTTTGAGAATGCTCAACAAATTTGTCACTGCATTGTGGGGGATTTTTTGTGCAGTAGCCCAATTAGATAAAAGATCAGTGATGTTATGATTTGAAGAACTAGTTTCTATAATTGGGTTTGGATCATTGAAAGCAGCAACTCTCTCAGTATCTGATTTGACAATTAACTCAATTTCATCATTTGGTACATCTCTCTCAGGACTGCAAATTTGATGTGATTGACTATTTGTACCTGATGTACTTGCAACGTTTAGCATTGAGGCATCCGACTCTTTGACTTTGAAGGGGGTCACTATCTCACTATCAGAAGTATCTGAACTTAATGAAAGGGATAGATCATTATCTGATACAGTTTTTATATCGAGAGCTTCAGAATACCTCTTAACTATTCTATTTCTATGGCGTTTCGATATGCCTAGTTTTCTTTTGTTATTGTTCATATTATTATTGTAATTGATAATTAAATTAAGAATCGAAATATAGGTACATGCACACCTTCACTATAAATAATCCACAGGTTTATTTATAGTTACAGAAAACAACAAATATTATTCTGAGAAAATAATACAAAAACTCACCTTGCGAAATGGCGGTGATGTTGGGCGGGATATGAACAATCTCACTCACTGCACAGATTTCCAGGCAAATAATCCAACGTTTAGAGCTTCTATCAAAATGCAAGGAAGAGAAGAGAAAAGAATACTTACATACATTCAAATATAGCATTTGAGTTTACCTGATTTGATTTGAGTGATTTGACAAAATGACAACGAATGAACCAATTAAATTAACGAATGGCGTCGCGCGCATCGACATTACCTTCTTCTTCTTCTTCTTCCTTGTACTGTATGGCGTTAGCTACTCGGCTACTTCGCCAGTATCGGGGACTTCGTCGTCCTCCTCGAAGACTTCCGTCGCCCCCCTTCCGTGAGCAAACTGGAGTCTCACTCGAAGTGATACCAGGAATGCTCAGAACTATACACAAAAAATTAAGTTCACAACAGTAAAAATGTTCGTTTCATAAAAAACTAGTTTACACATAAATCGCCCCCTTGTCCGACAAATCCGTTGTCATCTGGCCTGGCTACCAGCGTAGAGATCAAGGGGGCTGTCGGTTTTCACATTCTATATTTAAACTTCACAATCAACTATATATTTAACATAAATCTTTAATGTTGCAATGCACGTGTTAATTACGGCGGACATTCACACTTTCATAACTCCATCCCGTTCAACGGTCAGGAGTCGAATCCCGACATTACCTTAAACCTTTAAGGTTATGTCGGTGGTCGCGCGTCGCGATTAGGCCATGCGATGAGGATTGACGTCATGTCCACAGAACACATACACAGTCAATGTCAATTATCAATATGTCATTGGCGATGACGCTGACAATTGACGGCAGTGCTGCCGTTCCAAAATTTCAGGTTATTCGCGAAATCCACCAGATGGCGTTCAAAAATTTGAATGTGATCTGCCAAATTAAATTATATTCATATTCAAATTTGAACGGATTACTAAAGATGTCAATAGCTGAAATGAAATTCATGTAAAAGCAGGCATTGCCAATTTTTGCATAACTTTTGGTTTTCGATTGGAAAAAAATGTAAATGAACTTTGTGTTATTGTGTGGTACATAGAATATTGTGATCGGGAGATTTTATTGAATGTACCATCTGAGTTGTCCCATGGACGTCCTTGCATGGACATTATATAAAAGGAACCGATTGGGACGTCCGATGTACATCCTCAACGATATTTTTTTTGTAATATTCTTTGGGACGTCCTAAGGACATCCATCGGAATGGCATTCATGGAAATGATGAAAAATGTACTGAATGGGATGTCCTATTGACAGCGATTTTAGGTCCGGGACATTCGGACATGAATTGTACCAAATAGGGATATCCCTAGGACACTGTGTGCTATTAGGGTCAGCGTCTTCGTTTGTAGGTAGGACTAATGAACAGGGAGTGAATATTTTGGAATTCAGAGTGAGGCATTTTATGGGAGTGTTGATTTTGATTCGAGAAAGTGCGTCGGCATTCTTATTAATTTTTCCAGGTTTGTATATGATTTCGTAATCATATTCCTTCAATTTCAGGCGCCATCTTACAAGTTTGCTTCCGGGGTCTTTGATAGAAAATAATCATGTTAGTGTTCTGTGATCAGTGATTAGTTTGAACTTTCTACCGAATACGTATGGCCTAAAATGCTTCACAGCCCATACAATGGCTAAAAGTTCCCGTTCTATCGTCAAGTATTTGGATTCTGCAGAACAGAGCGTTCTTGAGACGTAAGCGATTGGTAAGTCTTTACCGATCGGGCCTTGAGACAATACGGCTCCAATGGCGAATGCACTTGCATCTGTGGTTAGTAGGAAGGTATCCTCGAAGTTAGGGTATATGAGAATGGGTGTTGAAATGAGTGTTTGTTTCAGCTCTTCAAAAGATATCTTACATTCATTTCCAAAAATGAATCTGGTGTCTTTTTGAAGCAATTTTGTCAGTGGTTTGGAAATTTTGGCAAAATTTGGGATAAAACATCTGTAGTATCCAGCCAGTCCAAGGAAGGATTTGATCTCTTTCTGTTTCTTTGGTTCGGGAAAATTTATGATACAATTGACTTTGCTTGGATTTGGTTTCATTCCGTCTTTGGTTATGAGATGACCAAGATATGCTACTTCCTTCCTAAGGAATTCGTATTTGTTGGGCTGTATCTTCAGATTGGCTTGTCTGAGGCGTTTGAAGACTTCTTTCAAACGGGAAATGTGTTCATGGATTGTTGGCGAAAGAATGATGATGTCGTCCATATACACTAGACAACGCTCATTCTGAATACCGAGTAGAATTTTGTCCATCACTCTTTGGAAACTTGATGGAGCGGTCTTAAGTCCGAATGGCATTCTTACGAATTCGTAACGACCATTCTCAACGGTGAAAGCAGTTTTTGGGATGTCTTCCTTGTTGATCTTGATCTGGTGGAACCCTGATGCGAGGTCGAGGGTAGTAAAATATTGGCATCTGCCAAGTTGAT
Source organism: Chrysolina haemoptera (assembly GCA_958298965.1). Lineage (NCBI taxonomy): Eukaryota > Metazoa > Arthropoda > Insecta > Coleoptera > Chrysomelidae > Chrysolina > Chrysolina haemoptera. The sequence goes on along the minus strand of OY282586.1, from coordinate 26,400,866 downwards.
TCAGTAGGTCTGATATCATGGGTAGGGGGTATTTGTCGTCGATGGTGAGCTCATTCAGCTTTCGGTAGTCGACAACGACACGCCACTCCTGTTTTCCTGAAGCGTCGATTTTTTTCGGGACCACCCACACAGGAGAGGACCATGGTGAAATGGAAGGACGTATGATTCCGTCTTCCAGCATTTTATTCATCTGTCTTTTGACTTCCTCTTTATGAATTTGAGGGTAGCGGTATGATTTCGTGAACACGGGTTTGGCGTCTTTAGTGTCAATAGAGTGATTTATTTCGATCGTAAATGTAAGTCGGTCGCCTTCTAAGTAGAAAATGTCCGAGTATTCGAGACAAATGTTGGTAATGAGTTCAGTTTCTTCCTCTTTTAGATGTTTTAATCAAAGTTGATTTTGAATCTCAAAGTTTCTGTCTGTCTGTACGTCATCTGCGTTTGTTTCATTGAAGTTATTGATTAAATAATTTTGAATCGGTTCAATTTCTATATCAGAAAAATTCACTGTTTTTGGCATTGTATTAGAGTTTACACAGAGGTGAGAAATTCGCCTCTATGATTTACTTTAACTAATGCATTGGGTAATCTAACATTTTCTTTTACCTGAGCTACCAGTATAGCTTCAGTGTTGAAAAGATTGCATCTAAGCTTAGAAATATGTTCGGTTGGTGGTTCAATTGAAAAAATATTTTGAATGTTGCCGCGGATGTCACATTCGAGTTTTCGGTCGGGTTTTCAGAGTCAAATGATGCAAATCATTTAACAATGAATATTGAGAAAACTACATTTGTGCCTTTTTGCTCATATACAAAATCTTTACCCCATTTTTCCGAAATCAAAATATTAGGTACCAATTTACATATACAAATAAGTTATAAAACAAAATACTTAGGTATTACAATGGACTCACATATGAAGTGGGATAGTCATATAAAGAATACCGTAAAAAAACTAAGATCGCTATTGTACTGCTTCAAACAAATATGCAACACTGTAAACAACGAAAAACATGCAAAAATCGTGTATATTGGAATGATAGAGTCAATTATGAAATACGGAATAATAGGATGGGGAGCTGCAAATAAGACACATATGAGACCACTAATACAAATTCAAAAAAGATTTTTAAAAATACTTTATAATAAACCTCGAAGATATAGTACTGAACTCCTCTACCAAAATTCCAAAATCCCTCACCTAAGAACTATCTACAGTGAATCCATTCTGAACAATCATTTCAAAAACAGAAACCAAAATGTCAAAATATCCCACCAATATTCCACTAGAGCAAAAACACACGTGAATGAACAAGTAGCAAGAGCTCAAAAAACCATAGGTATAAAAAATTTTTCCTACATAGCCCCCCCGATTATATAACACATTACCTAAAAATATTAAAGAAATAACAAACCCAATAAAATACAAAAAAGAAATGAAAATATGGTTATCAAAACAAGATGTCAATGTCATAGAAAATTTCATTGATAGTGGACAAATAAATATAAATAAAATAATCTCCTGAAAACTAGGAAAAATTGCCCAACGAAAAGATGGCACGGGGTATATTAGATTTGCAGACGCATAAGCTAAGGCTTAAGTCATTGAAGTTGAAAACACCCTGTGATGCATCCACTCCCCCAAAATTATTAGAAATATGCCAAAGAAAACAAAATATTATTACAGACTTCATTTTTTATTCTATTTCTATCCACTCACTACAAATTCCTAATCTTCAAATTTTAATACAGATACTTCTAATATTAAATCATTTACTTAGGTCTAGGACTATTTTAAATTAATATCTATATATTTACATGATGTCACATTATATATTATATTTATATTTGTAAAATCACTCACAAGCTGCTGGGACTACAACAGCTTCAGTGATTCTTCTGTTTGTTCAATCATAATATTTCTACATTGTGTTTGTTATACTTTGAATCTGAATAAACTTATTATTATTATTATATTATTATTATACTAACTTTAATCAGGGGAATCGTTTTGAAATCGGTATTGAGTTGTTTATTTTTCAAGTCCACTAGGCAGTGATAGTGTTCCAAAAAATCGGGTCGAGTCCATCAAACTCTATGTCCAAGTCGTAAATAAAAACTTTGTGAGGGTTATCTTTAGCAAAGGGTATCATTACTGATTCAGATATATTAATTTTTTGATTGGTTATACCTTGAATCATAATATTCTCTGGGGTTCTATTGAAATAATTTTGAGCAGTTTTTGGTTTAAATATCGACAAACCAGCACCGGTGTCAATAAGTATTTTGAAGGTATTGGTTGCGTCCATGATGTAATACAAATTATTCGAACTGATCATAAGTGATTGGGTTATAGAAATATTTGTTCTGGAAAGTTCAGGTTTGGATTCAAGTCTTCTGATAAGTTCAGGGTTTGTATTTGGTTTTGTAGTTTCGAAGTTAAGTCCGTTTGCTGTTTGATTGATGGATCGAAACATGTACGGCCTATAGGAAAATCCTGATAACTTTCGTATTGATTTGGCTCTGAATATTCAGTATCATAAGAATCGGGCTGATGAGTAAAATCTTGGTATTCTTGATAGTTATCAGTATAACCACCAGTATCAAAAGTTTGAGGGTATTGATAATTAGCAGTATAATCATCGTCAAAATTTTGTCCAAATAATTAGTGGTATAATTATTGGGTTTAGGATTCTGCGAGTTCAAATGGTGAGTTCTTTGAGTATTATTAAATCTGTTAAAATTTGGGTTCGATTGAATGACTGAGGGCCTGGCCTCTGTTGGTTAAAATTGAGATTTGGCCCACTTATTGGAGGTCTGAATTATGATTGATTCGATTGATTTTGGGTTGGTGTTTGATTTGGTTGATTGGGTCTAGGATTTTGACTGAATCTGGGTGTTTGTTGAAAACTAGATATCTGGAAATTTTGTTGAATTTGTTGGGGCTGTTGAAATTGTTTCGTACGGCATTCGTTCAAAGAATGCCCTTGTCTTTTACAGAAAAAACAAAATTTTTGTTGTATGGGGTTTGAGTTTACTTTTCTAACTTGATTGTTTTGTGGGTTTGTATTTCGACTGTTTGTCGATTTTTGATGTTGAAAGTAGTTTAACTGCATCTCCCTTCTTACTCTTTGAATTGCAGAGAGCATATCAGGAGGGTTACCTGTCCTAACTAGTTGTCCTACTTGGGGTTCTAAACCAGCTAAAAGGGTGTTCAGTGCCATCGTTTCGACGTGTGCACTTTGGGAAATTTTTTGGTCATTTGTTAAATTTTGTTTTTGGATACACGCATGCATTTTTACATTATGCTTTTGTAGCCTATTGATGAAAATTAGTGGTGATTCACCAGGTAGCTGGTGAATTCGTTGCAGATCCTGTATCAACGAGGTTAAATCCCGAGTATCACCAAAGTATTGATTCAATAGGATTCTTATTTCATCCCATGTTTGAGGGTTATGAGAACTTATTATTTTTGATATGCAAAACTACGAGCACCTTCTGGTCTTGCACATCCATGCGGTAAGCAGTATTACAAGCATGGGTGAAAGTATTTAAGAATATTTGGTCACCATCATATTCGGGGACGATAGAAAATATTTCGTTCAATTCATAAGGTTCGAGTGCAGCTGGGGGATTATTGGGATTATTTTCGATCATGATTGATTGATAAAAGAACTGGTGATTTGATCGAAATGAAAATAAATCAATTAAAATATTCGAGACGATTCTTAAATTGTCTTACCAAAGGATGTCCATACGGTGGATAAAATCCGACTTTACAAGCGATGCTCGGGACGAAGTTAGCGTTCGCGTGTTCTTCCTCCGTTGAAGAGACTGTCCAGCCGTTCTTCCTTGGTTTTCTTCTTGCTGAGATGGGTTGCTTAGTTGAATTGCTGAGTTGAATTGCGAGAGCTTCTAGTTCTTCCTTTTAAGGATTGGAATCCACCTCCTTCGGTTAGGCTTTTCTTGTTCCGCAGGAGTTGAAGAATCCTACCGCGACTGCGCCAATTGTTATATCTTGATTTTCACTAAGAACTTTTTAAAAACTATTTTTGGGGTGGTTTGAACCACCGTTTATTAATAACAAAGAATGAAAATTAAAAATGACTTTATTCTACGACATGAAATGAATAGGTAAGTTACAAACAAAAGAAGTCGTGAATTTATATGTTTTCGAAGTGCTGGCGAAGCTTCTTGGTAGTTGGAATTGGATATCCGTGGCTCGGCTCCGATTGTCTACTCAGCGGTTTTCCTGGAATGTAACCCGATATGCTTGGGAAGGTTACTCTGGATGTTGGATATAACATACATATAGAATAAATGCCTATGCAAAGATTAATTATCAGGAAATATACCAAAGTTTAGAACGATATGGTATAATAGCCAAAAATCAAAACAAATGAGCAGAATCAGAATAATAATAAATCTTGTTGGTGTCAAACGAGGGTCTCTTGCAGTAGGGCTTCTTGGGGTCACTCGTTATACGACTGAGCTTCTTCAACTGTCTACGATGGGTGGTACGCAGTAAAGTCTGGCTATTGAAGACGTATTCCATCAAGGGGGCTATGCCAAAGTGACTAGCACAGTGTCTTGATATGGACTGAGTATACAGGGTGTTTCAAATTCGATCCTCACCATATTATTGAGTGTAACAAATTGAAAGTCAAATTTGGAAACATCAAAGTCAAAGCCTATTATGATAAGAATACATTTTTTTCAATATCCCCCATTTTTTAAAAATTCAAAACAGAAAGAATCCAATGTAGCGCCCATAAGAGAAAATAAAGTTGATGATGGTGGCCGGAAGACTAAACGTCGGATAGCAAATCTGAAAACACTATTATGTAGCAGGGGAAAAGTGGAAGTGCAAGTTATTTTTAAATCCTTCGAAAAATGAAGCCAGAAAAAAATAAAAACCATTTTCCGAAATTTCTATTTTTTCCGGATATATCCGGATATACGCGGAATTTCAGAACTTCCTTAACGGAATATTGTTAGTCAGGTAAATGTGCAAATGTGTAAATGAGTAAATGTGCCCCAATTCAACCATCTTCGTATCTCTCATAGTTTCCGAAATCACAATGGTGAGGATCGAATTTAAAACACCCTGTATAGGTACAAAGGATATCCGAGAGAAATAGAAATAGTAGTAGACGTACTAAAGATAGAAGTAGAAGTCTTGTGAAGAAATATGAATATCAGACATGTGAGGTAGGTTGAGACGTTTGTTATAGACAATTGATAAACTTTCTGAATAATATTCAAGTTTTTGAAACATACCTATGATTTTGTGTGGCCTTCGAATGGTTTTGCTACCGGTTAACCGTAGAGGTTGAAATTCAGAATATCGAAGAAAACTTACATACTTTTAGTTTTCATCATGAATATTCTTGTAAATTTCCGCAGAATAATCCGCAAAAGCATTCGATATCCTTCCATGCACCTGGACAAGAGTTACGACTTTTTTCTGAACCCAACCGCGTCACTTCTTGGGTATTTTATTTTATTTTTTTTTGGGTTGGCAAAGATTAAACAACAGACAATCGAAATCAGAAAATGGGTACTAGTGGAAAGTTGGAGTATTCTCAAATAAAGAAGAAAACATCAAAAGTGACAGATCAGAAGGTTAACTGATTGTATGTATCATTAAAGTTCGCTAGATATTATTATATATGAAGATTAATAGAAAAAGCTATAAAGGGGCATATTTTCCTAAGTACGCTGAATCTGTATTCGTCCACAAGTGATCCAGGGATACTTCTCGTAGCCGTCTGAAAGAAAGGTAATGAAAGTTGCTCGATGAAGCATAATGGTAACATATTTTTATTGTTTCAGGAAACCGCTCATAATATTGGACGTGCAACTCGACGTTGATACAGTTCAAATATCCTGTACAAGATCTTTCAATGAATATTCCTCTTCTTCAGTTGATGATTTGAGGGTATATTCAGAATGTTGAACAAAAAAGGTTGAAAGGTGAAGTGGAAATGAAACCGTAACAATACAAGTTCCTGAAGTAGGACTTTTTTGTATGAGCGTGAAGTTCGTTAAAAGAGGCGCCGCCGAGTTCAACAAACACGCGAGTACAATAAAAACCCTTTACGAAAGTATATCATACAAAATTTTTCGTACACAGGTATCGTAAAACTTTTTGGAAACTTTATATTGTCATTTTCCAATTATGAAGTTTTTTGATATTAAAAAATACTGTGATGGAATTTCGAGCCTTACAGCAATAAAATAATTCCAGCTCTCACCATTTTTCGAAAAAAATATATATAAATAGCTTATTTTCAAATAGCCTCGTTATGGGGTTGCTTGATAAATAATATAACAAAAAAGAGTACAATTAAACGAGACATTTTTCATCATTTCGATTATGAAAAAAGAAGTGTCCTGAATCAAGCTAATACATATTTTTTGAATGCATGCCCAAATGTAAGAACATAATCCTATAACAAGTGTAAAATATCAAATTACAGTTCTAATAGTACATTTCTAGATGAAGTTACCCCTTTAGAAATATTTGAATGCATAAAAGGCTCAAAAAACAAAAAATCAGTTGGTTTTGATGAAATACTTCTTCTGAAGATAGATACTGAAGAATGTAGCAGATTTGATAGCAATTCTTTTGGCACACATGATAAATATTTGTTTTGAAACGGGAATCTTTCCGGAAAAATTGAAGAAGAAGAATTGAAAAAACAAAGTCACAACTGAATGCCAAAATGGATTCAGAAAAGGAAGAACAACAGCATTGGCAATTTATAAAGCTTTAGTACAAATTCTTGACGCGCAAAATGATAGCAAAAGTACATTAGCAGTGTGCTTAGATCTCTCAAAAGCTTTCGATAGTGTGGAATACGAAATACTACTGGGAGAAGCGGAAAATTATTGAATCAGGGGAGTGGCTGATTGAATTTTATTTATTCAACAGACAGCAATATGTGGTAGAAAATGATGAAACAGGAACTTTAATTAAATCAGAAATGGTCATAATTCAAAGAGGAGTACCACAAGGTTTTATTTTGGGTCCTCTCTTGTATATTCTATATACAAATGACCTTCCAGATATAGTTGAACAAGCTGTTATATTGTATGCAGGTGATACGTCTATGATTATAAGTGAAAATAACTTCCCGTCAGCCGCTGCAACGAGCTGCAACGAAAGAAAATTTGAAAAAGCTGAATAACTGGTTTTCAGAAAATACTATTTTGTTGAATGTAAACAAAACACAAATCTTGCATTTTGATAGACAAACCAACAAATAAAACGTATTGGTTCACAACGCAGTAGTTGAGACATCCGGCAGTCTATCTTTTTTGGGGGTGAAAATAGATCATCGTTTAGATTGGAAAGCCCATATAGATCAGTTAACTCGAGATCTGTCAAAATATACATATGCTCTATATATAATCTCAGGAAATACTAATGAAAATGCTGCTTGAATGTCGTATCACGCATATGTACAGTCCAAACTTCTTCAAAAAAAAATGTGTAAGAAAAATTTTTAAAGTTGCTCGTAGTGAGAGCTGCAAACCTATATTTACAAAAAATAATATCCTAACGGTTATCTCTTTGTATATATATGAGTCTGTACATTTTGTTTTAAATAATAAGCACTTGTTTACTGATATGGAAAGATCTCATGAGCACAATACAAGAAAAAAAAAAGCGATTTAAGAAATGACAAAGTATACGTATATTAAAAAAATGTACAGTATAGTTTGGTGAAAATATGGAATAAGCTACCTAATAATATTAGACTGATGGAAAAAGAAGTAGTTAAAAAGAAACTCAAAACCTTTTTAAGTAAAAATGCATTCTATAACTTTGAAGAATATTTTCAACATGATATGGGAAATCTGTGAACAATAATAATAAAATAAATTACATATTTTTGAAACGCTAGTATGTCAATTTCTTGTGTATATTTTTTACATTTTCTATATACACTTTCATTTAAGTGTAATGTGATAATTTCACAATCTATTTTATTTATTTTTTCATCTATAATTTTATTTAAACATATATTTATAGTATGTGTACGTGTATCATGCCACTGGATTATTATGTTTGTGCTTGTGCAAAATTAGGTGCTGAGTTATATTTATAACATTTTAGAATGTGCCCATGTGCACAAATAATTTTGTTATTTGACAAGTCTGGACAATAAGGATTGATCACCTTCCATTCGGACACGTTATATTTTTTATATAATTTCATGACAAGCAATAAGAAATGGCATAGCATGTGAAAACTTTTTTAGTTATTTTTCTCATATTATTTATTCTTATATGTTATTACATTATTTATTTAACATGTTCTACACTTCTATGAGGAATTCAACAGAACCAATAAAGACAACTTACTACTTACTAAAGTATACTTTACTCACTTTTGATGATTTCACGCAAAAAAGATTTTTTTACGCACTTGTGCGCAAAAGTATAACTTCACGCCATGCCAACAGTGTGTAAAGACACAGTTTTCATTAAAAACGATTTTTTTTTTAGACTTCCACGCTTATTCGCGATAAGAAAATAACTCAAAAGTCGATTATGGAAAAGTATTAATAATTCTACGACCAATAAATTTTTTTACATACCTTCCTAAAGTCGAGGTTTCCAAAAAGGAAATGGGTACTGATACATTTGAAAGATAAAAAATTTGTTAGTAAACTTTTTTGATTGCAATTTTTCTGATAGAATGCATACCCTGCCAAAAATATCACATGAAATCTCATGAAAAAATATAGACTACGTATGAGAATTTATAAAAAGATGTAATTTATGAGCATACCCGAATGAATGTCATATGAGTTTGTATCAGGCAGTGGTTGTTATAAGATTTCATGATGTGTATAATTGCTTCTGAAGAGCCTGCTTTCCAATTCTATCAGTCTCCCTGATGAGCTTGGTAAACCGAAATAAATGCGAGAGAAGCGAACCTTGCTTGAATGAAATGACCGATTTCTGTGAGTGATATTTTTTGATAACATTCTCCCTATCTAATTTATTTAATGAATTTTTAATGAAAACTAGAGAAAATTAAAAAATCAACTATCTGAATGAAAATGCGAATTTTCACTTTCAGATATTATCTTTTCAGTTAGAGTCTTTTCACAATATCTATCAGATGTAGTTCAATATTCAGCGTGGCTTTAGCCGGGGAAGTAGTTGTTTTCTGGTGGATATAACAAAAAAATCACATTTTTCATCTTTCAATTTTTATGGAGAATGTTCCCCATTCAATGAGGAATTCCACTTTCAATCACAACGGTATTATATGCTCATTCACAAGCTTGTCAACGTATGAGAAATGTGTGAAAATTCACAATTTATAATCTCATTAGTTATCGTAGGAAGAAAGTGGATTCAGGATTCGATGGTCTGTATCAGAAATTCCGTATTCAATTTTATTTGGTATCTTGTGGAAACAGTGGGATCAGGATGTGATGGTTTGGATCAGGAATTCTTTATGTGAATTTATGCGATTCCTCTGAGTTTTCATAAAACGCAAAATCACTGAGAATTTACAAGTGTCCATAAGGAATGTAACGTGTCATTTTCAACGTTACCAATTTGCAGACGCGCCAGTCAAATAGCTCTTAGCCCGCCTCGCAAGCGACGTGATGTATTTGGTAGGTTCGTTATCGGTGAGTTTTTCACTGCACATGTGTACACTGACAAGGTTATGATTTGGATGAATATAATTAGTGGGTTATGTGATGATATAATAACTATGACATCGTTTGACCTTAGTTTTTTCTGTTATTGTTTTAGATCCGTTTTGTGTAATTTAGTATACCTGTCTTCAAATTTAAATGTGACAGGGTCCACAGAGTAAGTACAGTAAAACGTACTTTTGTAGAATGCTTAGAGTCGGTACATTGGCTACACTGTTTTTGAAGTCAATCAACGGAATTGTTAGTGGGACTTCCGTTTTAGGGCAGTCTTGATGAAGCTGTCGAGTTAGTAGGAACTTGATGAAAAAGTTACTGTGAAGAGACGTAGGCTACTGCAACCAAAAAAAAATATCTGAGGATATCTAGTGACCGTTGAGTCATCCCATGCCGGGGATTCTTGATCTTGTTGCTGTATGATAGTTTGAAAGGTGCATTGTTGATTTGGAGCGTTGTTGGTTGAAACATTGCCGTTTGGAAGATCACCTTTTAAAAACCCTTTGGGGGGATCGTCATCACGTAACTCATCTCGTCGTCCTACAACTGTTGTACTTTGTGTGGAACTCTTTTTAACAAGTTAAATAATTACTTTAAATGGTTAATTTTGTTTTTTTTATGTGTTAAATGTAATTTCCATAAGGGCGCTATTCACCAAGCCGCCATCTTATTCCTTTTATTTTTTTAACGCTAGTTATTCAGTAATTCGAGTCAATTGTCGAATTCATATGGAAAGTTTTGAATGATTATTAGTATACTTTATCGCAGTTCGATTGATTATTTGCTCAGCATAGAATTTTCATCGTGAACTCATAAAATCGCGTAGAGGACTCGGGATAATTGGAAACATTTTTATCTACAAAGCTATTCGTTAGAGTAATGCTGGTATTTTGTATCTTAGGTTTTTTTTTGGAGGCCTTGAACCGAAATAATGGGTTGCCTATGTACTGGCGCTATATCACACGGAGCTCGGTGTATCGGTGTCTCGCTGTAAAATATAGTCTACCGGTTTTTTGCGCGGTTTCTTTAAAAAAAAAGTATGTTTTCTCATTGACTCGAACGAAGTTGTTTTCGATTTCTGAATTTGATGAACGTATCCTCGTGGCAAATAAGAGTTTTATAATCATAATTTGTGATTAAGATTTCTCGGGTCTGGTGCAGGTAAATTTTAATATTAACTGTGGCCTCCTGCCGAAACTCATTATTGTATTTTGCAGTTCATCAAGTGTGAAATTTCGTCGCATATTACTGAATCAAAGTGCTTGTCAAGAACGTTTCCTGAGTTTTCCTAAAATTATTGGCAAGTGCACGAATCCTTGACACAGTCCTTACTATATTTGGGCTGTTTTGTTACATCTTTGGCGCTTCAACGTGTTGCCAATAATTACTTGGGGACATCGCAGGCACATTTTTTTTCTTCTACAACAACCATGGTTTTGGACCATTCTCCAATTTCTACGAGACCAATAACTAGAAGTTACAATCGAAACATGTCGTTGAGAAATGCAGATAATCGGCCACAGCATAATCAATGTGATGGAAATGGACCTACCGTCGATACAGGGGCCGTTAGAAAAACCACATCGAACATTGCTCAACCTCCTGCCTATGAAACAGTGGTAACCTCAAATGCAGAGCCTCAAGGTAGGAATTTTCCAATTATTTCTGACAGTTTTCCGGCAAGTGAGCCATTAAGAACCAGATCATTTCACTCCAGAAATGTTCAGAACTTTGGTGGTATGAACTATCCTGCAAGACATAATACCACTGCTCCAGGGTTATTTTTCAATCAAAATGCCATTAATGATAATGATTTATTCAATTCTAGAAGTACTTTTTTGTTTTCCGCAAATAATAATACTCCTATTGTAAACTCGAGAAATGTTAACGAAAATTATTCTATTAATCCACAAAAGGTACAAAAAAGCAATATTCCCGATCAACTAGGAAATCCTATAAATTATCCAAACAATTATTTTCAAATCAACCATAATTCAGGAAATGTACCAATCACAAATATAACCTCTGAACAGTTGAATTTTTCGGGAAATCTAAGAGGTGTGCCTAATCTCAACCCTTTTCCGGTGATACAGCCCCCTGCGACTATTGAACAAAATGTACAATACAGAAACCCGTTAGAAATTTTAAAATATATACCGAGTTTTAGACACGTAGGTGGCATACACCCTGTCGAGTTTATACAGAAATTAGAGCAGGCAACTCACTTGGTTCAAGCACCTTTTGATATCATTTCCCCTTGGATTGGACATTTATTTGAGGGAGGGGCTAAAGTTTGGGCAGATGCTATTTTACATCCTTTTATAAGTTGGGCCTCCTTCAAAGAATCTTTTCTCAATCAGTTTTGGAATGAAGAGGTACAAGCAGGGGTTAGACGTGAACTGGAAACTTCTAGATATGAAAGAAGCTCCGGGTCACATGTCATGTATTTTTTGAGTCAGTTTTCCAAATGTAAATATTTGACACCCCCCATGCCTGAAAATAAAGCTATTGCGTGTATAGCAAGACATTTTCCGGCAGAGGTGGCGTGCACTTTAATAAATGCAGGAAATTTAGAAGGGGTCTTGCAGCGATTGAGACAGGTGGATTATTATTTAAGGCTTGACATCCCGTTGAGAAGCAATTCAATCTCAAATGGTACTCCTAACCACCCTGTCAAGCGTGAATATTATCCAAAAAAATTTGAGCCTTCTCCACGTCGAGATTCACCTGTTTTGAATAAAAAATTCGGACAACCGAATGTATCACAACTCACTTTCTCCACAGTGGGTGAAGAAAACCAAGACTCGGAAAACTTTTAACGTCTTTATGTGCATCTCCCCGCATAAAGCCTGTGTTGAGCAGGGAGAAAATGTCAACAAACGGAACACATATCATTAATAAATACATTACCGATACTTTCGAAGATCTTCTCGAGGAAGATGATGGAATAAAAGAGTTAGAAACGTCGCGTTGTCCAATTTTATCGATCACCGTTAATAATTTTGTTTTTCCATATTTGGTAGATACAGGTAGCGAAATTTGCGCGATTTCTGGGGTTGTTTGGAATATGATCAACAATGAAAAAACCAGTTATCCGATATTTCCAGTCAGTGGCGTGAAGGTGGGAGGAGCGTTCAAAGACAAACAACGTAAAGTGTCCCAACAAATACTTCTCACGTTCAGTTTGAACGGTCATTCTTTTGAATATGAATTTTTTATTATTCCCGATCTCAATTTTGCTGTTATATTGGGTATCGACTGGCTTAGACGTGTTCATGCTAGTATTAACACAGTAGAAAAATTTATGGTGCTAAAAATAGGAGGCAATCCAGTAAAAATTTTCGAAGCTGAAAATCACGAAAAAATCTCATTTGCTCTTCCCTACAGTCTACGAACTGTCACTATTCAGTCGGACTCCCCGTCAATAAATAACAAAAAACAGGAAGAATACAAAGTTGATTTTTATGAACAAATAATAAATAATGAATTAACTCAGGCTCAAAAAGATGAAATTGTTAAAAAATTGTTAATAAAAAATTCAAACATTTTCACTGAAAAACCGGGGTTGACTTCAGAATACGTACATAAAATCAAGTTGAGGGATGATACTCCTTTCTTCGTAAAACCGTACCCCATACCTTTCGCCCATAGAGAGGCAGTCCAAAAAGAAATTGAAAAAATGTTGGAGTGGAAAATCATCAAGAAGGCGTCCACCCCTTATATTTCACCGTTGGTTACGGTGGTAAAAAAGTCTGGTCAAGTCCGGGTATGCCTTGATGCTCGTAGACTCAATAAAGTTCTAGAAGAGTATCACGAGATGCCACGGCCGATAGAAGATATAATGTTGACCTTGACAGAAGCGAAGTACTTTTCAGCGCTAGATTTCAGATCAGGCTATTTTCAAATACCATTGAGGGAAGATGACCGGAAGTATACAGGTTTCATGGTCGGCACGAAATCGTACCAATTCCGTTGTCTTCCTTTCGGAATTTATCGGCGGTTGGCGCATTTTGCCGTTGTATCGATCAGGTATTTGGGGCAGAGTTCAAAGCTTTTCTCGTACCTTATTTGGATGACCTTTTAGTGATTTCTCAAACTTATGAACAACATTTGGAACATCTGACTGCAATTCTTAATAGGCTGAAATCAGCAGGTTTCACACTGAATTTAAAAAAATGTAAATTTTTTTGCTCTGAAATGAATTTTTTGGGTTATAACATTTCTCGTAAGGGCATTCAACCAAATCACGAAAGGGTACAGGCAATTATCGATTTCCCTGCTCCCCGTAATGTTAAACAATTGCAAGCTTTTATCGGAGTTGTTAATTTCGACAGGATGTTTTGCAAGAACTTCTCAACCATAGCTGAACCCTTACATCGTTTAATGAGAAAAAAAATAAATGGTGTTGGGGGGAACCTCAACAAAGGGCTTTTGATGATTTAAAGGACACCCTCAAGGAAAAAATATTACTGTATCACCCAGATTTTTCGAAGGTATTCTTTGTGCAAACCGATTCCAGTGACGTGGGTCTGGGGGCACAACTTTTCCAAAGAATTGATGGTGGAACTCGGGTAGTAGCGTATGCCAGCAGGCTTTTACTACCACGAGAAAAGGCCTACTCGGTCTCAGAAAAGGAAGCGTTAGCGGTTGTTTTCGCGCTGACCAAATGGAAGTATATTTATTGGGGAGGCACTTCAAAATATATACGGATAATAAAGCTCTCGTTTACTTGCAAACCTGTAGACTTTTGTCGGCGCGTCTGACTCGGTGGGCGTTAGCTTTGCAAGTTTTCGATTTCGATATTGAGTTTGTACCGGGTGTCCAAAATACAGTGGCAGATTGCTTATCTCGGAACCCCAGTGCGAGGTTGCCGGCTCCAACTGAGAAATGTTTCAGATTGTTTTCCATCATAAATTTCCCAGCCGACTTCACAAACAAGTTAAAGAAAATAACCGAATTACAAGCGGAGGATCCCAAACTTTCTGCTATCGTGCGGAATGTCCGCAGAAAAAACAATCAAGATGAACGTTATATTCTATTTGAAGATACTTTGTTTTTGAGGCGCAGTGAGGATGAACCTCACCTGTTATGTATTCCGCGTAACTTGATCCAAACTCTTATTGGTTGTTACCACGAAATGTTAGGACATTACGGGGTATTCAAGGTTTGGTCTGCACTTCGTAGGGATGTTTAGTGGCAGAATATGCACCGAGATGTTAAACGATATATTCTGTCATGCGACACCTGTCAAAAAAACAAACATTCGAAATTACCTAAGCCTCCTCTGAACCCCATAATCCCTGACGCTCCTAATGATCTAGTTGCACTGGACTTGTACGGACCTTTGCCGAATCTCGAGGTGGGGTTACATACCTTCTCGTTCTTCTTGACGTATTTTCAAAATTAGTGACATTATACCCTCTGAAAAAGGCTACCACGCGTTCTATTTTGAATAGATTGTGTGGAGATTACTTCATCCGAGTGGCGAAGCCCAAGGCCGTACTCAGCGACCATGGGAGTCAGTTCACGGCCAAGCTGTGGCAGAAGTCGTTGGAAAAAATGGATGTTAAGATTATACACTCATCGGTGAGGCATCCCCAGGGAAACCCGTCGGAGCGTGTGATGCGTGAGCTGGGTAGGTTTTTTCGATCTCTCTGTGGACATCAACATACGCGGTGGGCCTGGGAAGTGTCTAAAATCGCTGAAGTGATGAACTCGGTGGTGCATGAATCGACAGGTTTCTGTCCCTATCGTTTACATTTCGGGAGACAGCCCTTATTAATACGATCTTTGATCGAGTTCCCGCAAGGACTCGATGTAGGTAGAAACCATATAAATATTTTTCTCGCAAAAGAATCCCTTAAAGGACGTGCTTCTCGAAGGTCCTTGCTCAATCCTGGACGTCCTTTTGCCATTTTCAATGCGGGTGATCTCGTTCTTCTTCGTACTTCACCCATATCCTCTGCCATCAACCAATCAACCAAGAGGCTAAGAAATTCATGATTTTATTTGAGGGGCCCTATCGCATAAAAAAACAGGTAAGTTTTGCCACCTACGTTTTGGAGTCTTTGGAATCTCTAGAAGAGCGGGGCACTTTTCATGCTTCTTTATTGAAAAAATATCACAATGAAGTTTTTATGCCAGTAACGCAGGGGCGTACTGTCATAAAAAATTTGGGGGCCGTTGAACCGAAATAATGGGTTGCCTATGTACTGGCGCTGTATCACACGGAGCTCGGTGTATCGGTGTCTCGCTGTAAAATATAATCTACCGGTTTTTTGCGCGGTTTCTTTTAAAAAAAAGTATGTTTTCTCATTGACTCGAACGAAGTTGTTTTCGATTTCTGAATTTGATGAACGTATCCTCGTGGCAAATAAGAGTTTTATAATCATAATTTGTGATTAAGATTTCTCGGGTCTGGTGCAGGTAAATTTTAATATTAACTGTGGCCTCCTGCCGAAACTCATTATTGTATTTTGCAGTTCATCAAGTGTGAAATTTCGTCGCATATTACTGAATTAAAGTGCTTGTCAAGAACGTTTCCTGAGTTTTCCTAAAATTATTGGCAAGTGCACGAATCCTTGACACAGTCCTTACTATATTTGGGCTGTTTTGTTACAGCCTACATTTCAAACTGGAGACGTACTCTAGTACTTTGAGAAACTGTTTTGGAGTCCTATCAGACTCATCTGGAGGCTGTAAGTAGCTGCTAGAGATTGCGAGTCCAGAGAATTCCTTTTCCAAACTCCCATCGGAAGAATAATGTCCATATGACAACAGATAAGTGGTTGAAGACTGTGTGAAATATCCATATTCTTTTATTTACTAGTTAAATAATTTTTTTGAAGGGCTGACACCATTAGAACTTTTTGTTGTAAAATATCTGCAGAAAGCACATAACATCACATATAAGCGCACGATCTGCACATAATAAACTTTTGCCAATGGATCCATTCGCCGATGTCCCTTTATAAATTGGTAATCTTCAGAGGGTACACTTTCCGTACGGTATAAGTATCTACTCTCTCGTTAGGAATTTATTCTCCTTGTTTATGCAACTAATTTAGGAAATTCTTGTTCCTATATAGTTATACCTTGGATACCGAAAGTAACAATAATACCTGAGTTATTCGTAATCGCCAAAAACACACTGCAAATTCCATTCAACATATACACTACATTTGCCACAACAATAATTGAACCATAAATGTACATGGTGTGTATTGTTCCAAATTTTAAATATACAGGGTTATAGTTTTGTAAATTGGTTTTTCCTTTTTCCGATTTCTCAGTTCGTTAGGAAGAAGCCAGAATATTCATACAAGGTCCACAAAATGTAACAATACAAGAAAATCTGTATAAGTATTTCCAAATGACTTCAATTGCAAATGATCAATTTTTTTTATCATAGTCGGATAATCGAGAATGAATGTTTCTCTTATTCCCTTGTATATCAAATGTATTCACTGACAAACCGTTTTCGTTTCTTTCAGAATAAACTGCATAGTTCCTTTACAAGTCGTGAGCACAAAGCTCTGAATGTCAGAATGTATGAAACGAATGTATCTCTAACCGGAGACTTCTACCGGAGTGCTTTTATCTCTACTCGAAAGATTGGGTGGCCTAGGCCACGGCAAAATGCGAGTGGTGATGATACGGACGAGAAACAGATAGTATTAAAACTGTCCGCACAGATCCACCTCCTTTTTTTTCTGTTAGAAATGAAGGAGTAATTCACATATTTTTCTTTCAGCACTGCTGATAGAAAAATATCTAAATTAACACAGTAGTTAAGTTGGAAATGACTTTATTATTTCTTGTGCATATAATAATCCATGGGATTTTGTTAGAATATGGTATTTATTTATTATTACTGTTGAAATAAACACTCGACTCGAATCAATAACTTTATTCGCAAAACGGTTTTGTCCCTTTCGAATACAAATGACTACTGCCCTCCATATGATTTATCACTACCTACTAAAGTACGGGGTAGTTGCATTACTCCTTGACTCATTACTATTGATTCATGCAGAATAATCGAAATGTATGAACATGAATAATCAGCTAGGAACATTTTATACGATATGATTTAATTTGTGTGTCTCTAGACATACACAATACCAATCGTTAGCATCATAATGATAATAATAATAATAATAATAATATCTAATGCCTAGGATAATTTACTTAACACTATTGCCCTCTTAACACTCGGCCATCCTGAGCTGATAAGCGTCCTCGCTTATTTCTCCTTGGTTGGCTTGGGTTCATCATACTTATTCTGGTTTTTCCTGTAATGATAAAAAAAAACAGTATTCAAGACAAAACTCAGTAGGTTTACAAAAACTATGTCTACACCAACAGAAGTTGCTTATACATATTTTTTTTCTCAAAAAGTTTTTCATTTTTACCTCAAAGAGGTCTTATTTTTTTCCTCCAAAGAGGTTTTATTTTTACCTTCGAAAAGGTTACCTCCAAAGAGGTCTTATTTTTACCTTCAAAAAGGTCTTATTTTTACCTTCAAAATATATATTATTTTTTTGTCTTTTTTTTTGTAATATACCCTCGCTTTAGTTCCCAAAAGTTTCAACTTTCAAGAAGGTCAATAAGGTCCTCAGTACTGTTTGCTTCGGAATCCGACTCATCCGAAGCGCTCAGTCCAGCGACGAATGGTTTTAGTTGTTTAACGGATACAGTGGCTTTATATTTCTTGTATCCTTTTAATCCTTTGATAGCTATAATTTCGTATCGGTCATTGCCTAGAATTTTGGAAATTTTATAAGGTCCTCCGAAACGCGTACCCGTTTTCCTATTGGTTTCTTTCGTTTCCGCATTTGCCCCCGACCATAAAACCAGGTCGTTGAGATGGTATTTTTTACTCCCTTTTCTTCTAGCATCAAAATGTTTTTTCATATATTCCGTCTGTCTGTTCATTGCTCTCATGGCTTTGTTTTGGTCTCGTGGTCTGTTGATTTCGTCGGCACTCTCGTCACCAAGGTCTGCCAAGATGTTTTTCTCAAACCCGAACATAAGTTTATGCGGGGTCATGTGAGTGCAACTATTTTCTGTGTTGTTGATACCCAAAACTACTTGGGGTAGTTTTCCGTACCATTCACACTCATCGTTTATGCTGGTATTAATGGCTTCTAACAGTGTACGGTTGTAACGTTCTACTTGACCATTAGATCTTGGGGAAGCTACAGTGTTCAGAATGTGTTTAAATTTGACTTCTGCACAGAATTCTTTGAATTTTTTCGACTTAAAAGCTTTACCTTGGTCCGAAATGATTTTTGTTGGGACACCAAACATGCTAAATAAATCTCTCAAATTGTGAATAACTTCCTTAGAATTTGTAGTTTTGGTTGGCCTGGCAAAGACATATTTTGAAAATGAATCTACAATTACCAAGATATACGAAAACCCGGAACTTTTACAAAATGGTCCCAAATGATCTATGTGCCAAGTATTCAAGGGTTTTGATGGTTTCGGTAAGGGGTGAAGGAACCCTTCTTTCCTACCATATTTTCCTCGTTTGAAAGCGCAGTCAAGACAGGCATTGACATATTTTTGAATAAACCTTGTCATTCCTTGAAACCAAAATTTGCTTTTCACTAATTTTCCGCATTTTACCAGGCCAATGTACCCAATATCATCATGATATTTCCTCATCAAGGAAAATCTTGAAGATTTTGGGATGACAAGTTTAATTTTTTTGTCAGCAGTTTTTCTGTAAAGACGGTAATTTTTTTCAACATAAATACTTGTTAATTCGCGATCGGGGTTTTCTTGTTTTAATCTTCGTCTAATTTCTCTTATTTGTGGATCTTGAGATTGAATGCAGTAAACCCAATCGTCCATGTTTATCTGAAGGATATCCATGTTACTAACATTCCTGCTAATGGCGTCTACGTGAGCCATCCTGTTTCCTGGCCTATGCTCTATTTCGAAATAGTGATCTTGAATGGCTAACCACCAACGGGCTATGCGTGGCAAAAGATCTTTTTTGCTAAAGGTTAGTCGCACTGCGCTACAGTCCGTAACAATTTTGAAATGTATACCTGTTAAATAAATACGTAGTCTCTTTATCGATTCAACTACAGCCAATGTCTCCAATTCGTAAGAGTGGTAAATACTTTCCTCTTTGGTGGTGGCTCTACTGTAATATAAGACTGGCTTAAGACCGCTATTATGCTTTTGCATTAATATACCCGCTATACCTTTGCTGCTTGCATCGGTGTGTAATTCTGTTTCTAAATTAGTGTCAAATATGCTTAATAACGGTCTACTAGTAAGGATGTTTTTTATGGTTTGAAACGCCTTTCTCTGAGAATCACTCCAAGTCCACGGAGAATTTTTACGGAGTAATTGGCTTATTGGTTGAATGATAAGAGCATGATTCTTAACAAATTTCCTAAAATAAGAGCAGAGGCCTAGAAATTGACGAATTTCATGGATATTTTTTGGTTCTGGGAAATTTAAAACTGCATTAATTTTTTGATTTTCAGGTCTTATACCTGACTCGCTGATTTCATATCCTAAATATTCAATATCTGTTTTAAAAAATTCACATTTTTTCAAGTTTAATTTTAAGTTTGCATTTTGGAAAATTTTGAGAACCCCTTTAAGACCTGCTAAGCCTTCATTCACTGTGGTACTAGGTATCAAAATGTCATCTAAATATACTATCACTTTGTCGTGTCGTAGCTGACCTAACACATTATTAAGGGCCCTTGAGAACGTCGCAGGGGCATTGCATACTCCAAAGGGCATTCTCAAAAATTCAAACTGTCCGTCGGTAGTGACGAAGGCGGTCTTATCAACTGAGTTTTTAGCGACTGGAATCTGGTAGTAACCTTGAGTCATATCAAGTACGCAAAAATATTTATAGCCTTTAAGTCGGGAAATGTGGTCTTCGATGTTGGGTAACGGGTAACGATCTTTAACTGTTACACTGTTTAACTTTCTATAGTCAATCGCAACTCTATAATCCCCATTTTTCTTTTTAACAAGAATTGCTGGGCTGGCGTAGCTAGATTTCGACTCTCTGATAATATTATTTCCCAAGAGGTCATTTATTTTTTCTCGAATAATATTTTTTTCCTTTTCTGAAGTTCGATAGGGTTTATAAATAATCGGTTCTTTCGTTGTTAAGTTGATTTCGAACTCTACGACATCGGTGATTCCTAAATCACACGTATTCACAGCGAAGCAAGTACTAAATCGCTCTAATAATATGTGAAGTGATAAAAGTTCAGGTTTTGAAATATTTCCGGTTTTGATTTCGGAAAGATCTAATTTTGAAATCTGCACTGCCTCAAAATTTTGTTTTACGTTATCTGGAAATGTATATCCCCTCGTTATGACCTGGTTATTACCAAATTTTAAGTTTTTTGAGGTTACGTTACTGACATTTATGGTGAAATCGGAGCCTGAAGCCACTACCGCAGAAATAGAAAGATTATGGCACATCTTTGACGAAATAATTAAACTGTTAAGGCAGTTACTTTTAACTTTTACGGGTAAAGTAGTATTAGGCGGAATATTTACGGTTTGTATAACCCTCACATCAAATTTTGAAGTACACTCAGGCAAGTTAATATTTGATAACCAGTTTTCGGATTCGTTCTTTTTTAAAATTACTTCTCTGCCCTCAATACGCAATTCTATTTCGTCGTGGTTGATGACAGGTTGACCAATAATTATGTCTATTTATCCCATCTCGACAGCGATGAAGTAGACCATTGTATGGATAGAAAAATTGGAAATATTTAGAGTTAATGGGGCCCGTCCCTGCGGGTGTACGATTTGATTTCCAAAACCACTAATATAAGTATCGGACTTTGTTAATTCAATACCAAGTTTCTCTACCAACTTTGAATGTGCCACGTTTATTTGGCTGCCTGTGTCCAAATAGCCTTGACACATTATGTTATTTATAAATACTGAAATTTTATAAAATTCATTGATTACTTGCCTGTGTAAGGTCTTCACTGTAGCTGGCTTCGTGAACCAACAGTTATCTCGAATATGTCCTTTCTTTCCACAATTTGAGCATGTTTGCAATGGGCGTCTGATCATGGTGGAGTGGCGATATTGTCCATCGTCTGTCTGACCTTTACTGGTAGAAGGGACTGCATCCTGTTTGCTGTCCATGCGATACCAGCACTTTTTCGCTGCGTGTCCACTTTTCTTGCATATGAAGCACTGGATTTCTGAGGGTTTTCGGTTCACCGAACTTTTTTCTTCTTTTTCCAAATTATGGTCGCTTCCGAGTTTGATCAAAAATCCTTGAAAAAAATCTTTAGGCGTGTTGTAGTTGCCCGATTTTGCTGACCCCTGTATAGAGAGAAGAAGGCCATCGATGATGCAGGAGACGGCATTGGTATCACTTATCTCGCATTTTTTTATGAGAATACACTTTGAGGAAAAGTAGTGCATCATACTTTCTTCCCTTTTTTTCTTGATGTTGTCAATAAAATATTCATGACTAGGAAATGCTTCCACTACTGCCTTTTTCCACTCTTCCCAAGTTTTCTCATAGCTCTTTAATGAGTTGTACCATATTTTGGCAATCCCTGTAAGTTTCGACTGCATATAATACGATTTGGTAATGTCGTCCCATCCATGAATAACAGCTAGTTGCTCAATTTTGTGTAACCAGTTCGTCGAAGTTAAGTTGCTTTTTTCGGGATCAAAACTTGGAACTATGTCATTTTTCACCATGGTGCTTGTCGACGGTACACTCAGGGTAGCGGTTGCTCTTGAAATAGTCTGATATTTTGACAAAATTTCACTCACTTTTTTATTGACGATTTCCTCCAAATTTTCGAGACGCGGTCGCTTGAATCGCCTTCGGTTACTCTGCTGTCTATTGGGTATTACTTCATTTTCCTCGTCAGCTGATACCGACGACGACGATGAAACTTCCTTTTGATGGCGTGCCTTTTCAGATAGATCTCGTTCTTGGACAGCTTTTGACGATTTTTGTCGATATTCGCGCTCACTACCGGTTTCACTGTCACTATCACTCATGATCCCACTTCTGACTTGTTAGAATATGGTATTTATTTATTATTACTGTTGAAATAAACACTCGACTCGAATCAATAAATTTATTCGCAAAACGGTTTTGCCCCTTTCGAATACAAATGACTACTGCCCTCCATATGATTTATCACTACCTACTAAAGTACGGGGTAGTTACATCACTCCTTGACTCATTACTATTGATTCATGCAGAATAATCGAAATGTATGAACATGAATAATCAGCTAGGAACATTTTATACGATATGATTTAATTTGTGTGTCTCTAGACATACACAATACCAATCGTTAGCATCATAATGATAATAATAATAATAATAATTATATCTAATGCCTAGGATAATTTACTTAACACTATTGCCCTCTTAACAATTTATTATTTTCATACGGAACGCGCCAGGAACACTCCCGCAGAATATTATTAATATATATATATATATTGATATAAAGCTCGGAAACTATTTGGGATAGCAGCAAAACGCAAGTCAACAAGTCAACGAATACTTCTGCTCCCCTTATATTGATATATATATATATATATATTGAATAATCAAAAGACTACTATAAAATCTCATATAATTCATTTTCAAACTGGATGACCTCGTAAAAATATGTAGGATTCTTCTCAGGAATCGCTGATACAAACTGATAACAGTTATGTCTAAAAACACATTCAAATATCATAGATTTACGTTGGGAAATGCCATTAGTAATTGAAGGAATATGTACGAATTTGCGGTTTCACTATTCAACTTGAATCTCATAAATTCTTCAATGCTTTTTTTTATCAGTCTCTATGAGACATTTTCGCAGGGTATTCTAGGCATAACTCCTAAAAAAATCCAACCCTCAAAAAGTATATTTGGCTAACCCTGCCCCCCTTCCGGTATATTACTTATAACTTACCCTAACTCTATCGACTATCCATATACTGCTAAGAATTCTTCATGAATTGGGGTATTTTTTTTTGCCAATGTTGAAAATTAGATTTTTTATCGGAAAAAATAATTTTAAGTCGGCAGGAGAGAAACCCTCGTTCACCAGATATGACTCGATTTCTATTTTTGAGGAATTCTCCAAATCGATTTTAACGAAAGTTAATGATGTGAATTGATTGTAAAATTTTATTAGTGTAATGTGTAGTGGGTATTCATTGACGAACTGTATTGGAAGCAACGTATAGTGATTACAGAAGTACCCAAATTTGTGTCCATCAAGAGGCGTTTCAATATTTTATCCATTTCACAAATTTATCATTTCATCAAATCCAAATTTTTGTTATAACTAACGAATCTTAGGACACGATCGCACAAGTTTGCCGAGTCGACAAAAAATAATGGAACTAATTCTCCATCAGTATTGTCAAGCCAGTTATGAGGCAACTATCTGGTATAAAACAACTACTTTCCGTGCCTAAAACCACGAAGGACACAGAACTACATCTATTAGATACTTGTGTAACGTTCTTCAAGGAGAGAGCTTCTATGATTCAAACTGAGTTCTTGCTCATCTTCTCGGTAATAGGTTAGGTTATACAACAGCAGCTATGAGTCAACTTTTACTATTACTTTACACCAGGTATCTGACGGATGTATTGATGTTAGCTAACAATCTAGCTATATAACTATCAAAATAGTTGCCTCATACCTAACTTCACAGAATTTGTAGAAATATGAGTATTTTGACCTTGTCGAAATTATTTTCCTTCAGTTATGTTCACTTTCCGGCAAACTTTTTCATTCTTCATTTGTAAAAAATCGGATTTGATGAAATGCCCTTAAATGTTCCTTAAATGTATTGAATTTCCGAACACACTGCCTTCTTGATTCAGTCATTCACATAATGATCTTTGATAATCATTGTTTTGAACACCTCCCCATAAATTGAATTCAATGGTATCGTATCCGGTGAACGAACGTTACATTCCTGACGAATTAAAGATATTATTTTCAAATATCTTTCTAATTTTCAACTTCAGCAAAAGATGTCGTATGGACTATTTTGTCGAAAATGTGATCATGTTTTCAAATACATGATGAAATATAGAGCATTCTATTAAAAAAAATATATCATTTCTTGACATATTTCAAGAACGCGACTATCAATAATTATTTCTGTGCCTTCAGCATCGAGACGGCCGTGAAAAATGTTACTGGTTTGCGTAGTCAATCCGATTTGACATTCTCCTGATTAGTAGATGAGGCAATATTGTAATATCAATTTGAGATAATTAGTGAAACGCAGGACGCAGGTATCCAGCAGAATAATCTAAATGGGAATATATAAGGACATAGAATAATATAATCTTTCCTCTTGAAGATGATCACTTATTGGTTCAAACACCTACCGTTACATTTTCATTAAAATTAAATGGTTTAATAATAAGAAGTTTAATTCATGATTTCCTTGAATTGAAGAATGAAGTATACAACAACTTTTGTCTGAAAGGAGATTATTCTCCATCAAAATAGAAAAATATGAAAGTGAAAATTCGATTTTTTATCTAGAAAAGACTTTAAATAAAAAGAAAAATCTGAAAGTGAATTATTATTTTCATTCAACCTGTTGATTTTTTATTTTCTAGTTTTTACTGAAAGTTCATATGAATAAATGAGATAGGGAGAATGTTATTCAAAAATATCTCTCACAGAAATCGTTCATTTCATTGAAGCAAGGTACGCTCCCCTCACATTATATCACCAATACATTTTTTCGACGAAAATCTATTTCGCTTTTTCATGCTCATCAGGGGGTTTGGTAGAATTGGGAAGCAGGCCTTTGACAATCAATTTAACACAAGAAAAATGGAAATTTTCCTTCTGCAGTAACACTTTGAAAGTTATTTTTTGACATAAACCTGTTAAGGTTATTGCATTTTGATTTTTATTTTGACAATATATTTCCTTGCTTGACAACCAATCAGTGGATTTCAAATTTTGAAATTCAGCCAATAGAATCGGAAAATATAGCTTATGGCTGTATTTTCACGGTGATAAACCTGCTTAGTTTTTGTTTTACTATACGTCAAGTGAAAATAATGGTTTAAATTATAAACATCAAATTTATATGTTTTGACTAGTTATCTTTATTTATCAATATGAGCGACCGTTGGAGACAAATGTCCATTGGTATCGTATTCAAATCGATATATTGTCGTCCTAAATATAATTCGTGGTATGATTAAAAACCTATAATTTTTTGGAATATTACGGACTCGTTGTATTTTCAGCTTTGGGATTGCAATTCATTAATATTCCAAAAAATTATCGGTAATAATCATACCACTCATTATATTACCCCTGAAAATATAAGTGGCATATCCATAAAATAAGTTGTGAAATCATCTATGGCTAAGACAAACTTTGGTCGCTTTTTCTATCGTCAAGATAAACCTTTGGAAGGTATACATGTTGAAAAGGAAAACATTGTCAATTAAAATTAAAAAAATGTTACTTTTGTAATATCTAACAAAAAACAACTACTTCTCGGCTAAAGTCACGCTGGACATTGAACTACATCTGGTAGATATTTTGAAAAGACTGCTGAAAAGCTGAAAGTGAAAATTAGAATTTTCATCCGGATAGTTGATTTTTTTGATTTTCTCCAGGTTTCATTGAAAATTCAAATAAATAAATGAGAAATGGAGAATGTTATTCAAAAATATCACTAACTGAAATCGTTCATTTCATTGAAGCATGGTACAATCTTCTCACATCCTCAATACATTTTTGTCGATGAAAATCTATTTCACTTTTTCAAGCTTATCAGGAGATCGGAAAAATTGGAAAGCAGGCTCTTCAGAAGCAATGCCATATAGCAAGGATGGAAATATTCCTTCTGCGGTAAAACTTTGAGAGTTATTTTCCAACATAAACCTGCCATGAATTGTATTTTGATTTCTGTTTGAAAATAATAATAATAATAATAATAATAATAATAATCGTCTTTATTATTTTCAAATAAATATACAAAAATAATGATAACTAGCCTAAATGTTATTGAAAATAAAGGGCGAAGTTTATTTTTGATGAGTGTTAGACACCATCAAAAATATTCTTCCACTTAACCCAAAAACAGAGATGTGTACTAATTTGATATACTTACAATTTATTTACTTATTGCGAATGCAATCCTCAGGAAAGAAAAAAAAAAGAAACAGCATATGATTTACGATTAATCCTATATAGACTACAAGTCCATATAACACCCTGGATACACTATAGATTACAAGCCCATATAACACCCTGGAAACCCTATAGATATGTTTTCGCACCTATGTACGCCCAAAACACGAGCATCGACAGTTCGGAAAGAAATTAAACTTGAAAATTCAACTGGATCAATAGAGTATATCTTCCATCAAAATCTTAATACTTCATAAGTTACTTTATGCGAAATTTCAGAAGTAAAGTATTTATTTCTGACAATGCAATAGATGAGTCTTAAAATGATCTTTGAATTTTTTAACACTATGGCTTTTAAGTTCTGAAGAAATTCCGTTGTAAAGGCTATATACTTGGTAACTGAACGAGCGTCTGAAAGTTTCTGTAGCAAAGGAAGGAACACTCAATAGTCCTCTATTTCTAATATTTATGTTGTGTATATCAGTGCGATAAATAATTTTACGATGAAGATACGCAGGTTTTTTATTGACAATAACGCTATGACATAGATTAGCAAAATGTAGCTTCCTCCTGTTCTCCATATTCAGCCATCTAATTTCCACTAGTTTATGCGAAACTCTTTGCCGTCTGCGCACTCCAAAAATTAAACGTAGACATGAATTCTGAACTTTCTGAATTTTGTTTTTGTATTGTACAGTTAAATTAGGTCCATATAGAGCATCCGCGTAATTAAATAACGACAAAACTAGAGTTTCACAGAGTATCTTTTTTATGTTTATAGGAAAAAGATGTCAGTTTCCATAGATCAACTTGATGTTAGAATAAGCACGCTGTATCAACAATTTGATATGCTTTTCGAACCTCAAGTCAGAATCCATTACTATGCCTAGATTCTTTGCTTCATCAATTAACGCTATTTGCTCATTATTTATATTAATATTTATATCCTTAGGTAACGTTTGCCTATGATATTTACCTCCAAACAACATGACTTTAGATTTTGTTGAATTAATGAGCAGGCAGTGATCAGTGGCATAATTAATAAAATTCCTTAAATCCTCATTTATAGCTGCACATGCATTTTCTAGTTCTTGAAGCTTGAAACTGTAGTATAACTGAGTATCGTCAGCGTAGAGATGCACATTGCAGTTTTGGATTTTGGTAAGAATATGGGAAATAATGGACCAAGTATGGATCCTTGCGGGACCCCAGATCTCAGCGACATATAATCCGAGCAAACACCATTCATACATACCCGCTGTTGTCGATTTTTAATATAATTTTCTATCAATTTACAAGCATTGTTGGAAAAACCCATGTATTTTAACATGCCAACCAGTAAATCATAGTTAATGGTGTCGAAAGCTCGACTAAAATCTAATAGCACCAACATTGTTACCTGTTCTTTATCTGTAGCTTTTATTATATCATCAGTAATGTGAAGTAACGCAGTGGTGCAGCTTTAAAACTTACGAAAACCTGATTGAATTGAAGGAATTAGAGACTGGTTACATAGGTAATCCTTGATTTGGGTTTCTAGAGCCCTTTCCAAAATTTTTGACAGCGCCGGCAAAATGCTTATTGCACGCAGGTCTTTGAATCCAGTGGGTGCCTTTTTTTTTGGTAAAACCCTTACAATAGCCTTTCTCCATGCGTTTGGAAATACATTTTCGGTTAAAAAAAAATTTATTATGTGCGTTATGTAGGGAATAATATGTGGACAACATAATTTGACCATATCAATACCCAATCCATCAAAACCCTTAGCCCTAGTCTTTATACCACAAATTGTTTCGTAGATAAATAAATCATTGATTTCATGAAAAGTAAACACAGAGTCAGTAAGCGTGCTAGATTAATAAAAATTTATTATTTCATCAGATGGTTTGGGGAATAGACTCGATAAAAAATGTATTAATATCATTTGGATCGCTTATCATATCAGGTATGTCAACATTTTTCTGAGGTAGGAATTTATTGTATCGTAAAGTTTTCCACATATCATTTGGACTAACAGTATTACTAAATTGTTGCGTGAAATATGCTCTTTTCTCTCTTTTAATTGATTGAAATGTGTAATTACGTAAATATTTATATGATTGAAAATGAACAGCTAATTTTGTTCTCTTATATTTATTTAGTGCTTTGGCTCTCTCAGCCATCATCATTTTTATGGGAAACGTTAGCCAGGGTGCTTTAGGTTTTGTAACTCTTGAAGTTACAATCGGAGCGTGCTTATCGAACAAATTATTCAACGAGTTTACTCGGTAGGAAACTTTATCATCTATAGATTCTTGATCATATATTCTAAAAAATGATGTGCTGAGAAGGTCATGACGAAAACTATCTTTGTCAAAATTTTTAAAGTTCCTGTAAGTTATAAATTTTGGCCCTGCCTGTATATTAAAATCAGTTTGGAATTTGCAAAAAACCATAGAGTGATCCGAGATCACCGGCTGCATGATACCTTTTTCGCATTGAAAACCCTCTGGGACTATTACATAATCTAGAAGAGTTGCAGATGTTGCCGTGATTCTCGTAGGTTCATCAACCAATTGACGCAAATTCAGCGATTTTAAAACTGAGTTGAACTTATTGACGTTTGAATTTTCAAAATCAAGTAAATTTAGATTAAAATCACCCATGCAAATAATATTATCAACCGTAGGGTATATAGAGATAAGACTATCTTCAAACTCATCCAAAAAACTACTCGTGTTTTTCTCGTGAGGTTTGTAAACAACACCTATGGCGTACGACTTTTTATTTACACTGACTTTTATCCACATCTGCTCCCAAATACAATCCTGCCTGCTAACGATTATCTCGGAGTGGATTTTATTTTTACTATATATACATAATCCTCTACCAATCCGATTTCTGTCGGCTCTAAATAGGTTATAGTTCCGTATATTTATAAAATTATTATCAACGGTACTCTTTAACCAGGACTCGCATATTAGGAAAATGTCAAAATCATTTTGCACAATAACTTGTGTAGCATCGTGTATAGAGGGTAGTAATGATCTAGCATTAGCAAAGCCGATTTTCAAAGAATGCATTCACAATAATCAACGATACACCCAAAAAACAAGAAATAACTAGAAAAAACAATAAGTAATAAAAAAAAATTCTAATAACATAAATACACCTGGCAAAAACAAGCACCAGGGAACAACCCAATTGCACGTGTGGTGATAATGCTGAGAGATTAATCTAACTTAAAATTCACTAGACGTACAAATATTAATAAAAAAACGAAACGAAATATGAACAGGATATTCATAAAATCTCTTGGGAGGTATTTATATTGAAAAGGGAAACATTCTCCATCGAAATTAAAAATCATGTGAATTTTTTGTTGTATCTAAAAAAAGTACTTTTCCGGCTAAATCGATTACATCTGATAGATATTGTGAAAACACACTAACTGAAAAGAAAAAATCTGAAAATGAAAATTGGCATTTTTGTTCAGATATTTAGTTTATTTTTTCAATTATCTCTTGTTTTCATTGAACATTCATATAAGTGGATGATATAGGGAGAATGTTATTCCAAAATATCACTTACAGAAATCGTTCATTTCATTGAAGCAAGGTATGCTCCTTCAACAGTAAATCCCCAATATATTTTGTCGATGAAAACCTATTTTGCCCTTTCAAGCTCAGGCAAATTGGAAGAATTCATCGACAAAAATGTATTGGGGATTTATGTGGGAGAAGCGTACTTTGCTTCTGCTGAGTGAAATCTTTCAATATAATTTTCCCTATCTCATTTATTTATATGAACTTCCAATGAGATAATGAAAACAATCAACTATATGAATGAAAATGAGAACTTTCACTTTTAGATTTTTTCTATCTATCAGATTTAGTTCAATGTCCAGGGTGGCTTTAGCTGGGGATAATGTTCCCTTTTTCAACATGAATACCTCCCAAGAAGTTATCAAGAAGATGGAAAATTGCGATTGAAAGTTGTCTTTCAGCCGCAGATGATTCCACAACTGATTTTGTCAAGATCCTGTTCATGAAAGCTTTCGGTCGGATTATAGTTGCTCAACTGCGCTGCTGAAATTCATCGATGATATATTATATATCCTGGTACTGATCGATTACTTGAAGGCATTCGATACTTCTCCTAGTTTTACTAAATATCTTGGATTAATCAAACATCACTTTCTAGATCGTTCACAGTGTGTAACATTTAACTAGGCCAAGTCTCATTTTCTGAAAACACTAAATGATGTTCCTCAGGGTTTTATCCTTGAGCCTCTGCTCTTCGTAACAAATACTTCTCATTATCCTAACTGCAAACAGTATACAAACATTTACAGTTATGCTGATGATACGCAAATCTATATGCCGTTTGATGAATACTCGGAATCGGTGGCTTGTCAAAGAATCAATGAAGACCGTGAATCTCTTGTTAACTTATCGAAAAAGTATTGTGTTTCAGTTTATCCCACTAAATCGTTCGTAATGCTCTTTGGTAGATCAGCAATGAGAAAGCGCTGCTCAAACCATACGCGTATTAGAATCGATAACTTGCAATTATCATTGAAATATTGTGCAAAAAATCTCGGTCTGATATTAGCACTTTTATGAATTTCGTGAAAATCGAAAACTTTGATCATTTTTCCGAGTGCCGCAGGTACATAACTCCATAGTTTGAAATGGTTTATGTGAAAATTACGTAGGAATGCGTCCATTAATAAAAAAGTTATATGGGAATAAAATTTGAAAATTATGTTGATAAATCAACCCAACACTTCAATTTCAGAACTTTTATCAGAATTTAGGCAACAACACAGTATTCGGAATATTTCGAAATATGTATGGTCAGAATTTTATCGAAGTTTGTTTATGAATAAACAAATTATAAAATAATTTAAAAAAATCTGAAATTCCACCAAACAACATTCTTTTCAAATTTTATTATTTTATAATTTTGTTAGTTATGGATAGATTTCGATGAAATATTTTGAATCCAGTGGTGTTGTCAGAATTTTGATAAATGCTCTGGAATTGAAGTTTTGGGTTGATTAATCGACATAATTTTCAAATTTTATTCCCATATAACTTTTTTATTGATGGACGCATTCCTACCTAGTTTTCACAAAAACTGTTTGAAAATATCGTGAATCTAGGGGATCCATCAAATTCTATTTAAAAATATCGCTAGTTTGTTTTTTAAAAAGATTCGAAGTAAGCTTTGAAATTTTAATTTTTATTTCGAATTTTTGGCTCTCAACTAGAACTATCAATGCTTCATCTATTGGAAAAAAAATGTCTGAATCGGATTATAAATAACAGTTTTAGAGAGGTGGCCCGCTTTCAAATGTGTCACTGTATATATTTTTTTTTCCAAAGCAGAAATTTTGTGAGACGTCCCTGTATAATGAATTATGATGTGTGCTCACCAATCAAACGCACCCATATTCTTTTTTTTTTCAAACAACGATGAGGTTTTTTTAAGATACCATATAAATATATATTTTTTCCTGAATGAACAAAATTTGTGAGACATCCCTGTACAACGAACTAAGATGTGCGTTAACCAATCAAATGCCGTCATATTCTTTTTTCTAACAAGGATGAGGTTTTTTAAGATACCCTGTATGATTTGCCACCATGTTTTTTTTGCTTTAACGATGTGTATGACCGTAGGAAGTTAGGTTTATCCCTCAAAATTGTTGAATATCAAGAGGTCTTCAGCAATACAATCGTCACTATGTGTGACAAAGACTCCTAAATGGATCTAAGACATTTTCACATGTTAATTCTCATAAGCTTACTTTTTGAATAAGTTCAGCATATATACTTATTTCTGTTAACGTATATACACTTTTCATGTCTATTTCCTACATATGTTGTACTTTAATTTCAACGGTTATTGCTATATTCCTATCAATAAAATCTATTATTATTATAATTATTATTATATATTCAAACGAAAATCAAAATGTATTACCCATGGCAGGTTTAAGTCAAAAAATTACTTTCAAAGTGGTACTGCAGAAGATATATTTCCTTCCATCCTTGCTGTGTGAAATTGCTTTTGAAGAGCCTGCCGATATCCCAGATGAGCTTGGAAGAATGAAATGGAAGGAGCGAACGCTTCTTCAATAAAGTGAACGAATTCTGTAAGTGATATTTCTGAATAACATTCTCCCTATATCATTTGTTAATATGAATTCTCAATGACCAGAGATTATTGGAAAAATCAACTACTCGAATTAAAATTCGAATTTTCACTTTCAGATTTTTTTTTCAGTTAGACTCTTTTCACAATATCAGATGTAGTTCAATGTTCAGCTTGGCTTTAGTTGTATTCTGGTAGATATTACAAAAAAGTCAGATTTTTTTTATTTTAATGGAGATTATCTCGACGATGGAAAATAGAAGCTAAGGTTTGTCGTTTTACTCCCACAGAATCTTGTTTTTTTTGTTACGACCGGATTCGGCATATAAACCATTTTCAAAAAAATTGGGAAGCACTTAGATGATTATTATGTGTATACCAAAACCGGTCATAACAAATAAATTAGGACTCAGAGAAAATTGGACAAACGTAGTAGTGTTCTTTTTCACTAAATTCGGCATGAATTTTTACAATATGAATGAAGTCAAAAATGCATAATTTCCCACTTGTGTAACACCACTGGAACTAATAACCCAACAGGATGTATGCTTATTAAGAATTATCAAATTTTCAACGCATACTTTCAAGTTGTACGCTGATCCAGATGAACAAATGAATCCGACCAAGTTTAATCAACGACGTAGTTTAAACGTGCGTTAGATTCTTTGTTTTTTAACTACTTTGTTAAGGTTATTAACACAATCTGTTTAACCGTGAAGGTTGCACCATCTATGAAAATCAAAAACCACCAATTGTTCAGCTACCTCGTTCTGTCATAGATGTAGCACGGAAGGTACTCAGAGGATCACGTAAATGAAAATCAATTTTTACAGAAATAGTGATAGTAATTTACATTATTGGCGACTCCCATCAGTAATTTTTGAGCGTCGCGAAGACCCTCAGAAGAGATGTAATGGCAGCAGTTGTTAAAACGGTGTAGGTATTATATATATACCTAAAAAATATATATATATATATATATAAAATCAGTAGGTATGGATATATATATCACCGGCAGTCAACAGTTGTTGACTGCCTGCCAATGAGAATGAGAAAAATGTCTAACTTGTGATTCCGTGAATCGCTTCAAATTGAGTTTCAACTAGTGACTGTAGATGTCACATGTTATTTTTCATTATTATTGTATTTGCCGTAAAATATCAATTCAGAGTGCATTCGTTTTGATTTTTTTGATTTCGAGAGCTCCATAGAGCTGCTCTAACGAGTTGAAAACAACGAAACGGCAGATGATTGAACTCTCAGAATCAAATCGAAAACACTCTCTCACTTAGGATTCTGTTTGCGTTCCTCTTGACGCATTAGAAACTTGATTTTGAACCTTGGATTAGTCAGATCAACAAAATTGTTGACTTCCTGAAAATGAGTAAAATAATTTCCAACTTTGGATTCCGTGGTTAGTTTTGGCAGATATTTGTGCAACGTTCCTCAAATGCTTTTTGTAATCAAAATGATGAATTACTGCTATAAATGAGAGGGGTGTCAGTGCCAGGCTAGGTCAGATAATATTTTTGTGAGTTGTCTGTATCCCAGCCAAATGAACCATAAATTTGGTACCAAAAGTGATATTTCACTTTTCATCTTTAGAGTGTATCTGTCATTTTCGAAATAGCAAAATCTGAAAATTTCGGTATTTTCCACTGTGTGGGACTGAGTGGAGAGACGGGTATTCTTGATTTTGTCGATGTATTCAAGCGCTGTTATTCATATATGGGAACAGTATTCAAAGGCAGCTTCTGACAAGAAACAGAAGACTAATTTCTTAAAAGACCATTTTTGCAATTGGGGCCTACCATAGTTTTTCCGTGAAAGGTCACTGATGATAGTAATACCGAATAAAATGGAGGACTTTATTGGTATGGATATATTTCCGCTATTATTAGTTTGGTCACTGTGAGATCGGCCTTTTTCGAAACATTTTACAAAGTTGTTGGATTCTCATCCTAGAATTTTTGCTGGGTGCTGATTCTATTCGCAAATGTGCACTGAGCATGGGTAAGCTCCAAACAAATTATTGATGTGTCGTAGAAACAGTGTTGGAGCTAGAATGGATCCCTGTGGAACATCAGCATTTATAGCTCAGTATCGGATGAAACTTCATTAACCACCTTAGAAAAAGCAAGACGCCAGAAAAATAAATGAAGGAGCAAGCCATAACATGGAACTTTGGCGCGGAGTCCCTGGTTCCAAACGAAATCGAACGCCTTGGATATACCTCATACTACAGTCATCGTTGAACAGAATTTTTCAATAGATAGCTGCCATATATAAAAGACATAGATAAACAGGACGGACCCTAGTTGATTTCTGATGACAGGAACCATATTGTCGATCAATGACCATTCCTGAGCGTTCTAGATATTTTATGAGCTCGATATTGATGGCTTTTTCCATTATTTTTGAGAAAACATATAGCAGTGCGATATATCTGTAAGTAAGGTACGGTATTCTGCCTTTCTTATGAACTGGTTGGACTATTGCAATTTTCCAGCTTGACGCGAATACCGCCTATTATAATGACTTAAATGAATTATCGGTGTTTGTTTGTGAACACATTCCTTGGGGATTATCGGCGGGATTAGGTCAGGTCCACTAGCTTTGTTGGCGTTAAGACATATGACTGGTAATAAACTTTTTGTTTTGGGGTTATTTTCCCAAAGAATTCAATGTAGAATTTTCAGGAAACATATCGGCGTTCGTGGGTAGTATTCCATATTCTTTGGTTAGGAGGGAAAATGAGTTGAAATTTTTTCACATCTGTGGCACAAGACCAAAACAAGCTGAACCTGTTAGGACACCCAACGAGTTTCGATCGTTTGGGGTTAAGGTTCGAGTTATCGGTGTCCAGGAGTTCAATAAAAAGAACCTCAGCCCAGTAGTTCACTTAAATAAGTTTCTTCATATCACTGATTACAAGTTTTGATGGTACTTTCTTTCTAACCTACCTACACTTCCGGAAAAACTGTGTTGGTTGTTTCGAAATGGTATTAGATTTCAATGAATTAACCAAGCAATTTATCATAACCTCCAATACAATATTCAATGCTCCTCAATTTTTTTTTACATGTACTTTTAACTTGACTGTCCCATATGGCAAACAACAGTTGGCAAATGAAAAATTAAAAATTGTATGTAAAAAATTGAGGTGTATTAAATATACAGGGAATTTAATAGTATACGTGATACTTTTTAACATTTTGAATTTTTTTTATGACGCAAAAACGAAATTTAAAAAAATAGACATGGCTGTATGGACAATTGAATACCCTTTGAAACGAGGTATCATTTGACCACCTATTTCATTTAAAAATTGGGGGCTAACTGTCACTTTGACGGGAGTAGAAAAGGGGCGATTTTTTTCATGTCACAAATTGTTATTTTGAAAAGATGAATTGATATGTAGAAAATCAATTTATCCGTTGATTCTGTGTATACAGTGTTTAAACACCTAATGGAATAAATCTATTATTTCTGACTATAAAGAAATTTTGGAAAAATCCTAGAACAATTCGATTTTTTTTCCGATGGACCAATTTTTGAACCCCACCCAAAATATTTAGGATTATCCGCACAATCAGTATAGTTTTCCAAATTTTGTTAGGGATCGTCATTCAGTGATGTCAGGTTTGATGGAAAAATGTCAAACGTCTACGGAAATATGGGTAAAAAAACCTGTTCATATATACCCAATGAGTGCGGCAGAGACTTTTAACCTTCTGAATCGTGTGGATACGAGGAAGATTTTTGCCCATATCTCCGCAGCTGTTTGTCATAATCCCATCAAACCTGGAAACCATGGAAACTAAGCAAAGTTTTCCCCGTATTGAAAAATGGTGATAAAAATCAAATAACGAATTACAGACCTGTTGCAGAAAGGTATTTGAATCAATTTTATATCTGAAAATGGTAGAATTCGTTGGGCCTACTTTATCGAATAATCAACACGGCTTCACATTAAAAAAATCGACAATTACTAACCTTATTCAATTTTCTCAAAGTGCAAATAAAGTGGTTGACCTTGCTGGACAACTAGATGTTATATAATAGAGACTTTTCAAAGGCATTCGACAAGGTCGATCACGACATTTTGCTCAATAATTTCTGTAAGCTAGGATTTTCAATAGAAATTTTAGAACTATGCGCGTCTTATTTAAGGGGCCGCCAACAATATGTGGTATTCAAGGGGGGTTGTTCGGAAAAATGCATTACTCGCTCAGGTGTACCACAGGGCTTGAATTTGTGGCCATTTTTCTTTCTATGTTTGATAAACATATTGCCAAACTGTATAAGATCATCAGAATGTTTGATTTTCGCAGACGATTTCAAATTATATAGAAAGATTAATCAAATAGATGATTGTCATATTCTACAAGAAGATCTGGAAGCAGTAGCAAATTGGTCAGAAAATAACAGACTACCTCTAAATATAGGAAAATTTTTTTCAGTGTCTTTTTTCAAAAAAAAAACATTCAATTCGAATATACTATAAACAATAATATTCTGGCTGATAAAAATGTTGTGAAACACCTAAGAGTTTACTTTGATACAGAACTCAATTTCAATTATCATGTGAATACAATAATCAATAGAGGGTATAAGGTATTAGGTTTCGTGATTAGGAACTCCTGTGGATTCACAGATATGAAAACACTGATAATGGTATACAACACTTACGCCAGGAGCATACTGGAATACGCCTCTATCGTCTGGTCACCGTATTACGAAAAATATAAAAATGAAATTGAAAAGATTCAAAAAAAAATCCTCAGATACCTCTACTTTAAAAAAACTGGAAATTTTTGCTTTGATATACCTTACGTGACGATTTTGAGAGATTTTAATTTCATTAAACTAGAGCACAGGCGAGAAATTGCTTTCGCACTATTTATGTACAAACTACTCAATAATGAGATTTATTCCACATATTTTTTAGGAAAATTAATTTACTGGCAAACTAATTATAATCACAGCACCACATCTCTATTCACTCTCCCCAAAGCTTACACTAATCTTGGCAAAAATGCACCTCTCCATAGACTGTGCAAAGTTATGAATGATTTAAATCCCACCATAATATCAAAAAAATCCTTCTTCTTTCAGAAACGCAATACTTTCAGGTTATCACAGATTGTTACATTGAAGATGATATCGAGCACATTGAAAATTACATATGAATCAAACCAATCGAAACGCACCTCTGTACTAACTAATCGGAAGTTATTTATAGATTTTTTTTCCTTTAATTAATAATTATTCATGTTATATATATATATATATATATATGTATATATTTATACAGACATGCTTCATTTGTCAAACACAAATTAAAAAAACAGGTAATGATAATATCCACTCTCAGAAACTGATAATGTAATAATTTTTTATATTATTTTATTTTTAATAGGTTTTGTAGCTCACTAAATTAATAAGTAATTGAAATTGTAATCAATTAATGGAATTTATTTTCTGTATATAAATAAAATAAAATAAAACCTGGCAACACTGGATTCGTAATGACGATCCCTAACCCAATATAGAAAAATATACTGGGTTTTCCATTTGAAAATACAACCAAAGTAATTTTTCAACAATTGGCCCATGGAAAAAGAAAATCGACTTGACCGAGTTCTTTTCCGAAATATCTTTGTATTCAGGAATAAATGATTTATTTCATTTGGCTTTTACACAATGTAAATAAAATGCAGCCGTAAATAGTTCCCGCTATTATTTTTTTAATGGTTATATATTTTTCAACCAAATTTGGAACACTTTTATGAGACTACAAATGCTACTTTTCACGATACCTGTCGTCTTTATGACGTCATTTGGGAAAAAAATTGAATTGGAATGTAGGTGACATGGTACCTCGTTTGGAAGGCATTTTGATTCTGTATCCAACAGTGTAAAAAATTTTAATTGTAGAAGAAGAGCAACCAGTTATGGATGATTTTGTGGTCGGAGGTCCCAAGTGCAGCACAAACTTCTATAATACTCATGATGATTGGTGGTGGAAAAAATATGTATCAATAATATTGACATATTGGTTGTTGACGTAAGAAATGCGTGTGAGTAGGTCATCTATCTGTTCTAAAGTTACGTGATACCGAAGGCATTATTTTGACGACCTGTCTCGTTTATATTGTTGTTAAATTTTAGCCAGGTAGAGTTTCTATTACGATGACTCACTGGGTGCTAGATGGTTTTGCTGTTTCAATTCGAATATGAATGGTGAAAACTTAAGAAACAACGCTATAGTTTGATTCTGCAGCAGAGGAATTTGGTCTGTTTGGTATTATCCAGCTTGAACCACCTTATGTCAAAGTCTTTTGGATTTGAACTCTTTGCGTCGACATCATAGGTTAGTTTCAGAGAAATGGTAAACACCACCTTCGAATCGTAATTAAAAATAAAGTTCTTAACCAATACAAAGAATGTGATCCATGTTGGTGAAGTATTTTAATTGTATTTCTGTGCCAGAATATCGAATTTTCATAACTCTTGGTGAATTGTTCGGTAGAGTGATATAAACGCTTCGTGTATACCTATTACTTATATGAAAGCCTTCGTCCCCTGCATATCAGTGTGACTTTCAAGAATTACTACTTCATCATTGCACCTAAAATATTCGGCGTTTCATAGGTACTTATATCTTGGTATCCACGAGGCATAGGTACCCAAGTTCTCTCCAGTTTTATATTCGCCGGGTATTTCAACGAAAAAATGTGTCAAAATGAATTGGTCCGTTAAATGTGAAAATTTGTTCCGCAGCATCAAAGAATGTCTTGTAGCGGCCTCACATCCTACCGTGGTAATTTAATATCGTGTTTCGATGCAAGAATGAGTATTTCCAAAAATATAATATAATAATATACAAAATAACATTCTTACAATCAGTGATGGAATAGTATTTATATTTCAAGTGAGTAAAGTGGTACTTTTTCCAACGAGTAGAAAATGTTGTTGAACGACGTTATAGGCTATAGTTAAAGAAAAAGATAATATTTTTTATCCAACTCATGACAGTTATGACTGTCATTATTAATGTCATTTTTTCAGACAAGTAAACTACCAAATAACACACTAGTGAGTTACAATCCATAAGTTATAATGAGTCATAACTGTCATGTGTTGGATAAAACATTGTATGTCGTGTGTGATGTTTCCTAAGTCACTTTAGAATTTATACCACTCGGCCTGGCGGCCTCGTAGTATAAATCTTTCTCGCGTGACTTATTTTCAACATAACACACTAGTACCATAAATAACTATTATTCATTTTGATTTCTACGAAAATATCAAATCTGCACTGTTCAGAGAGCATCGCAAAGATTTATTAAAATATGCAAGGAATTGCTGCATTTCCTGAACTTCTGATCTATATGCCTCTCGAAACACCTCCCTAGGCAAAGAGGTTCTAAGTTTCACTATTTGTTAAAAGAACAAGCCTTGTAAAAGAGACACTAACGATCCTTCATGAACACTCGTAGAGTGAACTCAAAGACATATCCTGCGCGGATAGAGGACAGCTATTACCATTATTTACCGTGTTGACTTACTGCTTTCCAATGGTCCATTCGACTTTCAGCTGCAATAAAATACGAAAAAACTACATTACTACCTCTGGTAGTCAGTGAGCCATCCACGCAATCATAATATGTTAGGATTGCCATCGAGACAATTCACATAACACTTTCTTGTTTTCCAACAAGGCATGTAGTTGTCTATCGTTGCCGATACATCTGAAAAAATTCCATCGTACAAAGTTTCGACATAATCTCCAATTCAAGAAATAAAAGGAAGCTACCCAAAACACCAAAACTGACCCTCTATTCTGCCTACTTCAATTATCTACTCGAATTGTTTACATTAAATCAGAAACTACCTGCTCTAACCTACTTGTTTCGTATTTGATGACACTTGGATTAATTATATTGATATAATAATATTTACTTTACCAACATATTTGAAACAATAAAAAAATTATTGTTGTAAAATAGCGAATAATAAACTAAATAATGATGACGAATGAAGACTAATGAATTATGAAGGGAAGAAATGTTCACTGTACTATGAACTTGAACAAAGGGCTTTTTGACTCTTCAAAATCCAAATAATTACACAAAATAAAAGTCATTGTGGAAGAAATCCCTGTTCATTAAATATTTATTGTTATTTGAATATTATTGAAGTGTTCCTTGTTTTTTTGAACGTTTTTTCATTTTGCTTTCCCTTCAATCTTCACATAAAAGTCATTGTAGAAGAAATCTCTGTTCATTAAATATTTATTGTTATTTGAATATTATTGAAGTGTTGCTTGTTTTTTTGAACGTTTTTTCATTTTGCTTTCCCTTCAATCTTCAATGAATCAGGAACCCGATAATATTTAACAGTTAAATATACAATATATATACAATATAATGAAAAATAATATCATCTTCGCCGCAGCTCCGGCACTGGGAGAAAAGGTGTCAATTTTAATTATTCATTACACAAAACACGTTCTATCGTCATTACAACAAAAAAGGGCTCTGGCTTTGTATTCTGTGGTTTTAATTTTCTCAAAATTGCCCATGCAATGATTACTTCAACCATAATCTGTAAAGTTCAATTAAAAATACAGGTTTTTTATTTCAATTATTATATGGACTCGTACCGCTGTTATTCCGGAATGTTTATTGGAAATGTGAGACGATTATTTGTGAGGTGACAGGGTTGCAATACTTATGACCACACAATTCTAAAGAAATGGGAGGCAAATATGAATTTACTTGAAACAACGTATTTGATGAGTAGCCAAACATTAATAATCATATCAAATAATGTAACAGTCATTCTAATTTGAATTAACCCGAAATTTTGATTTTGTAGTGTATATGTCTTTCAAAAATTAATATTTGAAATGGGAGGTAAATATGAATTCACTCGAAACAACGTATTTGATGACGAGTAGCCGTACATTAACAACCATATCAACTAATGTAACAGTCATTCTGATTTGAATTTACCCGAAATGTTGATTCGGTAGTGAATATGTGGTTCAAAACTTAATATTTGCCACCTTTGGTGTGAATATAAGTCAATAATATTAGGAACCTTTGATTTCACTCGACGCTCGATTCAGCAACAAAGCATTCTCAAGAGCTATAAGCTTACTGTGTAGTACGTAAGCTCTCCCTCAACTCATTCAAAGTAACTTTTACTTTATAACTCAAGATCGCGCGTCAATTGAAAGTGACGTAGTTTTGGTATTTTGGGTAGCTTCTATTTCCTGAAGTGAATATATCATATACAATGCTTCTGTGAAATTGGAGGAAGCAAAATTTGTATTTTGTGCAGAAATATATTCAATAAAAATGGTAGCAGAGAGCTTTCGACTAAACAGTCACCATCAGTGCTTACTCGCACTGATGATACTACTTTCGTGGTTCGAAGGACCATGGAAATAATTTGAAATTAGGACATTTATAGATTCACAAAATGTCCCAATTTTAAATTTTTTCCATCGTCCTTTGGACGCAAGATGTTTTTATGTTATTTTTTAACTCTTGTACACTTAACGAGAAAGCACTGATGATGTTTGGTCAGAAGCACTATGCTACGATTTTTATTGAATATATTTCTGAAATACACATTTTGCTGCCTTCAATTATATAACGTGCACACAGTTTTGAATTTTGAATATATAAATGTTATTGGTTTGCTTAGAATCATATTTTCATATAACTCGTATGAATACATATGATATCGTATAAATACAGATGGACTCAGCATCACTGTATCTAGGTAGTGACTGAGACCTTTCCGCAACCGTGTTGAAGAAACGGTTCAATAATAGAAAAAAATCGGAATTTTGAATAATGATGCAAATATCAACGTAGTAATGTAAATATCGGATGGTTTCGTGAGATAGTAAAAGTTATTGGCCTATCAGATTGCAAGAAATATTCCATAGATTAAATTATTAGATAAATATTCATCGATCCTTAGAAAATAATGTTTATCATGTATGGCAAAATTTAGGAAGAATAATACTTTCGATTTCAATGTATGGATAGCTGGAGATAGTCGACTGAAGGAAAAAGAGGAATTGAAAACGAATGTACCAAATAATGGTTATTAATGTATTCATAAGTACATGTATTTACATACGTCATGTGGCCGAGTGGTTAAGAACGTCGCGTTCCAGCCATTCATGCCGCTGGTCGTGTAGGTTCAAATCCTAGCGACTACAGATTTTTTTCTGATAACCCGAGAAAGTGCTAGGAATCGCACGTTGGAATGTAAGACCTCGTTAATCCTTGGCTCGCACAAGTTTCGGCCTTTGAGGGTTGCCGTTTGTAAAGAGACGACAGCTGGTTAACGGAAAAATAATTTTAACATTTTTTTGCAATAAATATATGAATATTGTGAAGAATATACCCTTCGCAGCAACATTC
This sequence comes from Chrysolina haemoptera, assembly GCA_958298965.1. Lineage (NCBI taxonomy): Eukaryota > Metazoa > Arthropoda > Insecta > Coleoptera > Chrysomelidae > Chrysolina > Chrysolina haemoptera. Next base: position 26,357,416 of record OY282586.1, on the reverse strand, counting down.
AACGCATATTAATAAATTTCACAAATACGAAACTTTTAATCTATTTACGATAATGTGCAAACAAAATCACTTTACAGGTAACCGAACTAACATTCATTCCCTAAAGAGAACTTGGAATACTCTCAGATCTCTAGAAGTTTCAAGGGAGAAGGACAATCCTGGAATCCTGAATGATTTGAAAGACGTGAATTGTGTCAATTCATACTTCAACACTATATCGCAGTATGATTGGTCTGTATACTAAACTTCTCTACTCGACCGCTACAAAGAAAAAAGAATATGTTTTTATCTTCCACTGCAAGTGCCCACACTGTCAGAAAATCTCTGTGCAGATGATACATCTTTTTGAAAACTATTTACTGAACCACATCACCCACATTATCAATTCTGTAATAACTTCTAGACAGTTTTCTAATATGTGGAAAAGCAGTCTAGTCATACCTCTGTCAATGTAACACACCCTCTGTCTTATCAGACCTCAGACCAATATCCATTTTCCATTCCCCTTCCAGAGTGATGGATATGATACCTACTGAAGACCCAAATCAATATTTTTGTAAACGAACAAAAAATTATTTATTCGGTACATTCAGTATTCAGATCACAACATAGTACTACCAGAGCACTGAGTTGTGTTTAGTATTACTTGATTATAGTAAAGCGTTCAATACCATCGACCACAAAATTATTTGTGAGAAATTACTCATTTTTCATATGTAATTCAGAAAGTGTAACTTGTAATTAAGATTAGTAAAATGTAATTCAGAAAATGTTAAAATTCAGAAAGTATAATTTGAAATTCAGATTTGTCATTGAATTTCAGAAACCGTAACATGTAATTCAGATTAGCAAATTGTATTTCAGAAAGTGTAACTCTAATTTCAGATTAGTGAGTTGTAATTCAGAAAGCGTCAATTGTAATTTAGAAACCATCACTTGTAATTCAGAAACGATCAAAGATCTGTTAAGTAAGAGTATATAGGGAATATAAGAACAACGAATTATTTATTAACATCAATATACAAGTAACGATATTTATCGGCCAACAGGCATGTCTTGTAATGCTACATAGAGTTACGGCATCTTTTGTCTGGTCAATTATATGCTCAAGATACACAAGTCGTTGTTCTCCGACACCCGGACCTTCAACTTGTGGAATTCGAAGATTGCTGTTGTTGACACTTTCTAAATAACAACTCATGGCACGCTTTCTGAATTACATGTTACATTTTCTGAATAACAACCCACACTTTCTGAATAACATGTTACATTTTCTGATTAACAATTCAGTAATCTGAGTTACTTACAATTTACACAATCTGAAATACAACTTACTTATCTGAATTACAAGTTACAGTTTCTGAATTTCATTTCACCAATATGAAATTCATTTAACGTTTTCTGAATTGCAATTTACTATTCTGAATTACAAATTATACTTTCTGAAATACATGTTATACTTTCTGAATGACAAATGAAAAAGGTGTAGTCGCTTGTGCATTTCACCTTTCAAGGCCATATGATGGTACAAGAGCAACCCGCAAATGGTTTGGAGCTTCGATGGTAGAGCATATATATTCTGGTTGGTATCAACGCGAAGTAATGGAATTTACACCTCATAGACGTACTACTACTACCTCAAAATATGACCCATACAATGTTGATATTCCTACGTCTATGGTTGTACTCAAAAACAGCACGTGTACATTGTACTAGCGATAATGCTGCAAAGCGGATCGTTTGAAGCTCACCGTAGTTTATAACATTGTTTTTCAAAGCGTCAAAATAGATTTCACTCTGACAAAATTATAGTTATAATTCACAGAGTGTGAAAGGAATGAAGGGTATGGAGATTTTCTTTGAAGAATTGAGTCAGCCTTCCGTATACGACATTCTATTACTTCGCCTTAATACCAACCAGACTAATGTGTTTTCAAAAAAAAAAAAATACTACATGAAAGATACTACATGTAATATATATATCAGTGATTTCAGTAAGTGTTAATATTCAGGCGTCAATTGACGATGAACATTCGGCGATATTGGTCCAATATTTAAAAAATAATATTGGTGTAATATTTTCGAAGCAACATTGGCCTCAAAATCTTAAGCAATATTGGTACAATATCGCTGTAGGACACTTACCTCGACACTTACATTATAATATTAATGGTAAAATATTGGCAAAATATTCAAACGTAATATTGGCGAGATAAAATTATAATTATTTCGGGATATTGGTACAATATTACTTGGACACTATACAAATAATATTAGTGAAATATTGTGGAAGCAATATTGGCCTCAAAATATTTAGGGATATTGGTACAATATCATTTGCATATATTGGTAAATTATTCAAAGTGAATATGTCGCCTTGGAAACATTGTTGAAATATTTCCAGAAAATGTCGGATAATTTGAAAATTCTACAATTTCATTTCTACTCCAATTAACCACTGAGTAGATTGACTTGTTAACGCATTGTGAGAAGCCTTATTTAATATATGTTACTATGATTCAGCTGTCGTTCCATATATGGGGCCACCTAGCGGTTTCTTACCCAAGTTTGATCATGATTCATTTCAATAGTGTTTATTGAATATTCTACAAATATTCAAATTTCAATGATAGTAATAAATGTATTTTGTAATATTGTATCACTATGGTCTTTCAAATATTGGCGTGAGGTTTTCGTAACAATCTCAATCAATATAGGGTCAATAATTTTTCGAATATGGATTAAATAATATTCCACCAATGTGCTATAAAACTTGGATATACAATAACGTTTTTTATCTCTAAAATCGATATGAGAGTAATAGTGAAATCGCAATATTGGAGCTAGATGCGGGAAACAATATGTAGGCAATATAACTCTATCGATATCGGTGAAAATTATTGTACCAATAATGACCCAATATTTTATAAATCAATATACATTCAGAACAGGTTGAACCAACCAATATTATCAATGAAATATTGTTTTTCCAATATGCATCCATATTGATTCAATATTATTTTTACATTTACAATATATCCATATTGGCCCAATATGAAAACAAGATTCAGCCAACATCAGGTGCTACCTGGGTTAATAATGATTATATACATATATTCTAGAGCATTTGTGGGATTGCTGTCAAATGAATAAATGTAGTTGAAAAAAGATGGAATACATACCTAGGTGATAATGAATGATAAAATGAGAAAAAAGGTGACAGATTCTGATTTAGATGGTGATTTCGTCCTAATTTTCCCAAAATTGAGTGGATATGTGTACATTTTCCTGATATTACTCTGATCAGTTCTTTTATTCATCGACTGTTCATCACTATTATTGTTAACCATTTCAATCAAAATTATTTGAGAAAGATTAGTTTTTTGCACTGCACTGTTTGGAAGCTTTGATGTAGTAATGAATTTACTCGAGTTTTATTACAACACCCGAATCACTATTTTTAACACCTCGAAACGTGATTCAATTACCAAGTGATCATCTTCCTCAGTTTAATCTTCCTCTTGAAGATGATCACTTGGTGATTGAAACACATGTCGTATATTCAAAGATTAGTTTCCTTATTGAAAATTTCTATATTTTTGTGATACACTTTATGGTCTATTTTGTAAACTTTCTGCCAAAGCACACGAATTAACATTTCGTCTACAGTCGTTTTATGGAAAATGATGCCATACTAGAAATCTGACCAATATATCGACACCTGATATGAAAAACATTGTGACTAATTTCAGGAGTTTCCAGGAGAGCAAGTTGAAAAAAATACCCTATGTTTTTATTTGTAACTCTTTTATATTCCGATATATCTGTCATCTTTAAGAACCTCCCTTCATATTTTTTTTCCTCTTTCTACTAAAAGCAACCATTTTGCTGTGAAACTAACGGAAATACTATTTCAGCCGAGTTACGATATGTTTTATTTTGTTAAGTTTACGTGAAAATCATTGTAGTTAATCCGTAAATACAATATCACTTACATTAAACTCGTTCACTGCTATGGATTTCAGTAGAAAGTGAGTGAAAAGTAATGGAGAAAACACGTTGTATTTTCCACTATTTCAATAATTCAAACCTAGAGTTTCACTTACTCAATTATGTGATTTTAAAAACTATGTAGTATAATATAAATTCAGTATATGACGAACTTGAACAGTTTTAATTTTCGTTAAGAGTGGAGGACTCCACTCCGTCTTTCCTATCTCAAACGAGTCTCTTGAAGACTTCTTAGGGTTGCTTGTAAAGGTGCAGGCGATGCAACCGCTGTTTTTTTAAAATATTAATTTTCCATACACTGGTATATAATTTTTTTTTCTCTTCAACATTCGTTTTCTTGGGTAATGTTTTTTACTGTCGATAGTTGGAGCCCTGAAACGCTGGCTGCCGTCACTTATTTGGATAAGTTACCGACGTATAGTTTGAATTCTCATCCGTGCATAACATCACAGGTAAAAAGGTGAGGGTTTCGATTACCCAGTTCGCACAAATCTTCATCAAAGACTTGTGACGGTTGCTCGTAAGGGTAAGGCCGTTGTCGGAATTTTTTTTTTTTTAACTTTATTCGATTTTTGAACTAACTCAGCGGAGTGAAGATGCAACTTTCATTGAAGGCAAGATTAACTTGATGCAGAATCTGAAAAATATAAATATATATATGCATTTTATCTCGAAGAATTCTAAAATGAAAAAAAAATATTTTTGATTATGTGAGTGAAAAAATCAAAGGGGCAGGTAAACCATGTAAATACTCGAAAATGCTGTTAAGAAAATATGTTTTAACTGAAGAGGATTCTCATTCTGACTAACAACTCATAATGGATTCTGCAATGATACTCACCCCTATGATTTGGGACATACCTACTCTGAATTATCGGGATATAAAGGTTCTCCATTTTTCCTTTCGGAATGCATTAAGTTAGATCCTAATATAAATGAGTTCGACATTAAATACAAAATGATTAAAACAAATTGCAATTTATTTTTTCATTGTAGTTTCACAAATCCCGAAATACTTTCCAAGATGTTCTGATATTTACTTTCCTCATAACAACCCAACTTATAACGATATTTTTTTAACGGGAATTGTCACTCACATTATCAATGTGTCACAACTTACAATTAATTCATAATGGGGAAAATATTAATTTTTTTCAGAATAATATTGTATCGTACATTGCAATGTTTTTTATATGAAAAAAATTCAATTATTTGAAATTGTCCCATTTTGTAACTTGAGTAATTGGTTAAGTATATAGAAATTTCCTCTTACAATGAAACTATTTTCCTAAATTTTATCAGATCCATTCGAGATATAAATATGATTTTTATATCAAGATGGAGCTTACTGCTTGCTGCTTACTGCTTGCTGGAGTATGCCCCAGTTCGAACCGTTAGAGTGACATGTAAAAAGGCACCATGCTCACGCCTACACTGAAACTCATGATGAGTCTTAGGGATGAAGCTTTGCGAAAGTGAAAGACTACTGAAAACGTCCAAAATTGGCAACAATATTACTCAGGACTGAAGTGAACCATGCTATTAAGAGAGAAAAGCTGGCATATCTATCTACTTATCTATCAGTTATCATCCCCAAATGATATAAACAATTTCTTCATTTCTGCCTCGCGAGACGACAACAATGGTTGTGACAATGATACCCTTGACGTCTCTTTTCCAATAATTCATTGAATGGCGATGTTTCCAAGTCCACATTCTCGTTGATGCCCGAAAATGATGCTTATGAATAATTGTTTTTCATTAAAACCAATGCAGTAGGTTTACGATAAACATAAAAATAATATTACACTGCTGTCCCGGAATTAAACCTGTAAAATACATATACAATTTCTGTTTGCTCAATAATGTTTTTCCCAGCGTATGGAAGAAAGCTGATACCATTACTAAAAATCCGTCTTCTGAAGTGTTCGGAGATTTACGGCCAATAAGCATCTTAGGCACATTGTCGAAGTGTCTGGAAAAAATCATAGATAAACAGATAAGACAAAATTCCTGTGAAAATTTTTTGCTCAATCTGAAATCCAATGAAATTAGTTAAATTGAGGTCATGTTATAATACAATCAATAAGAACAACATTACACTGATAACAAACCCAATGGTCTGTTTTCACTCTAATGCACGTTGCTATGGATATACATATTTTGATTTATTTCGATTTTGAAGTTTCAAATATTCAATAACGTCAAAATGTCAGTGATGTCATGATTTGGTTGTAATACTGACGAGAAGATTGATGAAATTTTCTTATCAAATATATCAAAATAAACTGTTTCCAACAACAAATTTGTATGGAAATCATTTATAGACTAATGCAATGTTACAAAGTATCGATTAGCAAAAAATTTTCTATTCGAATAACCCTCGAACATTGATAAATATAACAACTTCCTCAAGCTTGATGCTTATAGGAAACAGACCTCCGCCTTCAACAACAACAAGCTTTCGGAATCTGCTATAATAATTATCAATGTCCTTGGGTTATTACTACTGATAATTACATCTTCCCCGTTAACCAATCTGGGTTTCGCCAGGGTCACAGCTGTGCCAAGATAACAGATGATATATATATATATATATAGTGCTGTGGATGATAACAAAGTATGTGTTTTTGTTTCAATCGACTATTCGAAGGTAGTCGATATGGTATGTCATCGATTGTTGGTCTCGATTTTAGGGTATCTAGGGTTCTCGTCTGACTCACGTACGATGATCAGAAACTATCTAACAAACAGGTCTCAGACTGTACCCAAATATCATCTAACTTCGCAAACTTGGTATGTGATGTACCACATGGATCCATACTTGGTCCATTGTTGTTTGCCCTATATGAATCCCAACTCTAATCTTTTTTCGGCAAGCAGGACGTTGCATTAAGATGAATGAAGACTTCAATCAATTAGTGACCGAATCAAAAAAATTTTGCTTGAAAATAAATTCTTTCAAATCGAAAGCGTTACTCTTTGGAAAAAAAGCAATTCGGGAAAGGTTAGCACCTTCAATACACTGTGCCATCAGCAATAACCCATTGAATTTATTTTCTTGTGAAAAAAAAATGGATTTGCTGCTTGATACCGATTTTAGATATAAAAAGCATATATCCTCGATGATTCAAAAAGCATTTTATAGTTTTAAAATGATATTTTCCAATAGAAATTTTTTAAGTAAACACTGCAAAACAATTCTGTATGACTCTTTGGTGTTATCAAGATTCGATAATACAGACTGAGTATATGGACCGACATTATTCGAAACTGAATGTAAACGTATTCAACTCATACAGAACTCATGTGTTCGTCTTATCTGCGGTCTACGCAGGCGGGACCATATATCGGCTCCTTTGAAGAACACTGGTTGGCTTAACATGAAAGAGAGACGCTTATTAACATTAACAAATTGGAATATTTGTCAACCACCTGAATATTTTTTAAATATTGGGGGAATCGGAAACATAGTACGGGTGAGTCAGAATGAGACCTAAGACAGTGATTCCACGACATAGATTTCATCAAATAATATTATGATGAATGAAGAATTGGAGTTGTCGGTTTCATTCTGACTCACCCATACTATGTTTCCGATTCTTTCAACATTGAAAAATGTTCACGGAGTTGACACATTTTCTGATATATTGTAGAAAATTTGCATTATGCGATTATTGCACATATGAAAATACGTTGCTACTCAGAACAATTATCTCAGAAACCTCCACTTCTCGGCACATGGAATGTGACTTATAGGTCGACTATCACATTTTCAAAGAAAATGTGAAAGAAAATGTGACTACATACCATTATAACTGGTTTACGAAAATAAAAAATTATAACTTTTAATTATCACGTTAATAAACCTTTATTAGTGTACCAAGAGATTTTTTCCTTCAGGAGTTTTGGGGAAAAATTAAATCAATTTTTTTTTCGTACTTCTGACACCCTGTATCTCAGAGGGAATGCATTTTACGACATACCTTGAACTGAGGTGAGGAATCTGTAGTCAGAGTTTGTCGGTCTTATTCTGACTCACCCTGCATGTATGTTGAATCCGTATAGTAGTGAAAAAAAATATATTTCTTCGTTCCTAATATTGCTATCACTAGTATTTCATTTCATTTGTTTTATTTATTGTGATAATTCTTTCCATAGTTTTTTTTTTTTGCTCTACCACTGATGAATTAAGTTTGTGGGATATTTTATTATGTTACTGAGAGTTATTTTTTTATCTACTTATTTTGTACAATTTTTTCAACCTGTAACCAATGAAAGCGATATTATTATTATTATAATATTTATTATCATGATTCTTTTCGAATTTTCCACTCATATTCTAGATCTACCAGTCATGGTAGTGAAAACGGTTCAAAACACAATGATACAAGCAAGAGGGCAACCACGACATAAGCAATTTACATAAGACGCAGGGAGTTAGAAGCTCAGATTAATGCTGATGAAGAAATGGCTCAAATCTTCACCAAAGAAGAGGAATTATTAGCCAAAAGGAAGGAGTTGAATCAAAGAATGTTGACGAATCGGCTGTAATTAAAAAAGGTATCCGAAAATGGAAGTTACCACGAGAATACTCAAGTAGTGGATTTTCTTCAGTAAATTCGTTCAAAAAGGTCAGTAGTTGGTTAAATACTCATGAAATTTCTAATCCTGGACAAAAGGAAAAGATTGCTTATGATTTAAATAACTTGAATTTAACAGGAGATATTCAACATATTTTGGCAAGGCAAAGTGTCGATAAAGATTTACCTATATTCACAGGAAACGTTAGGGAATGGCCAAGTTCTTATTGTCAATACTTATCTTCTACGAAAGTTTTGCGATTATCAGATGAAGAAAATCTATCTAGGTTAATGTTTGAGGTGTGCTATAGAGGGTTTGCTATTGTCATGTTCAGCAATTTATCCAATTATTGAAATTTTGACTAGAAAGTTAGACCAGATCTCATTGTGAGATCTTCGGTTCAAGATGCAGAAAATCTTCCTAGTAACTCTAGTAATGATTTTTTGATGTTAACTGAAAATTACAGGAAATCTACAGGGAATGATGTTTCAGCCGAAGAAATTGTGAAAGTGGATCAAGAAACGCAGGTTGTGGCTCATACTCCCAGAGAATGAAGTTCTTCTGCGTATTGTCCTCTTCATAATAAAATCGCAGCACAGGGTGATGAATATTTTTGCTCTCTGCGATGAAGCATCGACTGTCTCGCTTTTGGATGAAGACGTAGCAAATAACTTGGGAATAGAAGGTGTTGAAACAAGTTTGGCACTCAGATGGACAGACGATAGTACCAAGAAACGACTGGAATCAAGAAAAATTGGGTTTGAAATTGCAGGTTAGGATAATATTTTTCATAAACTGGAAAATGTTTATACAATGAAGGATGTGGATTTACCAGTACAGAGCATCAGCACGAAAAACTTATAGAATAAATAGTCATTTGAAAAAAGTTAGTTTTCCTAGTTACAGGGAGACTCAACCTAAACTTTCGATAGGACAAGACTATTGGGACTTGATAACTAGCAGGGAAATTATAGAAGGCCCCAGGAATGCTTCAGCTCTGTAAAGAACAAAACTGGGATGGATTGTTTATGGTAATATTCAACTATATAGGAATAGAATCGACAATAATGTAGTCCTTCACATAAAACATGAATTTGAATATGATGAGTTACATGAAGAAGTCAAAAAATACTTCTCTTCAGAATGTTTTGACGAAAGAGCAGAAGAAATCATGAGAGCTGTCACAAGAAGAATAGGAAATAGAGGGAAAACTGGAAAAATAAAAATGTGGTTCTGCCTGAAAGTAAAACAGTTGTAATACAATGTTTGCAGTATTTAGAAAAAAGAATGAAAAAAGACAAAGAATTTGCAGAAAGATACAATAAGAAGATTAACGAATGAGTAGAGTATGGGGTACTCAAAATTAACTCTATAGGAAGAAGTCGAATAACGAAATGAAAGAAATTGGTATTCACCTCATTTTGCTCTAGTAAACGAAAATAAACCAAGAAAATTACGTTTTGTTTTCGAAGCTGCTTCCAAAGCTGAAGGTGAAAGTTTAAATGATTTTTTGTTGAAAGGTTCCGATCTGTACAATTCTTTAGTTGGAATAATATAGAAATTTAGGGAGAAATATTTTGCATTTCCAGCGATGTCTCAGAAATCAGATATATATATATATATATATATATATATATATATATATATATATATATATATATATAATATATATATATAGGAGAGAGGTAGTCTTTGCTGACTCGTTAAGATCAAGCTAGGGAAACTTGTTGGGTAAGCAGCATGCAGGAAGTATACTCTTATAACACCTTATTCCAATATTTCGACAAGTATTATTGTCATCATCAGGTAAAGCTACAATAATGTTAAAACTATAGTGAAAACAATTGACAACTGTGGATTCTAAACTACTTACGTGTTGATGAGATTGATTGCAATAGATGATATAAAAAGACGTGTACAGTAATTAAACATATTGAAAAACAAGTTATGAGATAATCTTAAAGGTAATCGTCACACATTATTAAAAACTCAGTTGTGCATAAAGTCTAGTTCTATTCAATTTTATTGAAATGGATATCATACCGATGTCACACCGGTTGATCGGAAAGCGTGGAAAAGAAAGAAAATTTATTTGCTGTTATGTATACAAAGTGAAGTTTGTTAAGGTACGTTCCTGCATGGAACTGTACTAGAATCTGAAATTAGACAGATTGAACCACTCAGAACGAGAAAAGTGTACATCATATATATATATCAATCTGCACAAAGATTCCTTTGGAGAAACGAAGAAACCAAAAATTTGGAAACGTATACCGTACAGGTAATGATTTTTGGAACCATATGTTCACCTTACTCAGTTCAGTACGTGAAAAATCAAAATACACTGGAGTTTTAACAAGGGTATCCAAGAGCAGTCACTGAAATAATGAAACGTCATTACATGGATGATTATTTAGATAGTGTGAAAACTAGAGAAGAAGCAAAACAACTGATTCAAGAATTTCTCATGATACACGAAAAAGGAGGTTTCAAACTCAGAAATTGGATAACAAATGATGAAGAAATATTTTCAAGCATTCCAAGTGAACTGAGAAGTAGTGAGAAGATTTTTGGAAACGAGGGAGAATCACAAAGGATTTTAGGAATGTTATGGAAGCCTAACAAAGACAAACTAGCTTTCTCAATGAAATTTTATAAATTGAATAAAGATTTATTGATCGGTAGAAAGATACCCACAAAAAGAGAAATGCTAAGAATAGTAATGTCAATTTTTGTCCCACTAGGATTATTGGGATATGAGAGCAAAAATATTGCTACAGGAAGACGAAGGGAGAAGAAAAGAAACACCAGCGAGGAGCAACCTCAAGGCACAGTCTACTTGCCATACATTGAAGGTGTTACTAACCGAATTGGAAAAATCCTAAAGAAGGAGAAAATCAACATCGCCTTCAAACCAACCAAGAAAATATCGGAGTATCTGAGATCAGCAAAAGACAGCAGATATCCACTCAAATCAGCGGGAGTTTACAGGATTCCATGTAATTGTAGTAAAGTTTATATCAGTCAGACGAAAAGAAACATTGGTACCCGCCTAGTTGAGCACAAGCGGAGTTGTCGATTGGGACAGACCAAAAAGTCCGCAGTCGCTGAACACATTTAATTTAAACCAAAAAAGACCACGGCAAAACCCGGAAACCAGCCAAAACAAATATGAGTCATTTTTCTTCCTGGACTAAGCTTATAAGATCAACTACTATGTTTATAAATTTGTGAGGTAGCTGATATTCAAGAAAAATGGTGAAAAAATTCCAAAGGGAAATTTTAAACTGGAAGAATTACAAGAAGCTGAAAAATGGTGGTGTATGGAAGTACAGAAAACATATTTTGGAAAAGAAATTGCAGACTTAGAAAATAACAGAAAGTTGGAGAAAACAAGTAAACTTTTTCAACTGTCTCCAATGATTGAGAAAGGTTTGACTCGAATGAACGGAAGGACAGACTCTTCTCCAGAACTTGAAGAAGAAACGAAACATCCACTTATTTTGGATAAACAACTATTTATTTCACTTCTTGTGGAACATTATCACGTTAAATTCAAGCTGGACTTCAACTACTCGGAGCCCGAAGACTGATTACAAGAATACTGAGGAATTGCAACCTTCGTGAACTCAAGAGAGCCAAACCTGCTTATCCTGAAATGGGTCAGATACCAAGAGATCGATTGACGAAACGTTTGAGACTTTTCACGTATGTAGAAATGGACTCTTTCGGACCGTTAAGTGTTAGTATTGGAAGAATACAAAAAAAAAATATGGTGTTTCATTCACATGTCTGTCTATTAGAGCAGTACATATAGAACTTGCTGAATCATTGTCAACTAACTCAGCTATTCTAGCTCTGAGCCGATGAAGAACTCCGTCAGCAATTAAAAAAAAACATAGGCACTATAGAGAAGCAATTTCTATCGCAGGAGATAACATGAAAGTTCATACCACCAGCCAGTCCCAATATGGGATGAGCATGGAAAAGATTGATAAGGTCTGTAAAAAATTGATTTTAAATAATTTTGAAAGAGAAATCCCCAAGACCGAAAGTTCTTCAGACTGTTTTATTGGAAGTAGAACATATTGTTAACAGCCGCCCATTAACGTATGTTTCCTCCAGTGAAGAGGACCCAGAAGGTTCATGCCCAATCATTTTCTCATTGGGACGTCCAGTATAGTGAAAGAAGAGTTTCGAACCAAAAGTGAAAATAAATAAGATCTTTTTTTTATAGCCAACCAAAGAACAAGAGTTTGTACATTGTGCTGGCCCTTCTCGTTGGATATATTTGAAGAAGTATCCTTTTATAGGTGTGTATTTGAACAGCTTGAAATATCTCTACAGAGTATCCTTTTGACCTGTTGCAATCCCCAATATTAACTAGTTGTTTTTATGAAAAATAACATTCTACCAATATTTCACGTGGTCTGTATAATTAACAAGGAATACCATGAAAACTATATAAGACTATAATGAATGATGAATTCAAAATATCTCAGAACTATTGAAGAGAATGTTTTCTGTCTGGAAAGTTAGGTTTGAGTTCGAGTCGTCTGATAAGTTCACAATTTGCACTTGGTTTTGTAGTTCCGAAATTGGGTCCAATTGCTTGATTGGTGGATCGGAACATGTTGGGCCTATAGGAAAATCCTAATAATTTTCGTATTGATTTGGTTCTGAATATTGAAGTTTATTTTTGTTATGCAGAAGTACGAGCACCTTCTGGCTTTGCACAGCCATGCAGTGAGCAGTATTACACACATGGGTGAAAGTATTTAAAAATATTTGGTGACCATCATTAATCCAGTAACGACAGACAAACTCGAGCAAAAAGTAAAGAATGCATTGTAGCACTCTGAAACTTGGCACATAACATCTCGACATCATGTATTATTAGGAAAAAAACTTGTTTGCCAAAAAATCAGGGGTGAAACCAAAAAAATTTCATTTAAAAAAAATATATTTTTCTTCGTTGTTATTTCAGAAAGATTTATCAAAAAACGATTTCGATAGGTTGAGAGATAATTCCATTCTCCACAAGAATGATATTCAGTAATACCTTATGAAATACGCTCGTTTTCTCAGAAAACGTGGTTTAACGCCGACGTCACATTTCATGCTAGCGTTAACCCACCACTGTCAGTTCAGGCAGGGCCAAAAATTAGATTTGTCATAACTTTGCTAAAAATTATAGTAAAAGGAAAAGAAAAAGTGCATATAGTTCTTCATGCAAATATAACATATGAGTACCTAAGTACCTAAAATGTGTTTTTTCCCACTTCACATAACCCTTCTACGATATTTACGGATGATCAGAAAGTCATAGATATTTTAGTTGATATGAAATAATTATACTGGAGCAGGAACCAGTACCCTCCTTGGACCATATGCACCAATTTAAGGCTAGTGAGACAAGTCTCACTTATACATGCCAAATAAAAAACAGGGTTTTACTCCTGCCTCAGTTCTCAACTCACTCAATGGGTTGCTGCTTTAGTATAATAATTCCATATTCACTAAATTGTTCACGATGTTTGGATCACTCGCAAACATCTCCGTGAAGTGCGACAAAACACATTTTTGGTGTTGCGCAAGCTGTCAAATGGGATTGGTATTTGATTTGGATGATGACGACGATCAACAGCATGAAAGTACTGAGAGCGCAGGCGTCAGTTCAGTCGCACAGACGCAGTCAAGGAGAGCACACACCAATCATACGCTCTCTCTCGAGCATACAATTCCTCATATCTCAAGGTCATCATGTTGTGGAAACAAGTGTTCGACGAGTACAATCATCCAAAATTCGATGAATCCATCCAGAGAGTGGAGGCTCGAACGTATCATCCGTACGTCAAATCCTTCAAAAATAATGACATTGTCGAAATCTTGATTTAAGAAAGTGACACAAGGATTCTGATGAACGACGCTTTCGTCTGTATAGAGGGCACTCTAGGCAAAACTGCAGGAGATGGCAATGTGCGATTCGTCAATAATGCTGTAGCATTTTTTTTCGAATCAATGTACTATGGAATCAACGGCAAAAAGGTGGACTCTCTCCGCTTGCCGGGTATAGTGAGCACCCTGCGAGGTTATACTTGTTAAACAGACGCCGATTTTGGACACTTGGCCACTGCCGGATGGACGTATCCAGGTGGAGATATTCGCAACACCAACGACGGCTTGTTCGCCATGTGGATTCCGCTTAAGCATCTGTATGGCATATTCCACGACTACAGATATGCCACAATCGGACGACAGTATATCCGTTCGGTGAGAAGCAGAAACGACAACAACCGTATGGTTATAAAAGAGATTGCAATCCGCAAGTCGCAACCACAGAAGCCCTGACGATCAATAGCATCGTGCTTAGAGTGGAAAATGTCATTCCCAATGATGACATTCGCTTGCAGCTGCTTCAATCCATTAAGACTGACAAACCTGTGGTCATCTCATTCCGCAAGTGGGATATGTACAAACTGCCTATATATGGTCTGTCAAAACTTTTACGGCATTAGAGAGTCCTCGATTCGTCATTGTCGCCTTTCAAACAAATCGAATGGATAACATTGATTGAGATTTCAGCTACTTTGACCACGTTGACATCAGAGACAAACATCTAACGTTGAACAGTGACAATTACCTGCATGAACGCATGCGCTTTCAAGGCCTATACGGAATTCTACGCAAGCAATGTGAATTGTTTCCAGGAACGCCCTCTGCTGGATTACGATGCATTCAAGGACCGAGCCGACATCTTAATGATCGATTGCTCACGGAGAGCAGATCACCGTCGATGTTAAACTTGATAGTCGTGCATATTGTGTAACAGTGCACGATTTTATCATAGAATACTTGCCTTCAAGTGGCATTGTACATGTACGTCGTCTAACATAAGACAAAACACTTGCCTTCAAGACACATCATATGTCATCTGTCATCTGTTAAAATAGCGAAATCGGCGGTAGAGTGGGGGGTGTTGGCTAAATGCACCTAAGAGAAAGCAAGAGCCAAAAACTAGAGGGAGTGTGGGGGGAATCCTTCCTCCGCACAAGCATAGACAAGTTTGCCCTCGCCACCAGCTCAGTTCTCAGTCAGACTTCCAGGATGAAACTTGTAACGTACAGTATTCAAGGTCTACCATACCCGGCGAGTTCCAGCCAAAAGAACTCGAAATCACCGATGGTCAGTGCACGAATCACTACGTTCTGAAATCGGAAGTGTCGTTTCGAGCCCTGAGTGCCACTGACAAACAGCAAGTGCGATACCTCGAAAGAAATTATCACGGAATGCCATATTCCACCGGGTGTATCGACTCCTCGTAGAAGTGCTCCAGCCCATCCAGTATTTGGGGAAGTGTCACCGCTATGCCTCCAGCATACCGCCGCAGTATCCAACGAAGTTTACTGTGCTCTAAGACATTGCTTTACGGTGTGATCATGGGTCTCGAATCAATTGATATGGTAGTGAGTGACTCCGTCGGCAGCACCAGCAGTGCCCACAGAGACTCTATACAGCGTCACCTAGACAATCTAAGAATGTTGAAGTGTCAGCTGAATACCAGCGCAAAATACAGACTTCCGAACGCTTCCAAAACATACACATTGATGATGAAAAATGGGCGCAGGTCTTCACCAACTCGAAACGTTTCGAGGGCCGGAACGACAGCTCATCGCCACCGCCGCTGAAGAAACGACGTATTGATATTTAAATTTTTGACATGTATCATTATTATTATGTATCAATAGATGTATTAAATTAATTTTCTAGGATTTTATTTTGTTGGATGAATGAGAGAGAGAGACAGTATATGTTTCCATCTTATTTCAGTTTGCAGGGAAATATGCACGCCTTTCCTCGCAAAAATTATATAAGTTTGAAAAATATACAACGAGAGAGTCATTTCGTGTGTTTGTTTGAACGATCACACACACATACGAAATGTCTTTCGAGAAAGGACCACGCACACTCCTTATGCAAAAAGTCTTTCGGTCAAATTTTCCAAATATTTAGTATGTTGTTGAACTCTGCTTCCTGAACAAAAGTTACCATGGGCACACAAAAATTCTATGTATAGTTTACGAGATACAGAGTGTTGAAGTTGTAAGATCGAACTTTCAGGCCATTATTGGTTGAACTTTATTGCTAGGAATATCACAAAATTATTGGTGGATTTTCAATCTACACCATACTACTATACTTGGCCAGTGCAATGTTATGTTTTCAAGCATTTTTTAAAACTATATACAGGGTAAATCATGACTTTTTCCGAGTTACACAAAATGAAAATAATTTCAGAATGGAGCATCAACGTCATGAGTCGGATCGTATGAAAATTGAATTTTCTGTGTTCAGTATATCCGATAAGATTCACTGATTCCAAAAAATATGATTTTTCCTTAAATATACAGGGGAGATTGAAAGTATAAGTGTATCTGTTATATATTCTTTGGATTACATGATTGGATCAAGTCAGTGCACCAGTTATATGTGCCATGTAGCCACTTGACAGGACGTAAATTTTGAATATTATACAGTGTGACTTAAGAATACACGAGACTAATATTACCTAAAATTAGCGAAATACCCTGTATAAAAAAAAACTAACCGGTCAATTTTCCTTATTTCTTCACATTGTATAGGGGATATATCACATGAACTTCTGTGAAAAATACAGGAATTTTCTATGTCTAGTTTTCAATTAATGGATGGAGATGCTGAAAATCCGATCGTATGACTATTCATTTGAAGGATAATTCAAACTAATTCCTCACAAAGTAGCTCCCACTGAGAGTATACAGAATAACTATTTAAATAGGGCTAGTCGAAAGTAAGAAATACGGGGTCGGTCAGTATATAGGTATTTACTTAAAATACTAATGTAACTATATAAATTCACATTATGGACAAATTCAATATTGATTCTTTCTTCCTTCATACTTTAAAATGAAAACGGAAAGTTCCTTTACCATGAAATCAATGAAAATCATGCTAATGGAATTGGTGAATACTAACAATATAAAAATAATATCTGCCATGGGAATATTGAACAATTTGGCCACTCTTCAGTGAGCTTTCAAATCTGTCATGTGAAGTATAGGTTGAAAAAGGCTTAAAAAGCATACCATTGCACTGGCCAAGTATAGTAGTATGGTGTAGATCGAAAATCCACCAATAATTTTAGGATATTCCCAACAATAAAGTTCAGCCAATAATGGCCTGAAAGTTCCATCTTACAACTTCAACACTCTGTATCTCATAAACTATACATAGAATTTTTGTGTGCCTATGGTAACTTTTGTTCAGGAAGCAGCGTTCAACAACATACTAAAAATTTGGAAAATTTGACCGAAAGACTTTTTGCATAAGGAGTGTGCGTGGTCCTTTATCTGAGAGTTTGTCGGTGAGTTATAGGCACTGATAAATATGTGCGTATTTTCTCCCATATATTGACATGCGCAATGTTTATCAGTGTAGGTACTCCGAACTACCGCTATTTTTCTTTTTCTCTGTGTGTAAGTGAGTTGTAGACTGATGAATATATGTGCATTATTTCTTTCCTATATATTTATGTGACATGCATAATGTTTATCAGTGTACTCCAAACTACCGCCATGTTGACAGGCTATGTAATTTTGACAGCTGTCCTGTCAAACGTACTGCATATTAGCTCACCTTACGAGGCAGGCGAAGTTCTCGTTTCTTTTTTCAATCAAAACAATAAACAAATGGATAAATTGACTAAAAGGTCGCAAGATCTCATGAACGATGGATATTTGCTTGTGCTAAAGGCCGAAATTCCTTCAAATGCCACAACATACAAACTGCGAATAGTCTTTCGCAACAACACTTCCGAAGACACTTGTATAACGCCACTAGCATCGCCGACAGAGGTGAGGACGACCAGTGTGCTCCGAATGCAGATGTCGATGACTCCGACGACGAGTTCCTGCTCAAAAAACGTCTATGACGAATTCATGTTCTTTGTGAGTTTGGCGCTGATCTACCAATTGGGCGAGTCATTCTACAATTCCTGAAATTTGTTTGTTTATTCGACATCTAGCGTTCGAATCCTCCCCTCCGCCCCTCTCTCAGCTAACCGCGTCAATCAACATTCAACAAAGACAGACACACAAAAAAATCCGATAGAGTGAGATGCCAAACATGCCTTATTTCCTACCATCGCACTGAACCACTTCTTGGAATCTGTTTGTTTTTTATTCAACTCTCTCGAGTCGAGCTACGTGACAAACGAATAACTTTAATGTTTTTTCCAATATTGCGTTCCATTTCCATTTCCGAAATATATTTCTCGTCGTTCCGCCGCCGAATAACCTTGAATCTTGGAATCCCCTCCCCCTCAACCCCGCCGTAGCTTAACGCGTCATTCGACATTCGACAAAGACAGACATAATAAAGTATGAGTTGAAGTGGGATGCCAAACATGTCTTATTTCCGACCCAACACACTGAGCCTTAAAACAAACTCACACCGAATTTCTGGAATTTTATTATGTTTATTATACGAATAATCGTTGCCATGGCACACGGCCCCAACATACTACTTTGTTTCCGTTATGGTTTTCACGCTATCGAGTGCAATCGAGTGCGGGTGAACTCTCCTTCGTGTGTGACGTCATGCTTATGTCAACAAACCCAGCGACGTAAACAACAACCAGTGGCGGCGTCTCACCAGTGCCAGCGTCAACAACAATAAAATTTACCAAAAAAAAATATCGAAATATCTCGGCCCCTGAGGCTCTAGCGCGCCCCATTTTCTCTGGGAACGTTTCTCGTCATCGCCCCAACCCCCCCGCACGTTCCTCCAGCCGATCCCAGTTACCCAATTCTATACAACTATCACAATTACGAGTCTTAATTGACGAAATCTCGGCCCCCTTGGGCTTTAGCGCGCCTCCTCTTCTGTAGGGACGTTCCTCGGTGGGGCCCCCAGCCTGTGGCACCAGCCCCTCCACCGAAAACTCGATGGGGGCCCCGCGAGAGCAAAAAGTCACTAGATCTAGGCATCTCTTGACAAATCTAGTGTATTTTAATTGTGATAGTTGTATAGCCATACTACTTTTCCTATATCGAATAAAGAATTTTATTTCGAAAAAAAAAATATAAATTAATGTATTTCTACACTCCTGGAACTTTCTATTCCTGACAATACAAGTGTTATATTTACTATGTAACCAAACGACAAGGGCGAACTGGTAAAAGAATCACGAAAGTGTTATCTGTAGTTAGCGGAAATTCAGTATTTTGTCTGTCGGCTAGGTTAAATTGTCACAAGATGAACTTTACGAGTGGTCCCAGAGGTATGCTAACCTTCAGTTACGTACCTTCCCTTTTAGCAACGCACTGCGATAAGAGAGCGTAGGGTGAGACGGAAGTGTTTCGCGACTCGTGCTGCATACGACATACATCACTTGAAGCGGGACTTTTTTGCTGTGTATGCTTCGAGGAGAGTCTGTACGCATAATGATATAAGCTAATATTAGTGGGCGAGGCGGGGGCATTTATAGCTTTCCCCGAATTGAAAATAGATTGAAATCTAACTGAGAGTAGGGCTATTATAGTGCTGTTTTAGTTATTGACCGGCTTTGTATATTTACGAATATTTTCGATTTCTCATGTATACATGAAATAGACTTGACAACTTATTGTAAAAAAGTCAATATTAAAATTAAATGACCAATAACAGCTCAATTCAGTTGAGTAATTATTGTATGACAGAAGCCATTGAATTTCAGAAGCAATGGCTTCTTTTATACAATAACTAATCAAAACTGACTGAATTGAGATTTATTACTTTTTAAATTATAATATTGACTTTTTTCTTACAAATAGTCGTCAGATCTATTCTATTTATATTTTTTTCTCGGTAACATGAAAAATCGAAAATATACAGAGTATTGAACTCTATTTTCAATGCAATCTTCTGGGACAACCTCTTCTTTCTGCGATTCTATGGAAAGCCATCATCGCCAAATCCATAGTTAGTGACGCTGCCAACTCTAAATGGATCGCTCTAGTACTGAGACATGTGAAAAGTACGCTATATCGCTTTCCCTTCCGTCTTCCTATGGTGATACCTAAAGGACCGAAAAAATCCATACCTGAAAATGAAAATGATGTGATGAAACTTTCAAGTCTGTATGGTGGAAGAGATCCCATTTCTGGAACAATCAGGACTGCTATACGATTCTTACAGTGTTGGCAGAATACCAGCTCTTAGTTGTAAAATATGAAATTTTTGTCTGAGTTCATTGGCAACGTAGTTTTTATTATTATGGACAGCTTTCATATGGTAGTGATCCACTGAAAGTTTGGTATAACGATTCTTATTGTCCAATATAATGGGGGATTTTGTGTCTTCATCTACAGAATGATATGCCGATATACTTCCACGAATTCTCAAAATTCAATCTATATCCAAAATTGGCGAGAGAGTATCAGGTAGCAGTTCTGAAGGTAATCTGTTTATGTCTGGGTTTGACAGCCTTTTATATGTTCTAGTTCCAACAGCCAACTCATACAATTTTCATTGATATATTTCCTGTATTGAAATGTTTGCTTCAACAGGAAAATTATTTAAAAAGCCCAAAGGGTCAAACACATACATCGAAATTCTCAATACTTCTCTTTTTGTTTTGTTTTTTTTTTTTTTTTCGATGAAAAATATTTTGAAAATTGTTTGATTTTAAGTCTTTATTTGGATTCCAATACAAACCCAAGACTTTCTCGTGGCAAATCATTATTCAACTCAAAATCTTTCATCTTTCCTGTTCTGAAATAGAAAGGAATATTATTTTTTTCCTGTTTTGAGTTGCAAATCCAATTTCTTATCAGGAATCCTCCACTTTTATGAACGACTTTTCAACTCTGTTGCTCCTTCCTCAATGTCAACACTATCTAAGTTATCATCGACATAATGTTGATGGCAAATGGGTTCAACTGCCCTCGTGAACTTATGTTCGAATTGTGAAGCGTTTTTTTTTTCATGACGAAAGTTGCACATGATCGAGAAGATACCGCACCAAAACTCATCACCTTCATTCTATAATCTCTATAATCAGGTTTTTTACCAAAGAAACCGCTGTGCGTCTCATCATCCGGTTTTATAACGATTTGGTGAAACATCTTCAGTAACACTAGTGGAAGCGATATTTCTTCAACGAAATTTAAACAAAATAGTCGCTACATTGTTGAGTAAATCGGGACCTTCAAGTAATTCAACAGTAATTTAAACTCAACCCTTGAATTTTGGCTTCCGGGTCAAAAACGAGTCTAATTTTCCCTCTGTTAGGATGTGTGATACCAAAATATGGTAAATACCAACCTTTGTTTTGCGTTTGCTCAATTTCCTCTTTGCAGGGTTTTTCAGCGTATCCTCCGTTTGAATTTTCCTGCATATTGGTACTTTACTGTTTTTGGAACTTACTATCTTCTTGCATTTTGGATTCTATAGGTTTCAACCTTTTTAACGAATTTATTCTTGATTCAGAGTTCTAGAGCTTTTGCAGCGGTTGCTTCAGAGCAGAAATAAATTCCATTTCTCACACGTCTTTTATTATGACAAAATCCCCTCCACTGAAACCAGTTTCAATACTGGGGAGTCGATTACCAAAATTTCTCATGGAAAATCATAGTATAGTGCTATTTAATTCGATTTTTTCTGGACTGACTCTAAAACAGTAATCAGTTGGTGGAGATCTGGAACTGCTTATAAATACAAAGCTTTTTTCGCTCACCGGATAGTTGAAAAAGAAGAACCCACAGACATTTCAAACTGGCTCTGGCTTCTGACGGCAGAAAATATAGCAGATGATGCAACAAGACGGAATAAAACCATTGATTTAAGTGCTGATGGATTAATGGCTCAAGTTACAGAAATGAAAAAATAATTCATTGCAGTAACACTGCAGGTACAGGTACAATGTGATTTCCTACCAGACATCAGAATACTTTCATCTTGGTTCAGGTTGATCAGAGCAACAGCGTGATTACAGAGAGTTTTACACATCACGAAAAGGATGTCAAACCCAGACATAAACAGATTACCTTCAGAATTGCTACCTGAGGAAATGCATAATGCTGAAAAAGTGTGGATAAAGAATTTTCAAGAAAAAGACTTCACAACAGAAATTGAGAATTTGAAGGAAAGTGTACCTCTAACAAAGAAAAGTGAATTATAAACTATCTCGCCAATGTTGGATAATGATGGAATTTTGAGAGTTCGTGGAAGCATATTGGCATATCACTCATTCGATGAAGATAGAGAATTCCCCATTATTTTGGACATTTCAAACATCAGTTCTAAGATGATATCAGAGTATCGAACACGATTGAATCACACCATAAAGATCTGAAAGTACTTAAATAATTTATTTAGTCATACAATTCTAAGTAAACATTGATAAGGAAACTCGGATTCAGAAATATGATTTTGTTAATAGATGTGCAGGATTTCAAAATCGAGAACAATTTATTTCTAACCAAGGAATTGGCTGCATTCGATGAAAGTGAGGTTTCTCATTATGTGTTCAAAGTTCAAACCTCCATTTCCATTAATCATGCTCCAACCAAAATTCCACGCTCAGGCCACTTGCTTGATGCTTAATTATTACTATATGAATTGGAATTTACACCATCACGCCAATTCGGAAATGTGATGAAGATCACTGAAGCAGTTGATACTATTTTTGTTGAAAGGAACGAAAAAGCTGAATATATAAAAAATTCACCGATCAACCAGTCATAGAATTTGAAGGACAACCCGATGTACGGTCCTCTGAAGCAAGTTGTTTTCATCATACTGAAAATAATTATATATGTGCACTTTCGAATATTTTTTTCCATATCAAATGTATTTAATAGATACATCAAAATGAATATTTTCCAAAGAAATCTATTCTATTTTTCAGTCTTTTTTAATATGAATATATCAAGTCAATGAATAATTCAGACTTGTCTTGACAAGTCATGTGCTTGTCCAGGCAACAGATGTCATCCACCTTGTAACATCCACCATTCATAAGATTGATGACTCGACAAGTCATTCACTTTATAGCATCTGGTTGTCTAGACACTAGATGTTTCCCACAAGGTCATTGTTGCAACACCTGCAATTAATCATAATCATATCGATAACTGGATAGTTCATCCATCTCAAAGCTTCCGGTTGTTTCCAGATGTTCCAGATGTTTCCAGGAAGATCATTGACCTTGCAACATCTGCAATTAAATTGATTTGTTTCTGTGACTTCAGACGACGATCAATATCATACAGTGTGTTTTATATCATCAGGAACACTTACCGCATATTTGAACTCCAATAACTTTGTTATTCCAAATGGAACGCCCTGTATTTCTCCACGTGAAAAGATTCACCATTTCCTTTCTTTTCGAACCATATAATATGTCCCTATACCTACATATGGTGCTTCAGGAGTTATCGAAGCCTTTTTGTAAACCAATGTAAGTTTCAAAATAATAAAATTTCATCAACCGGCTGAAGTCAAATACTGAAAAAAGTGGTTCTTCATTATCATTAGTAAATTGAATTTGAACTGTAAGTAGAGAGTTATAGTTGATTTTCTTTGGAGTATTTGTTATATCGGTACATGTGTATCTACTAATTTTGGGGTCACTGGTTTTCAAAAAAAACAATATTTAGCAATTCAAGTTTAAGTGAAAATTTAAAAAATCATAGGGAATGTTTGACGTTACCACCAACTACTTCAATACAGCATCTAATTCTTTTTTCGAATGAGCTTCTGACATTGTTCAACATATTTGGAGTTACTGTTTGGAAGGCATTTCTAATCCTCACTTTCATATCATCAGGATTAGTGAGTGGTGTACTGTAAACAATATTGATATATCCCCATAAAAAAAGTCCAAAGGTGTAAGATCGGGGGATCTTGATATCCAGTTATAAGGACCACCTCTTCCTATCCAATGATCTGGAAATTTTCTGTCCAGATAGTTCCTGACAACACGTTTGAAATGTGCCGGAGCACCATCTAATTGTAGCCAAATCTTCTCTCTCACATTCAAAGGAATATTTTCCAGAAGATTCCAAAAATCTCTTTTCATGAATCTTAAAAATTTCCTTCAATCCAGAAGCCGTCAAAGAAATAAGGACCAATTATGATGTCTATGATTTCACGGAATGAGTTAACACTCCACCGGTTCTGGCGATCGACGGTTCAAAATAAATGTCTGTTTTCGGTGTCATAATAATGAAAATTATTTCGATTCACCAGACCATTGTTATAGAATGTTGATTCGTCAGTGAATAAAATATTCTCAAAAAATTCATATCTTCGCCAACTCGTTCAAAATACCATAAACAGAAATCTAGCCTGCGTTCAAAGTCCCTTCCATACAAATTTTGATGCAGCTGAATGTGGTATGGATGATATTTGTGTTTTCTAATAATTCTGCTAACGCTCGATTGACTTAAACCTTTAGCATTTGCAATGGCTCTGGTACTTGCATTGGGATCTTCAATCACATGTTGCAAAACTTCGAAATTGTGTTCCTCATTCCCAGTAACTGGTTTCGATATCTCTCGAACATTGTACTCGATACTACCTGTTTCTCGAAATCTGGCAATCTTTCTAATACATTTTTATCAGGATGCTCTTGATCTGGGTATTTTTGTGCATAAACCCTCGACGCTAATAAGCAATTTTCGTAACACTTTCCAATGGTTAAAAACATGTTGATTCTTTCTTCAAGTGTTAAACTTTTCATTTTACTCCTGAAATTTGAGAACACTTGAACAAAACGATTTTAACACAAACTTATGACAAAATATGACGCAATTTGACAGAAGCGCGCTTGGAACAACAATTGAACACAGTTGAACGCATTACTCAAGTATTTATGGTTACTTGATGAAATAATGTCAATTCAAAAATTCCATCGGATTTTGAAAATGCTTCGATAACTTCTGAAGGACCACATTTAAGTATAGGGAAATATTATATGGTTTAAAAGGGAATGGAAAGGTGAATATTGTTACGTGGAAAAATACAGAGTGTTCCATTTGGAATAACAACGTTTTTGGAGTTCAAATATGCGGTAAGTGTTCCTGATAATATAAAACACACTGTATAATATTGATCGTCGTCTGAAGCCGCAGTAACTAGCTGAAAGGGATTTGAGTGACCGATAGAAATTTCGTACACCTGCCTCGGATATTTCCAATGATATTGAATTTTTTTTGACAATGTTACATTTTGAGGAAATATGGAATATCTCATAAATGGAGAGAGTCAGGTATAGGGAAACTTTAGCGAATTCAGCTTATTTTTTCTCAAAGAATTAAAAAATGCAAGAAGATACAGGGTTTTCCATTAAAAAAACATAACTTTGATATCTCACGTTTATTTCAAACACCTTGTATAAAAATCTTTTTTTTAAATGTGCTTCAGATCGACATACATGTACTCCCCCAGGCCGTTTACTGGAAAAAAAATACCATATGGCCACGAGAGTCCAAGGCGTTCAGCCTGACTCACCCTGTATATACATACCAGCAACCGTGAGTATTTATAGCTTTCTGAAAGAGTTTCTGCATGTTTGTTGATATCCTAAATTGGCCATTATTCTGACCACGCGCTTTTGCAAAATGAATACTCTTTCAGCAGACGAGCTCATAACCCAATTCAAGATTCCATAGCGCAAGTGACAGCCAATAGTTGCATAATACAAATTCATCAGAACCTCTTTTCCACAATGATTTGACATAAATCTCTCTCTTCCGTAATTTATCACCTAATGAATCTATATGAGGACCCCAAGTGAGCTTATGATCTAGAATTAGACCTAGCATTTTTGTTATTGGTTTGGATGTCACCTCTAGTTGGCCATTGGCCATCTTCATATATTTTTAGAGTTTCAGTGGTGTTATGCATTGAGAATTTTACCAATGCTGTTTTGCGGATATTTAGTGCTGAATGATTTTAATCAGCACATGTCATTATTCTCTCGTATATGATTTCAGTTGTTTCTGCAAGTGCTAATGTATTATACATTCGCATGTATAAGAAAAATCAGTGGTCTGAGTATGGATATCTGTGGAACTCCTTGTTTGCAAGCAAAAAACTGACTGCAAACATCTTGAATTATCAACCTTTGTGACCTGTTCTCTAAGTAGGACCTCATTCAATTATGGGCAACTCCACGGACTCCATAGCGATGCATTTTTTGGATCAGTAAATAGTGATCAACGCAGTCAAATGCTCTAGAAAAATTGATAAACAAACCACAAACTTGTAGTTTGTTATCCAAGGGTGTTACTAATTGCTCAATGAAATCATACAAAGCTGTTTCAGTACTTTTCTCTTGCATAAAACCATGCTGGTTTGTCGAAAGAAGTTAATTTTTGGGGAAAAATGCTGATTTTCAATATACATTTCGTATAACTTGGGTATACTAGAGGGAAGACGTATTCCACTCTAGTTCTCATAGTTATTTGAGACCCATTTTTTGAAGATTGGGGTGACGAGTGCAGATTTTAATTTCCATAGAAAGGTTTATCAGATAAATCAGGGGGTGAACTAATTCCTCCATACATTTTTTCAGAAGATTATTCGAGACATGGTCATATCCGCTGGTATTAGAATTTTTTGATTAAATGATTGATTCAAAAAAGTCATATTACTTGATTGGATGGATGGATATCTTTGGGTTAACAGCTTTTTCTAGATATTATTCATAGTTTGCCACATAGTTTTTGGTTGGTTGTGTGAACTATTTATCTTATGTCCTGCAATACCAGGACCACGCTTATTGCCGTAATCCTATACAATAGGAAGTCATCTGGAGTACGCGAAAGGAAAACAAACCGCTTTTTGTGTCTGGAAAAAACTGCAGGACACATTTGAAAGGAAGGGAGTAGCTAGTCTGCTACGTCTCAGGAAAGCTCTCTTAACCATGAAACTAAACCTGGCCGAAGGAATGGATGCACATTTCCAAACGTCTATCCAATGGAGGGTGTGAAATCAATGAAACCCAACCAGCTACAGCTTTCTCAACATACTCAGGCCGAGAAAGTCACTAGAAAATGCTCCCAAAAACTCAGTTGAATCATACTGATTCTGAAAATAATAACAGTTTGCTTTTTGAATGCCATAACTGTGGCATTATTGGTCATAAAAGGTCCAATTGCAGAAAACTGCACATCTACGAGAACAGAACATAAAAGGGTGAATTCTGCATTTGCAGGTGAGGAAAATGATCATAATTTCTGTGTTTCAGTTGAAAACCACCAGAAAGCTGAAAAGGTTTATTGGTTAGACTCTGGAGCAACGGAACTTTTTGTTAATGATGAATCGGTTATGAAAAATGTAGTTACGATGGAAAAACCAGTGTTAATCAGGGTGGCCAAATCAGGACAGCATCTCATAGCCAACAAGAAAAGTGAAGTCATAGTCAAATCCATTGTAGATGGGAAAGAAGGAGGTCGATATTACAATCTGCGAAGTTTTATTGGCAACCAAATTAGAACTCAACCTACTGACTGTAAGGAAACTAGAGATGAAAGGTTTCACAATCATTTTTGAAACTGGGAAAGCTATCATTTCCTAAGGAACAATGAAGCTGGCTGTTAAACAAATGAATAACAAACTTGAGTTGAGTTGAACTCTGTGAACGAAACTAGTACGGAAGAAAACGCATGCTTGGTGAACAACAGTGCAAACCTATGGCATGAACGACTAGGACACATCAGCAAAAGTAGTCTGCAGAAACTGGAAAAACAGATAGGTGATCTGAATATAGATACCAAAATCAGTGATTGGATCACTTGTGAAAGTATGGAAGGAAATCAAACAAAACTTCCACACAAGAATCATAGAAATCGTGTCAAGAGACCTCTTCAACTTGTTCACAGCAACATTTTTGGACCAATAAAACCGGAATCCTACAACGGAAAACGATATGTTTTGACTTTTATTGACGATTTTACACATTTTACTGCTGTTTATCTACTCTCAGCTGAATTAGAAACTTTTCGTTATTTCAAAATGTATGAAGCAATGGCCGCATCTCATTTTAATTGCAAACTCAGTCGCTTCAGATGTGATAACGGAGAGGAATATGTCTCGATGGAAATAAAAAATCACTTCGAGGAACAGGGTATTCAGTTTGAACTCACCATCCGTTATAATACTCCTGAGCAGAACGGAGTAGCAGAACGGATGAATCGGACAATTATTGAAAGAGCATGAAGCATTCTATTGAAATCTGGTCTACCAAAAACTTTCTGGTCTGAAGCAGTTCTAGCAGCTGTATATGTTATCAATAGAAGTCCAACAACTGCACTAAAAAATGTTTTGCCAGCTACGCTTTAGTATGATGAAGAACCAAATCTGAATAACCTAAAAGTTTGTGGATGCATAGTCTATCTTCATGTACCGAAAGAGTAAGTAAATGGAAAATATGACTGAAAATCCAAAAAATGTGTCATGGTTAGATATTGTGTGAATGTATATCATCTCTGGTGTCCTGATGAAATGATGTATATTGTATAAATATATAAAACACGCGCAATTTTTCGAGCACGACGGCGCAGCAGAATATTTGGGACATTTACATTTCTTTTTGGGAATTAGGATTGAGCGGAATGATTGTGGTATAATTCTCAGTCAAACAACATATTTGGAAAATTTGTTGAAAATATTTGATATGTACGAGTGCAAACCGGTAAAAGCGCCAATGGAAGTGAATCCTGTGAGAGAAGTGAGTTGATTGGTTGTCTCATGTATGTGATGTTGACTACTAGACCTGATTGGAGTGCTTCAGTGAATTTTTATAGTCGCTTTCAAAGTTATGCAACCGAATCTCAGTGGGTCGGATTGAAGCGTTTTTTTGCGATATGTAAAAGGTGCTTTGAATTTGGGGCTTCATTTTAGTAAAAACTCTTGTTCAAATCCTCTTATCGAATATGCTGATTCTGATTGGGCAGGGGATAATGATCGTAAATCAACATCTGGATATCTTTTCGAAATTTATGGTGGTACGGTCTCTTGGGTCACGAAAAAGCAACAAACCGTAGCTTTGTCCTCGACTGAGGCGGAGTACGTTACTTCAGCTAATGCCTCGACAGAGTTGGTATGGTTGAAGAATTTACTTACCGATTTTGGAATCTGGCATCCATTTATTGAGTAAATGGGAACATCGAAGGTTGAAATACATCGATTTGAAATACAATTATGTTAAGGATTTGTTCAATAATGGTATTCTCAAACTTCGCTCAACTTTGGGACTTGATTTCATTTAATTGATGGCACTCAGATACTGTTCGATTTTTTTTTGTTGACTGATGAAATTGAGGCGGAGTGTTGAAATGGCAATTATCATCAGTTATAGTTTACTGATATTTGTGAATATCTTGTATGTATTATATATACATATGATCAACCCATGTTAATGTAATGTCATAAAGTCAGATGTGAAGTCAGACTAATATAAATGAAGACTCATTTATGGTGGGAAGAATTCATATTCAAATTCCAGTCAAGATGTTAGTTTGTTAATTCATTTATTGAGTCTCAAAGCCAGTGTGGCTATAGTAAAGGCCGTATAGAAGCCCACTTCGTGACAAAATCACGCTTCATCAACAAGGATCTATGGGAGCTGAAGGATTCATAGCGAACCCTCAATTTAAATCATGTTCACAGCTTGATGAGAATTTGGTAGCTGTTCAAATGGAGAAATCAACAGTTACCTATAACAAACCGCTTCATATATGATTTTCAATTTCGGATATTTCGAATACAGCTATTTATATTTTTTTATATGGCTAAATCAGAACAAAATATGGTGCCAAAGCAAACCTTCGTGACACGAATACCGATTCATTGGTTTTGGAGATATCCACAGAAAATGTATACGATGATATTAGGGTATATACAGTATCGGAAACTTTTCAACTGGGGTATAGACAGAAGTCTACGCGAGCAACAAGGAACGCAATGATATGATAATACCACATAAACAAGAGAGACGCATTACTGTACGCCTCTTCTGTTACCCTCCGACGCATTACTGGACTACGTGACAATGCGACAGAGCACACACAGCATACGTTCATATCCCTTCCTTGAGCGAGTCGAGGAGAAATTGTAATGCTATCTCAAAGTTTAGCAAGTTATCCTTGACGCTCTCATAAAACCACCATACCCAAGATGAAAACTTTTCGATACTGTATAGAATTATTTGATGCATCTAATTTTGAAATTGATAATATCCAAAAAGTTCCTAAAACAGTATCATTTGTAGGTAAGATGAAAGAATTATCTTATGGTTCACCAATAAAATGTTTTTATGGTACAGGTCCGAAGTCATTCTGTGTTAAGGCCACAACATTGATGAAAAAAAACTGAAGGAGTTTCTGAAAATGTTATTAGAAATATACTCCAAATTTCAGATTTTATTCGAAGTATTGAAAGATGTGGCTTTAGATACCTTTTATACGGAGATGAGATACAAAATTAAGTTATCATCTAGTGATGACAAAATATGTGTTCTCCCCAATAATGTTCAAACATTGTTCATACAAAGTTGAATCCAAATACTGTTAATGTCAAAAAACTTGATGAATGATGAATGAATATTCATCTTCAATTGGTTAATGAAACAAAAATATTGAAAATATATTTTTGATTCATATAACTCAAAAACACATCAATTCAAACTGCTTGAGCATGAATAACATCTTAATTGAGGACGAGCCGGACCATCTACATGTTCTCTCCACTTAGGTCGATTATGATGAATGAAACAAAGTAGCTGAACTCGCAGTTCAAATATGTCCATATACTCATCTAGTAGTTTGTGAAACACAAGCTGATATACTTAAGAGATGAATAAGTGCCTATAGTGGTTCAATCTCTAATTAATTGAATAGCTGTGTGCTTCTCAGTGATCCTCATCTTTTTATTGATGGAAACATTTTTCAAAAATATGGGTATTCATTACATAAAGGATCTCATAACCAAACATGAGAACCGCCTCAAACCCTTATATATGAGTTCACTGAAGATGAACTGCGAAAATTTCCACTACAATATTTGATTCGTAAAGCTAGGCCTAAGGAACTTTCAGCGTGGCACAAACTACTAGATGAGTATATGGACACATTTGAACTGCGGGTTCACCTACTTTTTTCATTCATCGTAATCGACCTGAGTGGAGAGAACATGTAGATGGTCCGGCTCCTCCTCAATCAAGATGTTATTCATGCTTAAGCAGATTGAATTGATGTGTGTTTGAGGTATATGAATTAAAAATATATTCTCAATATTTTTGTTTGATTCGGGCGGTCTTTCCCGGATCAGCTTGGTTATTGTAAAGCCAATTATTGGCCCCCATGAAAATGGCCCACTCGAACATACTGAAAAACAGACTGAAAAAGATGGTTTGTGGGATTGTGCACACAAGTCTCACTGCAGGTACGAAACTTCGAGCAAAACTTATTCCACATTGCGCAAACACATCAATCTTTCCTCACATATCACAAACACGGTCCGAATCAGAAACACGCGTTCTACCCACTCTGTTGATGTTGTAGATGCCGAAAAATAGTCCTCCACAGACACCAACGACGAAGATATCGACTCGTAATCGGACGTCGGATCGTTATACTCCAAGTGCACTCCACCGCTGATTGGTCGCCCTTCAGAATCCTCCAACAGGTATGTGATTGGTTGGGTGATTTTCACTTTGACGACTTCAAAAAGTTCTGTAATCCAATTGGGTGTATACCCCTACTCGAACACATACAGTATCGAAAAGTTTTCATCTTGGGTATGGTGGTTCCATGAGAGCGTAAAAAATAGCTTGCTATGTGTTGACAGACCATTACAATTTCTTCTCTGCTCTCCCCAAGAAGAGATATCGACGTGAGCTGTTAATTCGTCGGGTGGGGTAACAGGATGAGCGCACAGTAGTGCGTCTCTCTTATTTATGTTGTATTATCATATCATTGCGTTCCTTGTTGCTCGCGTAGATTTTTGTCTATACCCCAGACGAAAAGTTTTCGATAATGTATTTGGACTTTGGTTGATTCGCGTAAAGCCCCCAATTTTTAACATTTTCGTCCAGCACATAATAATACGTAAACTTGTACATATTGCCTTTCATGACGTCACACGGTTTCATGCCGATTGTCCGATGTTTGAACTGATTGAATTTTCTGACAATGCCCACTAAAATGTCCAGCTACTTGTAGGTGCGGTTCAAACTGAAATATTTGAAGAGGTTCTCTTCCAACGTGCGTAATACTCTTTCCGCTGACCGATTTCATCTTCGTGTACGTGCTGTAGTGTTTGATGTTGTACTTTTTCATGAGAACCTGGAACCTGGAAGCTAGCTCTGTAGAATTCAGTACAAAATCTTATTCCAGGAACGTAGGACTTGTGTTCTCTTTGGATAATATGCCCCCCATCGCTTCGGTGACGTCTCGACCACCTTTGATTTTCAAAGATCGCACCCATAGGTATTTCGAGAAGGTGTCAATGAACAAGAGAATATAATTGTAGTTTATTTTTTTCAAGTATTTCTGAAGGTCGGCCAAGTACATCTTCCACATATCGTCGATTCCTTTGATAATGGTACGTTTGCGTGGAAATCTCCCTCTGGACGAAGCATGGAGCTCATCGACCAATTATGTTTTGGCTGCGGATGACGCCATTTCACTCCACCAACTACGCAATGCTAATGCGCAGCTCCAGTTATACTTTGTACCTGAGTCCAGAATCGTTGGCGTTCTCAACATTTCTCCAATCTGCTTTTTCAAAGTCTCGTGGTTTTTCAATGAGAGTGTCATGAATTTCGTTACGAGAATATCCAAGGCTTCGTGTTAACAACATCATTCGGAGTAGCTGTCGTTTTGACATTACATATTTTCACCTGTTCAGCGTCATTGTCCCCGTTTGCCGTATAGTTGAGCATGACTCCGAGGAAACGATAAGTCTGCTGCTGCTGAGCGTGGCAGGCTGAGGAACGTTGAACTTACTGACGCTCATGATGGAACTGTTTGGTGCAAAACGTTGACGCCCGCATTTATCGAATATAGCTTGCTTCTCTCAGCTCATTGTTGATGGCGACGATCTTGTTGTCGGTAGAGGTGCTGGCATCATTCTTGGCTACGACGAATATCTGTTAACCAGCTCATTGAATTCGTCCCAGTTCACGTACTCTACAGGTATCATATTATATGTTAATTTATCTGGGATACTGCCGCCCGTTTTCGATTGGGTTAGGTCCTTGAACAGAACAGAATGAGATTCTCATATTTATATATCTGAGATGGATTCAGCCTATCTTTTGCATCTAAATGAGCACCTGTACTCAACAAAATTTGCTTGTAGAAAATAAAACTATTCAATCCCGGAGTACACTGGTATATTGCACCATCAATGCGAATGTTCACCGTATCTTTGTCTATCAACTTGGTGCCAAGTGTCCATTGCGCTCTGGGGCTCTCGTAGATGAGGCAGTAAGTCACATCTATTTTGCCGAATCTCACATGATGTTCATTTAAGAATTAAGATGCTTCTTCGGGGTAAACTTCGAGGAATTCTTCGTCATCCTCGTCAGATTCGTAGTCATCTGCATGATAGCTGTCTTCGTCTCCTTCTTTCTTCATGGAGTTGGTGGGGGCAAGGGTCTTCGATGGTGATGGCGGCTCCTGTTCTTTTTCTTTCTTTCAGCCGTCGCTTAGCTTAGATGGTGGTGGAGGCATTGTTGCATTCTTTCTCGTCAGCGGCAACCATGATGGGTTTGGATGGTTTATTCAGCGCTTCATCCTGCTCGGATTTGCCGAGTTTTAAAGTTAAATACATTTTTTGTACAACTTATGCCAACTGACTGACTTCACGTTTTGTTCGGCTTATGCAATTTCGGAGTCGACACGTTGTCGGCGCCATTGCTACACACAGAATGACATACTCGAGGCATTACATTCAAATATATCTATCAGAACCCAGACGGAAGCGTCCTTTGAAAATATCAAAGTCATTGGCTATAACCATCCGAATGTTTCCTTCCAACAGGTGGCGCAAATGCGACGAAATTTATCAAAGGTGTAATCCGGAGAGACGTGCATGGGTATGAAGTCAATGGCCCCTGCCTCTAGTACAAAACGGCCAAAGAAAAAGAGGTCGTTCGAGAAAGATGTTCTTTTAAAAATCGCCAGTAATCTGCGGAAGACGCTGAAACCTGACCAACTGAAAAATATGAGTGCAAAGGCTCTGCGAAAATTTGTCGTTGGTAGCACTGCGTGCAGCCCGTACTCAAGTCAAAGAATTGGATGATCGCAAAAACATCAAAGTACCCTGAATAATACCTTTCCGAGCAAAGAGTGGAGATTTGGTGCCTTTGCTTTCCATCTTCGCAGCTTTGGGGACACTAAGATCGTTGGCTGGTGGTGCAAGTACCATAGCCAGGCAATCATCTCTTCACAAGACGCTCAAATAAAATTGAAAGAAGAGAAAAGTCAAAATACTGCGATGGAGAATATCGGAAAGCAGGGATCTGGCTTGTTTATACGCTAAACAAGTCGCGGAAGCTATATTATATTCCTCAAGAAATTTGCAAAAAAACTCCCAGTGGAGCTGCCCAATAGCAAGCCACATTTGTACGATTTGGAATTGGTCAAGTATGATGAACGCCTAGAAATTCATAATTTCATTGCGGTTTCTATGCGTGATAACCTACCTCATTCTACAGTCATGTACAAAGTGTGCGGCATTGTCAATCTAATCCAGTTAAAATAGTTATTTACCTAACAAGTGCGGAAACTAGTACTTTTCCGCACGCGACGGCAGTTGCACGAAAGACGCGGAGCGGAGTTCGGGTAAGCCGTTAAGGGCGGAAAAGACATTTTCCGTAAGAGTTAGGTACAATATTTTTCCTACGAGTTTTTTGTCCATCTTATTTATGAAAAAACAAGGTTTTTAATAAACAAGTTCTCATAATAATGCTCCAAAATGACTAATAAGACAGAATAGTTACATAGATCATTTAGTTAGTCCTAAATATCCTCATTTTCAACAATACAAAAATCGCGCGGAAAAATAAAAATCGTGCAGAAAAGTAAAAATCGTAAAAAAATCTTGTAACACATTGTGTAGCTTACGTGAGAAGTAGACTTTGTGTGGAATACTTTGACAATTTCGAAAATTTGGAACCGACAGTAGAACTCGTACGATATTTGAATGGTAGTGGTGGTAGAAATGTGACAATCTACTACAACAACAATCGCTATCAGGCATTCGATCAAGACAATTGCGGTCATTTGGGTTTGAAATTCCTATAAGATCAAACAAACGATTGATAGTACCAATCCTACTGAAAGACGGTGAACGTTAATGAGGAGCGCAATACGGTTCATTGTATGGTCGTGTGGAAAAATGCATACAACACTTCGCGCAAATCTGATTTGGAACGTACGTCCATGGATAGGATTTGTTTCGCTAGATGGATCTCCAAACTTGTCTGCAAAATTGACCCAATTTTGGATATGGAACACAGGAGGCGAGTGTGGAAGTCTTTAAATAAAAGTGCATAGGCCTCAAAGTCAGTCATGCCTTTGCTCTTCACCTTGACAGGCCATTTTTTTTTCGTAATTGACGTAATATTATATTTTTATGATTCATTATTATTTTTAAAGAAGTTAACTATTCCTCTGGCTGAAGTTATTTCATTAAGGTACAATTCTTCTCTAATTGATGTGTTCAATACATCTGTTCCAACTTTTATTTCAACTGACCATGCTATTTGCTGAAAGTTTCTTGATTTCTTGAGAGTGCTTGTATGTGCCGTTGTGTTAAAATGTATACACTTCACAAAATGAAAAATTCTTTGACTGAAATATTTGCACGAACCCCACTTCTCGTTATGACTTGATCAATAATGAATGAGAAATTTTTGAAATAAATAATTCATCTTGTTTGAAAAAACTGATTATTTCCTTCCATAATCTGAGGTAACAAATTTCCTCATAATATATTCCAGATAGCACCTAACATTCTATGAATATTCTGATAACGTTCAACTATACCAATTTTAGAATATCCTGATAGAATATTTTTAGAATGAACTCATAATCTACTGAATATTTATTGAAAAGAAAACAAATTTGTCTTCAACAAAATAAATGTAATATTAATTCAAGGAATTTTTATTAATGCATTATACAGAAACAATTGTTGTTCATCCTGAGAGTATCACCTGAAGAGGCCAGGAATATTCACAGAATATAATAATTTATAATATAAAACGTACCAAGAATGTTCGGAGAATGTTCTATAATTCTCACATGAGAATCCCAGAAATATTCCTAAGATACATATATAGAACATACCTAGAATGTTTGTATTATCTTGTGAGAACATTCTGAGAATATTCAGATATTCTTGGCGAATATTCTACAAATATCCTTTGAATGATATTGTGCTATCTGGGTTCAGGCGAAATTACAGAAAGTTTTTTTTTGCACTTTTGGAATGAGCGAGTCCGAGTTAGTGTACAAATGAGAAACATTCTGACAGAATTATCTCATTCCACATCCATACAATAACTGTTTTGATTGCACCTTGAATTCACCCGTTTATACTGAGATTCAAGGAAAAAACTGTACAATTCTGTTGACTTGAAATTTTCAGCGTGATTCTTCACCCAATTAATTATTTTTAGATTAAATTTAAACCTAATTATCCAAAACCGTTTAAATTTATGGCGAACAAAATTCCCTCTAGGAGCTAAGATCTCATTAATGCTGAACTGAATAAATTGACTTTTTAAACGATCCTACAGTCTTTATTACACCTTTAAAATTTATTGAATCCAATGTATTATCACCCAACTTAGAATGTTGGGTGTCATTTTTATATGCATGCCCATTAAAATTAAATGTCGGTGCCAAAAACCCAATTAAAATTTCTGTTGAATTATGAACTACGTGAAATATTGAATTTTGTTTATGTTTTCACATACTACGATATAGTACATGGTATATGTCACGGATTTGCTATCAATCTGGACTTAGAACCAATCAGTATTAACGACTGAAAGACATCGTGTCGATAACATTGATCTTTATTAAAATTCGTAGTATCGTCATAAGGGAATTCGTCAATATTATGCTAGTGAAATAAAGATTTGAATATCCATATTCTAGTTTTATGAAAGATTTGTAAAGGTTTAATAGTTAATTTATACTGGTCATTTGTTCCTAGAGCAAACAGAAGTAATTTCTGAAAAAACCATTTAGCATTTTAGTATATACACTGAGTAAATCTTCAGTAAATTCATAAAAATCCTATCATAAAGAGATTATTGATGATAAAAAATAATACGGAAAGAATAATTGAGAATTGTTAGATTAGGGTTTTATGGACAAATATAATATGGCTGAACATTTTATTAAAGTTTGTTTTATGTATATTGTAAGTGATCTAAGATCATATATATAACATCTTCATTTTTTTTAATGAACCTACAGGACCAAAAGATAAAGTCTAGGACTTATAATTACATCAACTCTGAAAACAAAAACTTCCTCTAATGGTTTAGAGAACCAGGATGCTAATGGTTCATGATCCGTTTCCACGTGAACAAATGCTCATATAGAAGTTGATGAAATTTTCAACATATGTATTGTATAGCATGCATATTCTTCTCAATTTGTGCATATATGCACAGACTAGAAGTTGGAGTTTCAGAAGCAAATGCAATAGATTTGTTTTCATGTAAAATCACAGCTCCCACAGCATTTGGAGAAGAATCTACTGATAGAGTTATTTATTTATAACATCAAAATCAACTTACACTGCCGGTGAAGTGTTCAACTGTATAAGTCCTTTGAATGCTCTATCGTGATTTGAATCCCACACACATGAAACATAGAACATGGATCTAAATAACAAAAATTTTCTGTTTCACTGAACAAATTTTTCATGAAAGGACTAAGGTAGTTTATCATACATAGGATGTTATAATTCTTTTACACAGTTAGGTGTAGGCATCTCGATGATTTTGTTTTATTCCAGAAAGTCTGAAACTATGTCATAAATTTGACTACCTGTAAATCGAATTCACCTTTAGCTTTATCAAATTTTACACTCATTTCTTTAGATTTTTTATTTTATTTTTTTTTCAATTATATCATTATGTACATCTTCCTATTTGGCATGTATAAGTATATCATCGGCAAAAACAATGATACCAAGCCATAACACGAAAAAAAAAAAAAAATTCCGGCTCATAAATTATTCTCAAGAATTTGTAACGACCAAAAGGAGTCTGAAAAGTTCATAAATCACTACTCATCTTATACATCGAAATCATCCTAAATCCTGAGAGAGCATTTAAATGTGAAGAAACCTTTGGATCATTCAGTATACAGTATACAGTCACTAGTTGAAACTCAATTTTTTATATTTTTTGTTTATTTTATGGCTGACTTCTACAAATCCACTTGTACCTTTATTTGTTCAGTTTTTTCATTTCAATTCGACCTACAACTTTTATTTATTCTGCATAAAATAAAAAAAAAATATTGAATTTTATTTAAAATTATGTCCCTAGAATGGTTTTTATGATTGTACCAACAAATACCATACAGAAATGGTCAAAACTTGTGAAGTTGAAGTCAACTGATAGTGAGTGTTTTTCACGGTTTTGGTCACAGATCGGTGTTGTGTCATTCACGAAACAGAAAGATGCTTGTGTGCAGCAACAAGAACTCCATTCTGATAAAGTAATAGATATCATGAGCAATAATTCTTCTTAAGTTGAAATGGATTAAAATTTAAATCAGGCACGCCACACCGTCTCAAAAATGGCCACGCTAGCTGATTGCCTTCAGTAGCAGGTAATAATACAATTTTTTCAATAAAAATATCAAGGTAGTGATTAAAATGATGAAAATCACTGTCTCATTCCAGATGAATAGAGGTATCGTTACGCGAATTTTATCACAATTAAAGAGAATAATGAAATATGTTTTTGTATGAGATCACCAATTTTCCTAAATTGTGCATGGAAGGGCAACTGATGAGATTGAAGATAAAAACTTCGATTGTTTGGAGAAATCAGAAATGAAGTAGTAGGTATGTTGTTACACAGTTCCAAATACGTTTAATTGGAGTGGTTAATAAAAATCCAATCCTTCTGATTAGTTCATTCATTGACAAAGTGAACACATGATGCAAGAAATATTTTAGTACATTTACTTATGTTATTTGGGGTAGGAATGTGCACAAACGAATGGCAATGTTTGATATCATTTCTCCAATGCGAGTAAAAAAAAACAATTTCCAATTGAAATTTTACAAATATTTTTCAAACCCATGAAATAAAGAAACCAGTACAGATGTAATGAAACATAGGCCCTGGTCTGATCTTACAGTATGTTTCATAATGTTCTCCGAGGGTCTAAAATCGAAGTGTCAACGTTACTAACTGCCTTCAGGGGTTATCAAAATTTTATATTTGGCACTACTCAATCACAAAATTTTAATTATTTGCTGTACCTTGCTCAACATATACCTGGGATCACCCTTCACTTTTTTGACATATATTGCCGTGTACGCGACAGCAACTTTATAAGACAAACTTTACTCATTAGTCCCTAGAGATTTTCTCGTGAGGGCCTTAAACATTTTTTCGATTTTTTCAGCTACCTTGGTTGGAGATGAACACAGGGTGCCATCCAATTTTCCGAGAAAGGGTGTCGATACAGATATACTTGGACATTGCTTTAGGTAATTTTTTACAAAGAGAGTTCTCATACAGTATACTTTTACGTGCAACTTCTCTGGGCAGATTGTTAGAGAATTTTTCAATTGACTTTTTGTTTTAAATTATACATTGAACATCGTGAGTTTTTCGAAGAACACAGTTGAAGATACACTAAGATGTATAGTCGGTACTGATTCATATTCATATTCGTTTCCTTATAAATCAAGATCAGTAGCAGTACTAGTAATCCAGTACGAGTGGGTTTTGAGACAAGAATCGATTGTAGCACCACCGAACTTGGTATGCTAGTTGAAACCATGATAAACACGAAAAAAAATTGTTTACCAAAATTCCAGGTGTGAAACATTTTTTTTATTCGTTCAAAAATAAATGAATACATTTTTGCTGTAATCTTGGGAAGTATATGATTTATCGAAAAAACAACTCAACAGGGTGAAAGACAATTTAATTTTCCACAAAAATGATATCCAGTAAATTTTATGAAATGCGCGCTTTTTCTCAGAAAACGTGATTGAACGCCGAATCAAATTTCAGGTTCACCCTTACCCGCCTCTGAAAGTTCTGGCGGAGCCGAATATTTGATTGGTCATAACTCTGCTAAAAATAGAAGGAAGTGGAAAAGTTCATATCGTTTCTGAAGACTCCTACCTTCTCATGCAAATATAATATGCGAGTATTTGAGTACCTAAAATGTGTTTTGTCGCTCTTCACGGAGATATCATTTTTGTGGAGAATTGAATTATCTCTCATCCTATCGAAATCGTTTTTTGATAAATCTTATATTTTCTGAAATAACAATAAAAAAAACATATTTTTTAAACGAATTTTTTTTTAGGTTCTACCTTTGATTTTTTGATAAACAATTTTTTTTTCTAATAATACATGATGTCGAGATATTATGTGCCGAATTTCAGAGTGCTACAATTCATTCTTCACTTTTTGCTGGAGTTTGTCTGTCGTTACTGGATTATAGTGTTTCGTACGATGTTCTTGAAAAAGTTAGTGTCAGAAGTGAGGATTATTTCCATTAGCAAGAAGAAATTTGTAATTTGGAAAACCCGTCAACAATACAAGAAAAAAGGCTCCTTGAACGAGAAGTGAAGAATCAGCAGATTTCGTAGTGCAATATGGTAAAAACCCACATCGTCTCCAAATCCCCCAGATCATCTTGTAACTTAAAAAAAAAACGCATGCTCTTACATCCAGACCTACCTTATTTTCAGAAACAAGAGTTAGTCTCACTTCTACTAAAATGTTGGTATCAATCGAAATTGCAGGAAGGATAATGATCAAATTCGCTGGTTCAAAAAATGTATAATACGGATTTCTCGGTTACTGTGATAAAGCAATATTTATAGTGATAGATGAATATTAAAAAGTTCTGTGAGCAATAAAGGAAACTGAATCAACGAATAGAGCTAAAGCTATTACAAGAAATAGATGATTTGACAAATGCAGATAGCTTATAAATTGCCATATCATTAGCCCTTGCAATAGAATAAAAACCATTATACAAACAAGAAATTTGTTCAATATATGGAAAAGAAAAAATCACTGTACTGCTAATTGTCGCTATAAAAATCGCAGTGGTAGTAACATCAGACTTATGCAGAACTCAAATATCCCTCAATCCTTCCCTTAAAACAAGTACTAAAATTATCAGTGGTGATACCACAAGTGATTGAATTTTCACGATGAGTCTGTCGATTCATTTCGGAAAGAAACTGAATTGCTTCAAAACAACACCACTCCTCCTACAGACTCGTGGTGTTGGGTTCAGAAATAAAAGACAGACTTATGAGATGAATTCAATCACGACTGGATTTTATTAGATTATTTCACAAAGTGAGAGATGAAGAATCTGAAATTTGGCAGAATTAGAGAAAATTAGCAAAATGCTGAGAGGAACACCCACACGCACGCATCCACCCACACCCACCAGGCCGATGTTTGAGAATTTCAAGCAGTGACTCAGTTTGACAATATAACTGTAAGCATCGCCGTGGCCTATCATCGAATTCGGTAAACTTGTGGAGAGGTGAGGATGATACAACGTTGCAGAAGTTCATGTCATTGTACTGAAACTGATAGGAAGAGTTACACGGGGTAACTCGAGGAGAGCTACGAGTTCTTCTCAAGGTGCCGGTTTATCACGCAATAGCTCACTTTGTGGATTTTTGAATGTCCAGGGGCATCACTATGGTGTAAGAAAGTTGTTCGACTCCAGGAACTACGGAAATAGAATCTAGAAGTTTGAGACGTTTCACATTTAAAGACGGATCAGAAAAATATATTCTACCTGATAACCAAAAATAATTTTCAAAACACACCGTCCTACTAGGATGTCTGTGAAAGCTGTACCAGATCAAAACATACGATATTGAAGCAGAATATTGTGGACCTGGCAATCCCAAAATTGTTCTGATGGGCTGGATTGAAGAAGCAGTACGATGGAGACAATATTCAGATTCTGCGGTGTCAAGATTTTTCGTAACTATTGGAGTGTAACTCTGATAATTTCCGGATTGGTAGATGTATAAGCGATGAGTCTGAATCTTGCCTGAAGTTGATTTGAGCGAAATACACTGCTCGCCAGGAGCAATGGACTTACCCAGATTTGCGAAAAATTATATAAGGGGACATTATAGACCCAAAACTCTAACGGATTCGGAATCAGGATATCAATTTAACTCCCAGTACAGATTTTTGATGAAAAATTTTCAGTTCTGATAAACCAAATTTGTCTTAATTTTTATGGAAAAACCCATAGCGAGCAGTGTATGTCACTCAGATCAACTTCAGGCAAAATTCAGACTTATTGCCTGTATATCTACCAATCTCAAAATTTACAGAGTAATAGTTACGGAAGATGCGGGGGTGTTTCCATGAAAAGTGAGATAAACTGGGTTTTTAGAACTGAACATTTTTCAACCAAAATCTGTATTGGTAGTGAAATTGGTGTCCTGATTGCGAATCCGATGGAATTTTTAGCCTATATTGTCCCCTTATATAATTTTTTATTTTAAAAATAATATTCAATAATTTTTATAATTCCATAAGGGATACGAGGAAATAACATCTCTCCCTTTAAGAATTTTTATTATATCTGATTGATTATTAAAAATTCAATGCAAATCATTAAGTTTCAATTATTTTAAGTTATATGAGCCTCTTGTAAATACAAAATACGATGTCGTTATAAAATCAATAACACAATAT
Source organism: Chrysolina haemoptera (assembly GCA_958298965.1). Classification (NCBI taxonomy): domain Eukaryota; kingdom Metazoa; phylum Arthropoda; class Insecta; order Coleoptera; family Chrysomelidae; genus Chrysolina; species Chrysolina haemoptera. Next base: position 26,313,813 of record OY282586.1, on the reverse strand, counting down.
GAAATGGATATCATTATGTGAATATAATATAAAAAAATAATAAATGCAATCATATCTTCTTGAAAGTTCTTCGTGATGTCGATCCCAATGGGGTTGACGGGGTCTGGAAGACTATTTCTTCTGATCCATTGTCATATACTGGGGTCAAATAGATCGAAGGCCGTCTGGAAATCATCGACCTGACATTACAGTAGTTGAATATCCGGGAACAGCATCCGATCAGTTGATGTCCATCGTCTGAGTTGGGGCTCGTGTTGAAATATCCAAAATATCATCTTTCCAGGCAACATTTGACTATCATCCACAATATAAGTATGAATATAAAAGTCATGCAAATGTACGTGAATGTACTTAGGTGGTAAAAGGCTCATTTATAATCTTGTTCAAATTTTTGTCATATTCCCGTAGTTTTTCTTGGGCAATATTCAATTCCTCCAAATTCAAGTGATTTATTTGGACAGGCTTAATGACTGGAAGATCTTCTCATTTTGGAAGATGGTTATAACAATCATATGTTATTTCAGGAATGATGAGCTGAAGTTTCAGAGTTTTGTTGTTATCGGAACTTGCATACACTCTAGTAGAACCAATGAAAGCGCTACATTTTGATTCTAACGTCAATAGTGAGTTTTCTTGAATAATTTCTGTTTCTGAATTTCTACCTGGACATGTGGTCGTTACAGGTAGCTAATTGGATACTGTCAATAGCCATTTATCATCCATTAGTTTTTGAACATTGTATTCTTCTACACCGATTACAACTTTTTCACAACTCAGCATTATTTTTGATTCCATCAAAATTATAATTTCACAGGGTGATTCATGTGAAAGTGCCTTTGGAAAATTATTGTAACATATTCTTATTTCGTTTTCGAATATCTCGGAACAATCGTCTTGCTTCACTTCAATATATTGCAATTGCTGCATATTTATAAATGAGTAAAATAGTGTGAAAAAAGTTAGTTTTAGGATCTTTGGTTGGGACTGAGTAAATATGATAGAAATCAAAATCTGAGTTTTCTAAGAATGGAATATGTAGAATAAAAATTACTCTTTCATTTGATTGAAAAGCTTCAAGCTTTATTAAAGAAATTATTTCTGAAATATGTTGATGTGTTGAGCTAAAAGGTAAATTACCGTGAGATAAAATCATCGGAACTTTTATCAGTTGTTCAATTAAGAGGTTTGGATTAATTACTGAATGATGTAAGATTTTCAATCTTGCAAAAGTTATGCTAGTAATAATATCATTCAGTTGATCTAGAATAATTGTATTTGATTGTAATATTTGTTCAATCATCTCTAATATTTTTAGCTGTAGCTGAAAATAGTATTTCGTTTCAAGATTTTGAATCATTTCTTTTTCTTTAATTTCCAAATCTTTATTTAATGTGAGTTCATCAATTCTCAATTCATTCAGAGTATTATTAAAATTAGTAATTGTACTTGAGACAATTTGAATTTGATTTTTCATTATCAATTGTAAGTTTTTATCGTCCCTTTGTAATTTATTTATGCACTCACTAAAAAGTTCACCGTCTGATGCTATTAATAATAATAATAAATTGCCGTTATTACAGATATTATTTAGACGCATCAATTTATTATCGATATTTTTTTTATTCAAATAATTCCTATTTAATGAAGAATTCAACGATTCTTGGACATTTAGGCTTTGTTTGAAATTTGTTGGAAAAATAAACCTGCTGGGGTGTTTATTTTTTTTTTATTCTTGCTCTGGCTCCGAGGATGTCCCTGGAACAAGAGACACTGGTTTCAATCTATCGAAATGAACCGTCGTAGTTCCATTATTATCTAGTTTTAAAACTGCTGTATTCGTATTTGTAATACGGAGTATTTTATAAGGACCATTATATTTATTCCTCATTTTATTTCCTATCTGAGATTCTTTTAAATAAACATAATCTTCCGTTTTGTACTGTGTTAAATTTTCTCTTACGTGTTTATCATGCCCAGTTTTTGATTTCCCTTTAGCCTTTTCAAGGTTTGTTTTGACATTTTCAAAAATATATTCAGCAGTATTCTTCAGGTCATTTACAAAATTTTTTGAAGTTGTTCTTCACTTAACAAAGTTTCATTTTCATCGTCTTTGATATGTCTGAAAATTATTTCTTCAGGGGTGTATTTGATTGAATTCGATTTACTTTTGTTATAAGTTTTTATACAGAGTGGTAAACCTGAAATTATTGATTTATGTGGATTATCACTATGATAAGCTCTTGAGGAATCCTGTAAATAAGTTGCATGAAATCTTTCTACAACTCCATTTGTTTGAGGATGTGCTACTGCATTTTGAGTTATTTTAAATTTGTATAGCTTTGCTGAGTCTTTCATATGTTGAATATTAAATTCAGGACCTGGGTCTATATGAATTCAGGACCTGGGTCTATATGAATTCTTTTTGGTATTTGGAAATGTTGAAAATAATGTAAAAGTTGTTCTACAATTGTTATACCTTCTTCATTTTCCACACGGTATGCTTGTGCAAACTTAGAAAAATTATCAATAATTGTTAAAAGTATAGTATTTCTGTTTATACACATTAAATCAATATTTATGTGTTCAAAAGGCTTATTTTGTGTTTCAGTTATAACTCATGGATAGTCATTATTTTGTCTGTAAGTTTTCGTTTTGTTGCAAAATTGACATTTTTTTATATATATCTTTTATTTTTCGGTGAATAAAATATCCTGAAACAATCTTTCAAGCTGATTGCGCTTAAATTCATAGTTGGTATCTGAATAAGATAATATTTCCTTCATTGAAATCTAAGATTTTGTCTTATAGTTAGCATGTTTGATAAATTCAATTTCTGATTATTCGGATCTACGCACGTAACTTTTATTATCGTGTGCAAATGAGGAGTTTCGCGGTTTTCATTACTTGGTACAAGTAATATGATATTATTATGTGCTTCAAAAATTAAATTGTCATTTGTTTGTTTTATTTTTTTATGATCTATGAGTGATTGGGATTTCCTTTTCTCTATGAAATCGTAAAACTCTGTGAGAAATTCATTTTGCTCTTGATTCTCTTCTGATGCTGTATCAGTTTCTGAATCTAGGGTTTCGGCATTTTCATTTTCTGATAAAGCACTAATTTTTATTCTAGATAAAGCGTCAGCGGTGTTATTATATTTACCTGGTTTATAGTCAATTTTGTACTCATACACTTCTAATTGCAATTTCCATCTCATTAATCGTGAGTTTGCATTTGATAATGAAAATAAGTATTTCAATGGTTAATGATCGCTAAGAATTTGGATATTGCAAAATTGGGGCTGTTATTGAACATTTTTTCAATTTTTTTAACGAATTAGTACATTCTTTATCAAAATTAAATTTTTTATTTTTCTTTAATAAATTGGTCATCGGTTTTGCCATTTCTGAGTAGTTTTTAATAAATATACGATAATATCCTGTCAATACTAACAATGATTTTATTTCTCTCGGGTTTTCAGCACTGGAAACTTTATTATAGCTTCTATTTTTATCGTATTCGGTTTCACGCCGTTTTCCGTTACTAAGTGAACTAAATATGATACTTCTCTTCGTAAAAATTCGAATTCTCAAGGTTGTCTTTTCAACTTATATTGTTTCAATCGTTGGAATACGTTTTCTAACCTTTTTATATGTTCTGACAATGTAGAACTGTAAATTATGATGTCATCCATATACGTCATACACATTTCTCCCTGTAGTCCTAATAATACGTTGTCACAAAATGTACTAGGAGAATTGCGAAGTCCAAATGGCATACGCACATATTCATAGTGTCCGTTGTCTACACTGAATGCTGTTTTTGGAATATCTCTTTTTTCTATCTCAATTTGGTGAAAACCTGATGCAAGATCTAATGTTGTAAAGTATGTACAATTTACTAACTCATCTAAGAGTTCTGTAATCATTGGAAGTGGATATTTATCTCCTACAGCTATTTCATTTAATTTTCTATAGTCAATTACCATTTGAATTTTTTGTTTTCCACTCGGATCTAGTTTTTTCGGAACTAGCCATACCGGACTATTCCATGGACTCGTTGATGGTTGAATAATATTTTGTTTTAACAAACTTTCAATTTGATTTTTAACCTCTTGTTTTACTGCATGTGGATATCTATAAGTTTTTACAGATATTGGACCTTTATCTTGTGTGTTTATTTCATGCTTAACCTGACTTGTGAAAGTAAGTTTGTCATTTTTTAAGTAAAAAATTTGTTCGTATTTTAAACAAAGATTTTCGATTTCATATTTTTCCTCTTCATTCAAATGATCTAGTCGTAATTCTGACAGTATTTTGTCATCTCGATTGGTATTCTGAAAATTGTTTATTTGTACATTTTTCATTTCTTTTATTTCTGCGAATTTTTTTATTTCTATCGGGGAAATTTCGACAATTTGATCTGTATCTGAAAAATTCGCGATAGACGTGATGATTTTGTGGTCTTGATTCATTTTTGCAAAACAATTTGGAATTCTTACACTATCGTTTATTTTCATTTCTGGACAAATTCCTTCACTTAAATTCTCATTTTGAGCTTTTATTTCGTGTAATTGAATTGTTCTCGCTGGAATTGTCAATTTTACATTTTCTTGGTCTTCATTTGTATTGTATACATGGAGTGGTAATTCTTTGAAAAATAATTTTAGTTTTTTATTAGTTATATCAATTTCCGCTTTAGTTTTTTCTAGAAAATCGATACCTACTAATTTGAAATCAAAGTCTATTAAATAATACCTATGCATTAAATTGTCTGGACCAATGATAATATTTATACTTTGATATATTTGCGTGTCGTTTTGTGTCATTTATACCATAAATTGAAAAATTCTCATCATTCACTTGTGCTTGGTTTTGTGAATCATATTTTTTTTTTACAACATCAATTTTCATTAGAGAAATAGGTGCACCAGTGTCTACTAAAAATTTATATCCCTGCCTATCTTCTATATGAAATAGTTTTTTGTTTGGTGTATTTAATATTGGGGATATTCGAATAATTCGATTTCCTGTTCGTTCATTTGTCGTTCGTCTTGGTCCTGGTATTGGTGATGGTCGGGCTGTCGGATTTTCTCCTCTTCTTCTTCTTCTGGAATCAAAGCACCCGATGAACTCGATTCCACCTTGTAGTTTGAATGATTTACCCTATTATTTTGATTTTTATTTGGAATTTTCGGATTTTTATGAATAACAGAAGGTGTTTTTTGTTGAACATTTCTGTTATTTTGGTTTTGATATTGGTTAAATCATTGTGGATTTGTATATCTTTGCTGATTTAATCCTGAAGTACTAGGATTTTGAAAATTCCTGTTCTGATTTTGTTGATTTGTATTAAATCTTCCTTGATATTTATAACAATTTGAATTTGTATGACCGGGTATTTTACAAAAATTGCAAAATTTTTGGCCTTGTTGTTGGAACTATTGTTATTATTATACCCATAATTTTCTCGTGGATATAATTTATTTGAAGTTGAACCTGTTGGTTTTAAACTTGTTTCTAAAATTCTGAAATTTTTCAAATATGCCATATTTTCTTCTTCAATTAAAAATTGTACAGCTCCGTCCAAGCTTTGCGGTCTCTGTGATCGTACACTGAACCGAAAGGCTCGCTCAACCCTGCTAAAGCTGTTTTTAATGCAATTTTTCCGTGTGATCTATTTAAAGCTGCCTTTTCTTGTGCTTCAAGATTTTGATCTGAAGGTACGCTGCTTCTTAATTTTGTTAATATGTGTTGTTCGTTGAACAAATTCAGGACTTTCATTCGATTTTGACGATAGTGACCTATCAATAATTCACGAATGTTAACCCATGTTTGTAGTTGTCTACTGGAAATGAACCTTTTTGCTTTTCCTTTGAGTTTACTTTTTATCATGAAAATCAGTACATTTTCTTGATTTTCATCTACATTTTGTGAAACAAAGTTACATGCTTCAATAAAATCATTTAATGTGAAAACCCTTCGACTTCTGCCATTTTGTATTTTTGGATGGGGTTAGGAATAATAAGGAAAATATGCCTCAATTAAACCTTGGTATAGAAACAATAACTTACAGAGCAATGACGAGTAGGAGGACCTTCATGCAGGCTCGCCTCACTTCTTCAGTTGATTGTCCTTTTTCTTCCGTTGCTTGGTCAAGTACCAGGAAAGGTACCGCTATTATTATTCCCGGTATT